>OZ023331.1:37377163-37399663 GCA_964007535.1 Brachyptera risi | reverse complement strand
CAACACAAAAGTGATGCCACCACCCCAAAGAATTTTTTTGATATAACATAGTTCATTTCACAGAAATTGGATTTTGATTGGGTCTGTATTACAGTGGAATATACAAATATTGTATAGGAAAAATGTATGCTGAATACTATAAAAAACAACCGGTAAACAGTCATGAAAAATACCGATACAATTTGACATAGCATAACATGAACACAATTGATTATAGTCGATAAGGAATGTATTCATGGAAGGAAAACTACATTCAAATTCTCCACTCTTCTATTTGTTTGTCATCTCTATTTCCTTATTCCGATTACACGTATGACATTTGGGCAACTTCAAAAGAATGTTTATATATAGTCGGTTGGCATATGATATATTGTGATGGTGAAACTGAATTTGATGATCCGTAGACTATAGATGATTCATGGATGAAATGATACTTCACAATATGAAAGATGCGAGGTCACGGCAATATGCTCTGGTATGTTGTCAAGTCGGAAAATTACTTTGAGTAACTATGCAGGATCAAGTTCCATCAGTAGAAAATTATTTTGTATAATCGAAACAATATTTCAGATATTATTCCTTCTTTGAATTCATCTTGTTTCATCCTGAAGTTGGGCTAGATATCAAAGTGTTATTCTTCCGATAAATTTGTTTTATTCCTGTAACACCGGCAAAATGGTCATTTTCATCATACTTTTCATTCTACCATTCCACATCTTGTCCATTTTCAAGAAATATGATTTTAATAAAAAATTCGAACATGTTTTATTTGAAAGTCGTCTAAATTTAAGAAATTTGAATACTTTATCAATCCGTTTTGAGTAATCTGAAAATATTTCATACCGACATAGGTCACTGAGTGGTTAATGCACTCGCTCCATGTGACCCAGGAGGTAGTGGGCATGTCGGACCCAGTTCGATCCCCGCTACCGTACATCTTTACAGTTTTTTTTCGTGGTTTCCCTCTGTAGTCTGGGCTGATGCCGGGATGATTCCCACAATATACGCCACGACCGCTTCCTTCTCACTATCCTTCCCATTACCGATAAAACCTTCATCTCATCATCCCATCATCTCATTAATCATTCATCCGACGCCGAAATATCTCAGTCACCATCACAGTCCGTCGTTAAAACCCATCATACAAAAAATGAAAATATTTCATTCAAGGTTGTATCCATCGATAACTGTTGTTTGATGAATGGAATTTATCAAAATCAATGAGAATATTTTTCATAGTGGGAATTTTCTCCATTCGTCCAGAACCGATTTGTACAATTCTAATGGAATCGTGTTGCCTGTCAGAATAGCAAATATTTCAGCTAAAAATAGTTTCATGCTGTCGAAATTCATTCATTTTTATTCTCATAAGACTCTACTGGACATGGAACAGAAATGAATTCAGTTTCAACTTTGACCCAGAGTATGGAAACCAGCTCTGAACATAAATGAGCTGATGATACACAAACATTACGACGATAGATGAGTCATTATTCGACTCGAGTTTATTACATAATTACCCGATTTTAATGAAGTTGTGTTTCATTATATGAATATACCAGAAGTATGTCAAATCTATATGAGTAACTCTTCAATGAATAGGAAATCATTACAGAATGCTGTGCACATAATTAGAATGCAAATCATTAAAAATAACGATTTTTCAACGGAGATTGGAAGTATTCATGATCAAGAAAGGTTATATTCATTTTCTAATCAAAATATTGCAGGAGTGCTATTCAAGGTATCTAATTAATTCATCAAAGTGTATACAGCTCGAAACCAACGTGCGATAACAGTGATGGGTGGTAGAGACGGTCGACTAAGACCCTACTTGGGTCGTGTGATCATTATATTAACATACGGCACACACGAGCGCATTGCGTATACGAATACATTAATTGTATTTCATGTATATTATGTTGAATGAAAAACCTTTATTGGTCCCTGACTATATTGAAAAACAGGATAGGAATCAATATAAAAAATACATAGAATAATAATAGAGAGATAGATTGAAAATATCACATATTAGTACATGAAAAGAGAACTGATTGACGGAAAAAAATGTGAAAACCAAATAGGATTGAATACAATTATGGGGAGATTTAGTGATTACAAAATTGAGAAGTAAAATGGTGAAACGTTGATTACATAAATTCTTAAAATTGATTCTCAATTGGTTGATTCGTTGATTCTCAAAATTCTAACGGAGTCTTCAAGTGCTGACATTCCGATTCGATATTTCAAAAAAGTTACTTATAAAAATGGAAATTCCACTGGATATACATTCCAAACTTCTATATCTGAGTGATTTATTCACGTCCATGTGAATTAAAATAGTCAATTGGGTCGAAAATCATTCCAATTATCATAGTAATTTATGTTCAATTTCCACTCATATTTATATTTTGCGCACGGATAAATGAGAAGTAGCTGAACATCATTTTTCACAGCATAAATGATTTAATAGACATGCGCATTTGAACAATTGTGATGATATTCATTCGAGCCAGTAAAACGTTCACATACTTTGCATTAAATTAATATTGGATTTTTGAATTTAATTTCTGGATCCACTCACCGATTCCTGACACTGAATATTATGGATGATTGTGTAATATAAAAAGATTGAACATGAGACATGTCAGTCATTTCAACGGGAGTGAGTGAAAGGAATGAACCCCTTACCCCCCCCTTCTCCATCAGGAGCAGCCGATTCGGCCTTCAGGAGCTCCGTTGGGGTCTTCCCGCCCCACAACTGAAAACTTCGCAGTAATTTTGAATTCCGGAATGTATACAGAATATTATGAATCTCTTCTTGCGTACGCTGTGTTCACAAAGTACGTGAATGACATCTTAATTAAGTCTCAATCTGGAACGTAAATGGAATTTCGAAATTATTAATGTATTTTTTTTCATATCTTCCAGAAATGTGATCATCATTCTGATTTTGGTTTGAATGTATTTGCCTGAGGAATTCCACTCTGTTGCTCACTCCCCCCCTCCCTCTCTCTCATATTATATATTTATCCACCTAGAAGCCACCTTCTTGAATATAAAATCTCTCCAGGCCTCCCCCCCCTCCTTCTCCTAGCGCCCATTGAAATCAAAAGATCCTCAAGTCTAAGCCTGATTAGGGAAATTTGTTAAATGATTATTCATTTGGAGTTGTAGTTTATAGTGATACAAATTTATGAATAACAGAGGAATACGCGGGATTTGCGTTGTGAGATGAGCTCAGAAGTATGGAAATCAAGAATGGAAAATATTTCGTCAGATCAATCCACATCTACGAATCTTGAATTACCTCGAACGTTCAAAAACCTGGAAAAACTGAGTTGTCAATAAATGGTGTGATGCCTTCTCAATATATATTTTATCACAATTTCTTGTACCATGAGTATTATACACACAATTTCAAATTTGTTGTTAAATAATTGGGTACTAAACCATAATGAATTGTATATATGAAAGTGAGAGCATCAAGCGTGATCCTCTGTTTCACATCCAGTGAGCCAGCATAATTCTTCACACATTTTCTCTATTGACGTGTATCTATTGAATATATACAATTCGAAAATTGTATTTGCACGAATATTTAAGTGGAAACTTACATTACGTTTCACCTCTTTTCCTGTTCCTCCTCAGACCCCACCACACCCTCTCAGCAATAAAATCTGTGAGAGGTTCTCGATTAATATCTTTCGATAATTGACAGGCACAAGCAACAATTCAATATCTGATTCTGCGTTTTTTTTTTAAATCTTGAACTATTGTGCTTGGACAAGTCGGAATGACAACTTGAAAAAATCGTTTCTGGATATTAAGAGAAAATGTCAGTAGTATTAACGCATTGTGACGAAATCTGACTCGTTCGTATTCAATTCTGACTGAAAATTCAAGTTTCTATTGTTACTTATCTTACGTATTGTCAGTAAAAATGACTATCGAGATTCTTGTTTGTAACACCTCTTTACTGATGTTCCATTAATTTTATCCATTAGTTCTGTATTCATCAAAAGGTACAAGAATATTTTCTCATGATATAATGAAATTATTAGTTTTCTCTGTTGTAATTACGACATCAAACGTTGTTAAGAAATTTCAACTCAACCTTGATGGAAACTAGTCTTAGCACATTACCGCCCTCACAGGTTCTATCCACCTTTTCACACATCCTTAATTCTTTCAACAGGTTGGAAACATAGTTCTCAAGCTATTCAATACCGCTTGTTTCATTTGACGACAAAGATCAATTGGTCTTGGTCACCGAGTAATATGCAGCAGACAGAATAGTCAAGCTTGATTTTCAAAACGTTGGACTAACGAACGTGAAAATCTTATGGACGTATGGAGCTCAAAGTGAGCGATGACGTATAACCATGGACGACGTTTGTCGAAGACAATGGTGCGGTGGAAGGGGGGGGGGGTAAGGGAGGGTAGATCGTAAGAAATTCATTTGTATTGTGTGAAGATCACACATCAGGTGAGAATGAGCAAGGTGGGCAAAGGAAGGAAAAATCGTAATAGATTTGGGATTTGTGAGAGCTTAACTGAAGCGTCGAAAGACTGAATGTGAGATACTTTGCTGCCAAGAAGATGAAAGAATCATAAGCCATCTCTACAAGATATAAAATGAGATAGAATTGTAGAGATATGATCAGAACGATCAAATTGATTGATTAGTTTTGTTCCGGAAAATACTCCAAAACTCATAAAAATTCTGACACAAACAATGTAGTAATTTTCATATGAGTGGAATATAGAATATGAGTAGTATATAAAGTAGAATATTAGAAAGTTTTCATCCAACAAACACGATGGAGTCATGAAAAGTTTAACCAAAATGGTATTACATGTACTCTTCAGTACAAATAATTTGTTCAGAGAGAATATACTTATGGAAAATACTTATGGATAACACTATAAGTAACATTGTACGAAGCTATTCAAATAATAATGAAAATAAAAGTTTTTAATATCTGTGATGATAAAACCCGGCTCTTTTCGAGAGAAATGTTCATTTTTGATGTAGTTAATGAGAGAAAATGCGAAACTATAAATGTCAAATATTGGGAATCTCAAAGTTGAAATAATTGTGAGAGAATTGTGTACTCAAAAGGCGACGTTGATTCGTGGTTACATTGTAAAGGTACGTCCATAGAGACACGTTATTTCTGACGTCCGTCAATTTTAACAGATCCGTTGATACGTCAAACTGTTGGTAGCGTTCATACAATCATGTAATCCGGCAAACTATTTATCACGCAGCCGTTGGTACTTCTGCATTTTTGTTGGTATTTCTGACATGTTTTTCAATTGTCAAAAGAAGTTGAAATGTAATTGAAATTGAGAACTAAAATTGAAAATTAGCGTAAAATTGAATCATTTTGCTGGAACCTATGCGTTTCTGAAAGAACTGATTGATTGATTGGTTTAGTCTTTCAGTTTTAGTTTTCAGTGATTTAGTTGATTTGGCAACAGAAAAATACATTCCCACTAGTGCTAATTTGATAAAAAAACAACACGTACATGAAAACAAATAATACAGATAAAAAAGAACATAAAACAAACAAGAACATAAACTCAGGTAAATTTAAGGTACAATAGTTGAATAATTAGACAGTGAATCATGAAAGCCCAAATTAGCATATCTGTTATGTATCTCAAAATTGAATTCAAATTGTGGAAGATTATTAGAAGAGGGAGGCAAAAACGCTGAAATCACTGTCAATAGATCAATATCGTACAAGCAGTTTGAACATCGAACAGGCAGTGAAATTGCCTACGTCACGCCCGTCAAATTTTCGGACGAGAAAAGTTCCACTTCAATCAACTCTCAACGTCGCAACGGACGTCAGATCCGTCAAGTTTTTGATTAGTGCACGTGACTAAACGGACCGTCAAAAACGTCTTGACGTGTCTGTATGAGCGTATCTTCACCTTTTTCTCAATTCAACTGATAACTCCTGATCAAGGAACATGCAAGGTTCCAACTTTTGAAACATGCATCATAAATGACTACGTGCAATGCTTCTCCATGATTATTACCAACATGATAGAATAATGTTCAGTATCATGATTCCATTATACGAAATACGTGTTGAATATCCGTACATACATAGCATCACAGCACACAGAGTAATAGATATTCAAAGCAAGTACATTGCCATCTCGAGTAAAGTACTTTAAGAACAAGATTTAGAACACTTGGTAGTAGCCGGATTCAAAACGCGCGAAATAAATCAACAAGTAAATTTAGAATGGATAATTACTTCTCGTTTTCAGAGTGAAAAAACTATCAAGAGTTCATTCTAAGGTTATTTACGATTTCCATTTCAGGAAATGATTATCACAATCAGAACTCAAAATTGCCGAAAGTAGATTTAAATCAGCCTATTGTCTCAATTGATGACTCGAAATTTGCGTGGCTTTACCAGTCAGCCAGTTGGATCATATCATTTGTAGTCATTTCAAGATACTCCGATCGGATATTCGAATTTGACTACAGTTCTAACAGCCCTGATTGGACGGTATGATTTCTGACGTCATGGGGGTGGACTGCGAGTCGTCAATTGTTATGTATATTTTTTAAATGTATATCAGTCAATATGAAGTGGGATGAGGAACAAGAGCAATTATACAATTCACATTTTTGTTATCTCAAATTGTAGCTTGGAGGTCTATCTCGAGTCAATTCACTGAGTGAATTATGAAGTGGCTCATTGGCTCAGCGTTGACCTGCTTTCTGATAAGGTCAGTCAAATAATTGTCGTTGAAAATTGAAACTCAACTCAGGCGCGGTTTGTGGCATTCATTTCTAGTATCCACTTATTCTCATCGTCAAATGACATAGCTGTTTGTGAAGTCGTTAGAGGACATAATAATAATAATGATAATGATGATAATAATTTTTATTTGTACAAATTGATCAAATCACATGACATTGTCATCGTCTTGTTTGAAGATAACGACATGGACAAAGAAATACATTCAAAATGGCAATAAAATATCAGAATCTTAAAAATACTAGTACATGAAACAGAATTGCAGGGTGTCTATAATGGATAAAATATAGTTAGTCATCTAAAGATTCTCTAACGCCATAGTGACATTTACTGATAAGTTAGTTCTTGAGTTTGATTCTGAAAGAATTGTCATTTTTTATATCTAGTGTTCATTCATAAAAAATGTTATAATTTTTTTTTTCATCACTCAAAATCTGGATTTTAACTAATTATACCAATATTTACTACCATAGTTATTGATTTGTACCAGATTTAGCGATGCATTGTACTGATGACCTTGATCTATTGGCATCGGAGAATGATAAATGAGATGTTGTGATGGAAGGTTATTTTATTGGCTGATTTTTGGATGGTGGGGAGGAGTAGGTCGTGGCCTGTTGGTAAGTAATCATCCCATTACTGTCCTTAACAACAGAAAAACACACGAACAAACTTTTTCAGGATGGTGTCGACCATGGCGGGAATCAAATCTCGGTCTCCTGAATGATGGTTCAGTGGGCTAATCACTCGTCCACTCGTCTCAATACTTTCATAAGAAAACCAGAAATCACGTCTGCTTCAAAATCGCATTACACAATATTATTTCCATTCTTTTTCAGTATTTAATCCACAGTCAAGCTCTTTGGGGCTCTGTGGACATCACGTGACTGTCCATTCATTTATATGTATGTCTATGTTCTTTTCTTAAAAAAAAAAAAAAAATCATTTCAATTTCGAATATTTTAGATTATTTATTAGTTCTCCTGGAGCCGGTTTTTTTTTCCTAGTCGTGACATAAACATTTTACTCCATTCTGTTCATGTTTCTATACAGATACGGTGATGCCTACTTCATTACTTATGGTCTCTGGAGGACGAAAAAAGGATTGTGATTCCTGGAATTGAGATGGTGATATCATAGTATTTTCTCGAATTGAAAGGATAATCATCGTGATTTTCCATTCGAATTCAGTCTCATGGTTATTATGGTTTCTTAGAAAGGAAAAAAAATGTTTGACTTAATGGAGTGTTTGCATTTATTGTCATACAGTATCAATATTTTCACGAGTAAGCATATTCTGCTAGATACTCCGTATTCAACTTCTCATCCTTTCAAAGGGAGGAGTTTTCTATCTATAATAATATCATATCAGATTAGGAAATATAATTTGAAAATGATATGAATGAATTCAGCTGGGATCTGACCTGGAAAAGATTCACATTGAATGTGAGTTGGATGACTTTTTCAAACCAGATCTTCAAGTAAGTAGTTTTACCATTACGATATAACATCGCTCAAACTGTCTTTTTCATATCGAATTGATGACTGAGACTTTTGACGTCGGTGATGGATGAATCGGATGATGATATTATGATGATGAGTTATTTCATCAGTCGTTTCGGTAAGAAGAAAGAAGCATTAGTAGTCTATTGTTTTGGACTCAGAGAACGCTCCCAGAAATCACCTCAAAGCTGGCTTTCCATGAACGCGTATTCCGACTGAATTCGCTCTGCGATTTTTTCGGCCGCCATATTGGAAAAGCGACCAATAAGCGACGAGAGCGGCGCGGTATTCGCGTGTTGAGCTGGGCCCAACTTTCTCGCGTTCCGCATAGCGAAACCGCCGGACGTTCATGGAAGACCAGCTTAAGGGACATCACAACTCTGAAACCGTATTTCAGCGAATAATCCCGATATTTATCCACTCAATTCTGGAGAAAACTAGGAATAATTATCTCAATTCCAGGAATTCTAATTTTTTTTGTTCATCCAGAGACCACGAGTCATGACGTAGGCACGACCGGAACTCCATAGGAACAACAATAAAATCGGGCATTGTCTAAGTCACGACACAGAAAAAAAGAGTCCTGGAAAACGGATGAATTGATAATAATTTTTGAAATTGAGATCTTGATTTGTAGTCATCTCTAAAATTGGGGAGAGAAATCTCATCATTATTCGTTCAAATCTAGTTTCAGAGTTTCAATATTCCTCAGTAGTTTGGTGAAATTACGTAACACCATAGTAAGAATGAGGATTATGAGAGAAATCGAAGTCTGTCTCATAAATGACGGTTTGGTGTGCTAGTCACACTTCCACCCGTCTCAGTTTGTATAATCGGTCGGAGAATTTCCAGCGCAAGACATATTATCATAGGAAAGATTTCAGTAGAGTACGATTAAACTTGACGCAGTTTACTTTACATAGTGAAATATAGTTTAGCATAATGTATAGAGCTACTCGTTTCACAATGGAGAAACTGTATATCTATAGCATTTTCCAGAAATTTTTCTTCATACCGGATAGATGAATAGATAAATAGATAATGCGTACAGTTTTAGAATGAAATTGATTGGAGCGCCAGGTTTTTAATTACAAGCTAGTATGATAACATGCACAAACTATGTATAATTCACTATTGAATTCAGTTGGTGAATGATTGAAACTTTATAACAAACGATTGATCGATAACCTTAAATTGTCAGTTGGAAATATGAATCGAAATATATTCTACGTCCAAATTGATCAGAAATTGAAATTCGAAATTTTTTCGAAATATGAAATTATGCTAAACCCAATTTTCGAGAAAATAAATCTATATAAATTCCTCATTTTCACATAATACTTTTTCACTTCACTGATTGGTGATTCTAGCATGGATGAAGCGACAAATGAGCCTTCCTCCATTGCTCATTCAGCCACTGCATTAGAATCTGTAATCACCGTTGTGCGTGAGTTCGAATCCCGCAATCGGCATGGGTCCTTCCACTCATAATCGTCTCATAATCACCTGATAATTATTCCCCCATATAACCCAGCTGTTGGTGGGGTGGTTTGGCAGTCAATTATCACAAACAAGTAAAATATACATCCAATTTGAACTATAACAGTAGACCATACTCATATTAACTCTGTCCACAAACATCGGAATCTACCTGTTACCATTTCAATTCTCGCATCATGTGTGCTTGTCTACAAATCACATTACTTGATATGCTGACCTTTGTGTCCATGTCATTCTCTCTCGGACGAAATTGGTAGTCAACATGTAACCTCGTTGTATATTTGTAAACAGCCACTGATGCAGCGTAGCAGAACAATAAAAACACAATAGCTAGCTTTACACTCGTATTATCTACGTGGATGTGTAGTTAAATTATTATGCATGTACTAAAAATTCGGATCTATTAAAGGGACGCTGTGTGGGATACTCGAGTTGACGGATTGAAATTCCTATCGACTGTGCTTTTAGTTAGAAAAGACGGTCGAACGGGACTGTCAACACTTTGTTATATAGACGTGGGGGAAACGTATTTTTATGACGGTAAATGTAAATTTTTGACCATTGAAACTGATGATATCCGAGAGATGATATGATAGTGGGAAGTTAATTAATTCGTTTCATGAAATTAGCTGTAAATGAAGCCATTTCAACCAATACCAGCATCAATTGTACGAACTTCAAATCATGCTTCAGTACTAAAACAATCTATTCCCATCATATTGCTGTTTTGGAGTTGAACATGATGTTTTTATAGGTGAAGGTGATATGGATTGTTTTTGCCAGGAATTCTGATGATATCAGAAAAGAGATCATCTCGAAAATGGAAAATCAATATTTCAGCATGTTGGATGAATGTTAAAGACTTTGAATTTCTTATTTCCACTATTGATTCAATATATTAGACGTACGTGAAGTTGGCTACTCACATATCAGAATAGAACCGTGAACATTTCTGTCAGTACCCTCCCTGCCTTATTTTTATAACGCATTGTCCATCTGAGGAGGGGCCAACTTCACACTAGCTTCTCACATTCACATTTAGTCGATATTGAACATTTCAATGGACAGCCTACGTGCTTGGTTGGTACTGTTCAGAACCGTCAGAGTATTCTCGAGTATTCCTTTGGTTCGTTCAGGATATCATTCGGAAAACCAGCCCATCACATATGTCTGATTTGAACATTTCAAAGAATATTTGATATATTAATCGTTTCGCTTTAATAATACTTCCGATTGAAAATTTCAAAGAAAATCGTTAGTGCTTCGTTGGTAACAGTTGGTAGATGAATTTTTCTGTTGATAATTCTCTGGTTACATCCTCATGAATGAATTAAAATCCGAATGAAATGTGAATTTTAATTCTGGCCCATGCATCAAACGACTTATTATTATTTAACTAACGCGGTTTACTCGATTATGATATCGAATTTTACCACCACTTTTGAGAGCAAAAATACTTCGACGCAATTTCTGCCATTGCCGAGCTCTTGATAACCTTAAATTCTATCTCTCTTTATTCATCTCATCCACTTTCTTCTTTTTATTCCCACATTTTTACACAATTATATATCATTTCTCACCACTCATTTCGTTTTTCACATCTCCTCGCTTTTTTCTTCTATCTTTTACCGCTTCCTTCATGCTCGCGTACCATCTAGTTATTGGTCTTTGTTTCTCTTCACTTTATGAACTCTGATGATATAAATAGTACTGATTATTGTTAGAATTTCTTTTCATTACTCAACCTGCAAGAACGTAACTCCAAGGAACTCACGGCATTCAAAACATTAACTTTCAATACATTATTCTCAACGAAACACGGGAAAAAGTTTTTCTCAGAAGTTTATTCAACTCATATATTTTTTATTCGCTATAACAAGAGATTTTCTAGATTCACGACGCATTGTTCTCGTCTTCATTACTACTCCAAAAATAGCTCATTACAGAGATGGCGGCTTTACTCCTACCTACTATTTATTTGACCGAATAGCACACACAGGCTAATTTTATACGGCAAAAGAGGAAACGGAAGTCTATTCAGCGAAATATCTTTTTTTTTTCGAGCGGTGTGAGATACCAAAATTCTAATCTCAATCTATTTATGATGATTAACACTCTTGGATTATAGAATGTTACAAATCTACAGATGGAAAATGTGTTCTTCAGCTGTTTACCCGTGAAAATATGCCATTCAATTCAGATCGTTTCAGTTGAATTGAATCAATTACATTCATAATCCAGCCTTATTTGAGATACAAGGATCTCGTATCAAGTTTTGATGTTGATGGTAAATAATGTTATATCGTAGGTGTTTTCTATTTCGAAGGTGGGAACCAATCTAACATATGTATTTCTCTCGTATAAGAATTTTGATGACTTGAACCTTTCGTGAGTTCACCAAAATTGATATTCCGCTAAATCAAATCCCATGTGCTCTCAAACCGAAGAATACGGTGAAAATATTCAAAACAACGCTACCATCACTTTCTCAAAGTGTTTTGTTTCTAGTACATCATCTCAAAATTCCCTTATGAAAATTGTAATTGCCGAAATATTGACAACCGATATACAGATATATACAATTTTTCTCTCTGAAACTTCCAGAATACACTTCATAGTAGAGTATTTTAGAATTACTTGTATAATATATACATTCATTTCTTATACATCATTTTGTATAATGATAAACTTTACATCTGCTGTCAATGGAAAGAAGTGATCATTGCTCAAGAGACTTAGTTCGAAGTGGAAGATATCAACATTCGTGTGTTTATACTGAAAGACTTTCATCCACGGCGAAAAATTATGGTCACAGACAGCGCAGTCCTGGTTTTGAAGTTCATTAATTTTAAATAATCAAAATGGGGTGGTATGATCGGCCTTGTGGTGCCCCGTCCAAACGTTCCTATCTTTCATCCATAGCCATGATTGGGGAACAGAGATTTTGTATCAAGTTTCGATGTTATTAAAAAAAATCACTTGTATGAATGCAATTGTGAGATCAAAAAACTATAAAATCAGAATAATTTGACTCGATCATTTTTATTCAATTATTGTGTTCATAAAAAGATAGACTGGAGAAGATGATTGAAAATGATAACTATGAGGATGAAAACACAAAAACTATATTTCCCACTCATGGTACTATCAGATGATTCAAGAATAGAGCTTTCGTATACGAGTGATAAAAATTGAATACATCTTCTCTCCATCCATTTTTATTCTATGCATTCCATGATTCCTAATCTCAAATGACCCCTTGGTTCCATATGTAGGCTCACTATTTGAGAATATTTCGATATTATCCAAACATCCAATGTTTGTTCCTGTCTATAAAGGTCCAGTTTAGACAACCCTGATTTATTATCATACCTGGAGAACATTTCAGCCAGAAAAAGCAAACAATGTTCATATTCCATTGATTGACTCGTACGTGACCTGGAATTTAATTCATCTCCACCGCTGAATTATTTGCCTTTCTCACTCTCTTTCTCTCTCTCTTTCGCTTTCACTCTTGCTCTCTCTCTCTCTCTCTCTCTCTCTCTCTCTCTCTCTCTCTCTCTCTTTTCCACGCTCCATCCTGTTCACTCACTCATCTCACTCGTGTTGACGATAGCTTTCTGTTTGCTTGAGGGTAAATTTTGCTGGTTGAGAGTAAACCTCAACTTTCACTGCTGACAATACCACTATCGATTACAGATGGACGTGGCTTATCAATTCATCACCTCGACCCATATCATTTGTGGTCGTTCAGAGGGACCGTGATTGGATATCTCAAATTACCCACACATCAACAGCACACTTCATTGGATGTCATTTGATGATCAGTTGATGTAAAACAGTGTGAGGGGACGAAAGTGGTCAATTGAGCACAGATAAATTAAAATGATGCACTGCACGTTGTTAGAATTGTCTTGTTGTCTTGTCGATGAATGATACAGGTGACAGTTTTTTGTTGCAAGAATATGTGTACTGTATAGTTTGTTATCTATAAAATGTCTGTGGTATGCTATCATCTAGCAGGAAAGTCATTGCCAATCCTGAATGTTTATGTTCACGGATTGTTTTATTCTTATGGCATATTTCACAAAATCATACATATTCTTCAGTTGGTATCATTGTTGCAGCAATATAATTTATGTACAAACATATATTCATGAGAATAATATAACTGAGAATCCAATACGCTTAATGGGAAAATGAGGAGGAAAAGATGACTTTGATATTTAGATTGTAAGAATTGGGTCTATATGGGAAACAATCTTGTAAGAATCCATGTTGTTTGTCCAATTTAATGCCTTTGAGCTGCTTCCGTATTCAAAGCAAATCTGTAAGGAAGCGTTTGACCGCTTCTACTCAACTAAAAGCCAAATGACGGGGTAGTTCATCACATACGCATTCATTTTGTTTTGCATTCATTGTACAATCTTGTAAGAATCCATGTTGTTTGTCCAATTCAATGGCTTCAGTTGCTTCCGTATTCAATGTAAATCTGCAATTTCTTAGATATGAAAATTTCGTTTTTTCCTCTTATCAGTAGGCCTATTCAAATGTGTACTGTGTAACAAGTGAAATCACTGTTTCCTATATGAACCCTCTTAACCGTAGAGTGTACTCAATTGAACTCTCGCGTGACTGTTTCCATCACCTCAGTGAAATGACGTCACTCATTGTTGAAAAAGAAACATACAAAAGTGTTCACCAGTCACAACTAGTCACAATCTATGATAGTTTCTCAGTTTTCTGTATTGTTATCTGTATTATTGTCAGCCATTTGTCACTTGACAGGAGCCTATATCTTTGTACGAAAGAAAGAGGTCGTTTAGAAATTGAGTGATCGCAAAAAATTCGGTGATAGTAAAATGTACGCGTTTGGAAGATATATCTGTATTTGTAACCACAAATCAAACCCTTAAAATTCATTATACACTCAAAATAGCAGAGCTTTACAAATATATCAGTGATATTTGTGATTTCCATGTTTATGGACGTACCTTCTTTTCTCCGTGAATACAAATTTGAATAGCGATTTCAATGAAGCTGAGAGTTGATTCATTCAGAGTGGAAAAGTGAAACATAGTCGATAGTTGAAAGTTTCGATGTTGATAAAAAAAAAAGAGTTGAAAGTTGAAAGTTGAAGTTAAGAAATCGTACACAAGAACTCCACGTCTTGAAAATTTTTGAGACAAACTATACGATTTGAATCTATGACACTTGAATACCTTGTATTTAGTGCTTTTCATACCAGGAGCGTGATACGTTTCTGAGAAATTACAAACACATTGATGAAGGTTTGACTAACTTTTGATTAACTTTTGAAAGTTCAATAACTTGACGCTTCGAATTTACTACGATATCCGATTTCTCGATAATGATATTCATATATAGTTCAGTGAGTCATAATATTCACATGGCTCTAAAAAAATAGATTACACCAATGGATCTTAGTCATCATTACAGTAAGGCGCTAAAACCCAATATGAAAAATACATTGTTTCATGAACAATGTATTCAATTATGATTAATTATGTTATGATCAATAATTATGATAAATTCTATAGTTATGATAGTTAGGATAGTTAGTTAGTGATAGTTATGATAGTTATGATTAATTCACGAAGTGCAGTATTTTGCCTGATTTTGACTTACTTTCGTGGCTTGAATTAATGACATAACATAAGATAGCTTCCGGGAGATATAAGATATTCAAGTTCTTGCATATTGAATCACAAATACGTACTATTCTCTCACAATTATTATCATTGTGTTGAAATTATTCACGTAGAATTCCAATATTTTCATAAATAGGTCGATTCGGTTGAAAAGTTAGTCGATTCACCATCTATTTGTGATGAGAATATATGAATGTAATTCAATACATATCACGTATATAATTGAAGATTTTATACAAACTTCGTGTGACTGCTGATTGGAAATTTGATAACAGCTGATGCCATATCGAATTTATCAAAGTGATACTGATATTTCGCCACATCCACTATATCATGCACCCCTGAGGGAGAATAATCAAGATGTTTTCTCCCACTCAAAAAGTATCGAATGGCTTAGTATGTCTTATAAATAGAAGTGAGATCAATTGCCCCATGACATGTTTCTTCTTGTTTAATTTGTTTTTTTTCGATGTTAAATAAATGAACTAACATTTTTCTCTCTGTATGGTGAACGACGATATAAACATGAGAAATGTGAGTGTGTTCAACGCGGAGTGATAGTCTGAATTTCTCAATTTTTATTTGTTCCCTCCATATGGGTGGAATGGAGAACAGTTGGTTCAGAAGATGGTTATCCCACGTTGAACATCTCAAAGAAGCTCAAACCATGTTTAATAACTTATCCAATGGAAAATTCGGAAAAAATGTCAGTAAACCATCTATATACATATATATATATGTGTATATATATATATATATATATATATATATATATATATATATATATATATATATATATATGTATGTATATATATATATATATATATATATATATATATATATATATATATATATATATATATATATATATATATATATATATTTCTGTTCAAATATGTTGTTCCACTCATTTGCATGGGTTCATTCAACATCACAATGATAATATATCATTTCAACAATAAAAAAAGGTTACTTGTCTGTTTTTGCATGTTTCGAGCGCGTATATTCCATTGAGACGTCACTGAAACATGGCGTGTTACATGATATTCAAATCATACTACATGTGTTCTAAATTTGAATTAGATTTTCATTCTTACTGATCTTGTATACACTGCAGGAACTGGAAGAAAAATCTATTCAATGGATTTTTTTTCTACTTTGATTAACCAAAAGACGAAAAACTAATGACTTCTCTACAGGTAGTAATCAGATGTGTATAGTTACTTCGGTTAGATTGATATGCTATTGCACTTTTCTCAGATCACCATAACAACTGCGAAAATGGTGGCACATAAAATTACGATGCATTTGTAATTGCAGAATACAATTTGAAATGAAATTGTCATCCATTCAAGACGTCGCTATATCTTCATGAATTCAAAGATTTCCAATCAGAATGTGAACTACAAAATGGAAAATGGTAATATCTTGAGAATACAACGCACTACAAATTTAGCACTTGGATTTTTGTCTGATGTTTTGGTTGATGAATCTTTTATTTCGTTGATTCATGTGTAGACGGTGTTGCTGGCCGTGACACCATATGTTTCCGGGCGTTTCAGACCGGTCAAAATGATAGATCGGCCTCGGGAACAATTGAACCAGGAGAATACATGAAGGAAAGGATTAAGAATATAAATTGGAGCGCACTGCTTTTATAATTTGAACTGATGTTGTCACGATGAATTAAATAACGATCAACAATATGAATGAACTCTAGACATTCAATAAACCTTGTTCGGAGAAAGAATAAACGAAATATGAAAGCTCATCGTGGCCCTGTCAACTGAGTGATCGCTTCAGGAAGTGAAGTTAACGTTGAGTGTGGGTTCAAATTTCGCATGTCATGGGTTTTGCGTGCGTCCTTCATCACTGCATAGTTTAATTATCACCTGCTCATTTGCAGCTTCAAATCACCCAACTGCTGGTGGGGTCGTCAAGCAAACAATAATGAAAAACTGAAAATAGAAATTGAAGTTGTGAATGATTGAAGATTGAAGCCAATTATAGTCATCGAACACATGTTTTGATTCAACTATAGTTTGAGTCAGGATGATATATCACTCATATGAACCATATTTAGGTGAGCGTAGCGAAGATTCCATTTCACATGCCGAAAGAAAATGGGCTTGGTTTTTATGTTTTTGTTTTTTTTTGATCTAATTTTGTGCGCGGCATACAGGTCAGGAAAAATATACCAATCGAATTGAAACTTTTTCAACATATTTCTGTCATACCAGAATAGGGTGGAATTGCTACTCAGAGGAATTGTTCGAAAGGTTTTTCCTGAAAAAAATCGTGAGTTTTGAAAAATCCTCATAAGAATAACCCGGAGGAAAAATACTTGAGAAACAAGAATTCTTCAAAAGCTCTCAAATTCTCACCAAATATAGAAAATACTATCATACACTTTTTCAGAGATTTGTGGAACAATCGGATGTGAAATAACGAAGACAACGCAATAAAAGTGTACATTTCATTGAATATTTGGATCAATTAGTTTTGCAAAGTGTTCATGCGACAGGTTGCACGTTACTATAAATATCAACAAGTTGCAGGTAAGGTTTTTGAACGTTTGAAGTAATCCAAGGTCCGTAGATGTAAATTGAGCTGACAAGTTATTTTTCATTCCAGATTCCCATACTTCCAAGCTCATCTCACAACGCGCATCCCGCGTTTTCCTAGTTGTAATTAAGAGAGATGGATGTTGTTCATCACTTGTACAAATGCAAATTTCACCATTATTTAGGTTCAGCTTTGGAATTTTGAGGGTGGATAATTTCCCAGAACAAATATCACGATTGATGAAACAGCTCCTCTCTCTCGAAAGCATCACATGCATATATCTACAGTGAGATTCTCTATAATTTACCAGGTTCTGAACATTTTCTGTCGATAGATGATCTTCCAATTTCGTGAGTACAAGTATATTCAACGATCGATTCTGATAAATGAAATGGAAGGCTCACGATGCAATTACTTTCATCCTATTGGTCGCGAAGCCGAAGGAAATCATTCGCAATCGCTCTCAAACTTTTTTTTTTTTTTTTTTTAATAACATCGAAACTTGATACAAAATCATTGTTCCCCAATTAAGGCTATGGATGAAAGATAGGATCGTTTGGACGGGGCACCACAAGAGCGATCTTACCACCCCATTTTGATTATTTAAAACTAATGGTCTTCAACGCCAGGACTGCGCTGTCTGTGACCATAATTTTTCGCAGTAGATAAAAGTCTTTCAGTATAAACACACGAATGTTGATATCTTCCACTTTGAACTAAAATTACTCTCAAACTAAATACTCTCTTTAAAAACTCTCAAACTGACACGATATTTCTCAATCAAGGCATACAACAACGATATTAATGGAAATATAAAATCATAATACTTGTAAACACAAACTAAAATGTCATTTTTGAAGAAAATCAACACAGACATCACAGCTGTGTGATCTTGAAATCGTGGTATTGAAAGATTCAATTTTTTTTTGAGACTGGACGGAAATCTCAAAAATATCTGCATCCTTCACCTACAAAAAAAGACATGGGCCTACCTTTGAGAGTCATCATAAAAACACTGATTTTCCGGTATATCGACTCCCATGCACTCTTAAGGTCTTGATATCAGAGAGAGAATTCGGTAATCGATGCATTAAATCGTGAGTGGGAGGATTAGGATAGAATGGAGATCCATATCTACACTTCTCAGGAACGTTAGCTGTTTCGCAATGTCGTATGTCGGTCGGCCATGATTGATGAATGAAATTACGTGGAGCTGAATACGAGAGAGTGAATATACATTCGAATAATATTATTCATTATGAAATGAATAATTGCAGCTTGTTTCATGTCTACACAAATTCTTAAAATAACATCTTTGACCGGATGAACTTCACGTTGAGTAAAAACCTCAATGTTTCATAGACTAGCAAGTTACTATGACAACCATCAGCTCTTTTCATTTTTCATCACCATCATTTGAGGTAAGAAGTTGAACTAGGAAGCCATGTATCATATCATTGCAGTCCAAGAGGCAGTGCATGATATTGATATAATTTTGTTGGATGAGCGAAGCGAATACTCAATTTCACTATACACTAAAAAAAAGTGCCCGTGTTTTTTTTTGTTCTCGCTCCACAGGTCAAACGTAAATTCAAAATCGGTTGAAACTTGACATACACAAGTGTCCTTATTTTATTCTATACTGTATGATTATGAGGTGCAATCGTATAAACTACCTCTGAGATGACTCATTCAAAAATTTTCAAAAATGTCATGAGGATAACCCAGATTATAAAATTCGTCAAAAATATTTCCTTCGAAAGAATTCAAATTCTCGGAGAATTTTAATTTAATAATTTTACACCTTATTTCGAACTTTGAGTCCGATCAAATTGGCCGTTATTATGTAAAAAAATATATGATTCAATTTTTTTAAATCACTCAAAGATATTAAGAAAAAAATCAAATCCAAGCAACATGTGTCACCGATTATCGGAAACGATTGAAACAAAGTCTTCTCCATTATGATGGAAAATTATTAGGAAATAGGATGGCAATGAAGTGATTCTTTGGATCTCAAGGTGTATATATATATATATATATATATATATATATATATATATATATATATATATATATATATATATATATATATGTATATATATATATATATATATATATATATATATATATATATATATATATATATATATATATATATATATATATAACCAATCCAAAGATATAAGTTGATATGTTCTAGCTCATACATCAACGGAGAAACACATAACGCGTTTGCCTGGTTGATTGAAATGCATCGCATTTTGAAGCGCAACAATTGAATGATTATTCAGGTGACACTGAATCATGGAATCAAGTTGATGATAGCTGTATCACTATGACGACCGTCAGGAAGCAACCCGTTGCCAATGTTCACAATCAATTGAAATAAAAAATGACAATTCTTTCAAAATTTAACTCAAGAACTTACTTATCAGTGAATGTCACTATAGCGTTGAAGAATGTTCAGATGACTAACTATATTTTATACATAGATACTCTGCAGTCGTGTTTCATATACTAGTATTTTCAATATTTTAATATTTTATTGACCATTTTGAATGTATTTCTCTGTCTATGTCGTCAGCTTTGAACAATACGATGACAATATCATGTGATTTGATCAATTTGTACTGATGAAAATTACTATCATTATTATTATTATTATTATTGAATCGAGTCTTTGATTACATGAACGAATTTGTATCTGAGGTCAATATTTAACTGTCATGTAATCTGGACAGCCTCTATTCAACGAATCATCAGTGTATGTCACAGCATGAAAAGGGTATTGTTGCTGTTTTTGTTGTTGTTGTTGTTGTTGTTGTTGGGTGCAACCTGAATTGAGCATGATCAACCCAGTTTGACTGACTTTCGAATCAAACCAGGCCAAACTAACACAAACTGAACCAAGCCAAACTTACCAACAGAACAAACAATCTGAAAAGGTATTTAATCCAAATTGAAACTAATCTAAAACCTACTTCTGGTTTGGTGGATATCAACTTCACCCAATATGCGTGCTCGGTGGATAAACATCAACTTCATAATCATATGCTGATAAAATCATACTTTCGCTCATATTCATCATAAACTGGTATTAATTTTCAATTCGTTGGCGCCCGAAAAGCTTCAGTTTTTCATTGTTATTGGTTATTGCGATATCATGTTACAGATTCAAAATAAGTTTTATCCCTCTTTTGAAAAAATCTCACCCCAGTTATTTCAAGTTCACCACAGATCAAATAAGTGTATTGATAATAAGTGAAATATCATATTTGGAAAGCTTGACAAGATATCAACGACATGCCCAGCACTAACTAATGACGAAATAAAATAATCATATAGTAGTATTGTCGTCAGAGTCAAAACATGTTTATTGACGCATGCATATTGACAATACTGAAGTAAACACACTGCAGAGCATCATTATTGCATTCAGATTATCAACACTTTGTCACCTGATGAGAATACCAGTTTCGAACATCGACTCATTCCAACTAACAATGAGAAGGATAATAATAATATTACGTTTTTGATAAGTAATATAAGCTAATTACTGACGTGATAACTTTGCAGTTGATAGTGCATGTTGATTGTTTGTGAAGTGTATGTGAAGCGTATGTGGTGTGTTTGTACCCATGTCGAATGTCAATAGTGTATGTTGAAAGGACAAGTGCAGAAGTGTGACCTATTCTGATATCAAACAAAACCCGGCTCCTCCACCAATATATTGAAGCTTGCATTTGGCCGGTGATTTGAATGCTATTTTCAACTAAGAGACTCGATTGAACATCTTCAAAACTAAACCATGTTCATAGGTCAGGAAAATGTAGCATATGATGTCTATGAGCGATGTAAGCGTCCAAACAATCGACGAGATTCAACATTAATTAACATATGGATTCCGCAAATCATGTCAACATAAATCCACTCCATGAAATATTACGAGAAACATTCATATATATATATATATATATATATATATATATATATATATATATATATATATATATATATATATATATATATCAATATATATATATATATATAAATATATATATATATATATATATATATATATATATATATATATATATATATATATATATATATATATATATATATATATATATATATATATATATATATATATATATATATATATATATATATATATATATATATATATATATATATATATATATATATATATATATATATATATATAACTCGAGGAATTGTTGAACCCCCTCGCATGAAACATTGACACGTTTTTGAAAAATTTGATCATATATTATAGGACATAATGGATCTCAGACAACAATATTTAAAAACAAGTTTGAATGGATAGATTTCTAGAAACCTCATGAAACTCACTTCTCGTTGCAGTGCATTAACTGAGAAGTTATAATTCAATGGAAATTTTGATATTCTGGTGTTTCTTTAATGCTGTCATGAACAGAAAT
>OZ023331.1:37254663-37372163 GCA_964007535.1 Brachyptera risi | reverse complement strand
TTGTGTGTTTGTAACTTGAATTATCTCAAATTTTGTATCTGATCGGAGATTATTATTTCTATCATTCATCACGTGGATTGACATTATTGTATTTTGTCAAATGTTCGAATAGTGTATCTGATGAATGGTGAACCGCTTGCGCCTCAGAACTATCTAGTATTGATCTATAGGATGATAATTGTGCGTGCCGAGGTTAATCGAAATTCGTTTTTCCGTCTGACTTGTGGAACGAGGGAAAGAATCGGAAATGATGAAATTGAGTCTTTGCTCACGCTCATTCAACCATGATGAAACAGAACGTTCCTCCAGATGAATATTTGAAAGAGGTATTGAGAAAGTTAGAACATTTCTCACTCCCAGATTCTAGATCACACACATCATGAAAAGTGCATGATTTTCAGCTTTTTATGAGCTTTCTGATTCATCCACATCTATTCATTGTATTTATATGACTTTTTTGCCATATATGGCTTCATTTTTCATGAGACAATTTGATGTAGCAATAAGATGTTATCCATCTTCTATTATGAATATATTGGATATATTATCTCTCATTTTTATGTACATATATATATATATATATATATATATATATATATATATATATATTATATAAATATATATATATATATATATATATATATATATATATATATATATATATATATACATATATATATATATATAAATATATATTTATATATATATATATATATATATATATATATATATATATATATATATATATATATATATATATATATATATATATATACACATACATAATATATGATCGGATATTCATGATCTCACAGAAATGATATAGATAATCCAATCGTGCTCACTCAGCAATACAATTCTGGGTCGATGACACAATTCTACATGCGCACATGGAAGACTTCACTTTGCCAGATGATAATACATCTCCAAGATAACATCTGACAGAAGATTCACGCAATAAGCGGGCTATTTTCACGATCGATCACAATCTACTAAGAGTTCCTCTCGAACATGTAACGCACATCCTGTGATCAAAGAGACTCTGATTGTATAAGATTTGGCGATAACGTCAAAGACACACATTAATATAGCAGTCTACATAATTATAGACAAGATCTAGATATATGCAGTCTATATATATATATATATTTATATATATATATATATATATATATATATATATATATATATATATATATATATATATATGTATATATATATATATATATATATATATATATATATATATATATATATATATATATGTATATTTATATATATATATATATATATGTATATATATATATATATATATGTATGTATATATGAATATATATATATATATATATATATATATATATATATATATATATATATATATGAATATATATATATATATATATATATATATATATCCATATTTATATATATATATATATATATATATATATATATATATATATATATATATATATATATATATATATATATATACACATATATAGTCATTATAGTACTGATGATGGAGAATTCGCTAATTGTCTGTACTCCTATGTCATAGCAGACGCCAATTAATATGGGCGTGTCCTCATCATCAGTATTGAATGTTGTTCAACCCATGTGAAAAAAGTGGTTTTCATTCTCATTAAAGCAGAAGCTACATATAGTTAATTGAAGGGAGGGCAACTCGTGAAACGTATGGTATGGTGCAAGATGTGCAAAAGTGAAGTTGAGCAAAGTTGACGAAGTTAAAATATTGCTGCTGTTGGAATGATTCTTCATATCGTCTGAGTGAAATTGGCGAAATTGTTCATGTGTGTTGAATTTCACCCTCGAAATCATTCTCCATGGACTTTAATCCCCACCACTATGGGATTATATGAAATTTAAATATATTTTCGGACAGTGTAAATGATGGCGATACTTAGAGGAAATGCTGACTTCTGACTGTAATATTATATGAAATTCATAATGATTGTAATAGCAATGAAAATAGAAAATTGTGCTGTAATATTCAGTGACAAATATGAAAAAACATATGACTAATATGTGAAAATTTGTAAAAATATCATATGTATTAGGTGATGAAAATAGCAGGATTGCTGAATAAATAATATATTATTATTACTCATTTCATTTCATTTTATTTTGATTATTGTTTCATTACATACTCAATTTGATCATCTTCTCAAGTTGTCCTGTCGTGATGGGCCATGGGTTGTTTCACAGCAATTCCAGGGGTAAATTGATATGATTTCCATCCTGATTGATATTATTTTCAAAATTGTCGATTATTCCTTCTCCATGCTTCTTCTTTCATGGTGAATTATATTTCATACTACTCAACAATATCTCTTTCACAACCCCAATATTATTTTACAATCTTTTCTCACATTTCGGTAAGAGTGCTATGGTTTTCATACTTCAATATTACAGATTTTATGATTCCGTTTCATCAACATCGAAATTGGTATAAATATTTCACCCAAATTAAGAGTTGGGGTGAAATGTAGGATCGTTCTAGCGAGGCAATACAAGAACGATCATGACACTCAGTGTATAAATAATGAAAATGATACTCATTAAAAAAAAAATCCATATGTGATGTTCTTGGGAACAGTAAAAAATTCAATCATTTGCATCGGGGTGAAAAAAATCGTCCATCTTTCTTATTATCTCGATCTCGTCTCTTCTCTCATTCGTTAATTATGAACTAAATTCTTTCTGCATTGCTCCTGTATTTTATACCGATATGTTGAAATATATATTCACATATTTGATCATCATATCCCATTATGTATTCGATATTCTGATATCTGATCATTATTATCAAACAATATTCATGGATTGTGCAAAATGCAGAGAAGTATTAGTTGTCTGAATATGTTCTGATTCATGGTCTTCGTAAAATTGAACTAAAACTATCTGGAATTTTCAGACAGCGATACGTTAACTGTTCTACTTTTCTTGAACACTTTCTTTTTCCGTCACACTCAACAAATTCTTCTGCATTCCTTGCGATTGAAGTTTCAATGCCGTAAAACTTTTGATTCGTATTTGTTCCAGCAAGATTCCAGAGTAAAGAATTACCGAACCGGAAAGAACGATAAAGGAATGTCGTTTCCTGAACAGAGAGATATTTAAGAGTACAAGGGAGTCGATTTGGAAAAATATTGGTTTCCTTGGATATCTCCGATATGAGGTATCACAATATATATATATATATATATATATATATATATATATATATATATATATATATATATATATATATATATATACATATATATATATATCTTCATTCAAGACTCTGTCTTACGGTAGGATTGCAAAAAATCACGGTTTAAAAATTAATTAATTCAACATAAACAAAATTATCAATAATAACATTCCAGAGAGAATAAAAAAATAATTATGATGAGACGAGAAACAAAATATTAGTTAATCGAATCTGAGAATGGTGATTATCGAAATGAGATGATAGTAATACAAACTTTGGAGAAAATACGGAAAGAAGTAAATCACAAATGTGGCTTATAATGTTCGAATGAGGAAATGAAGAGAAAATGAATGATAAAATGATGATAACAAAATCATACAGACATTTAAAAGAAATATACATCAACAAAATATCCATTTCCGAGTGGCCCATCTTCATAATGATGTCATTTCGAATCATCACTTTCCCAACGTAGCTAGATTATAATATCTCCGAAAGTATGGAGTTCAATACTGGATTTCAAGAATTGTAGTCAATATGTGTGGATTTATGACATATGAGTGAATTAGGTCTTACAAATAACATCTTGATGAAACAAATGTATATTCATGTTTCATCAGAATTTCACTATCATGAACTGTTCGAAAGTTATCACTATGGCAAGCCGGTTATCCGCAGAATCTTCCCTAAATCACTATTGAAAAGCGCCAGCTGAATAATTGAGTGTGCTCATTAAGGGTAGCAGTGCATCAAAAACAAAAAGTGACATGATAATGAGATTAAGTTCATCCGATTTATTGAGAATATGGAAACAATCATAGAATCACACCGATTATACTATTACATTTTTGCTTTCTCAGTGAAAAAATAATCCTCACACACAATTGAGAACTTCAATATCACTTTGAATATCTCAGCTCAAATATTACCAGTGAAATAATCTCACGATTGAAAGCTTGTTTTTTATGAATATTATATTTTTGAAGCTGGGTAGGCCTACACATATCGCAAAACCTATTGGAGCAATTCTCAATGTATCTTCTACCAAACAACGTTGATCTTGTATCCATATAATCCTCCAGGATCTTTCATATGGTTCCGATAATAAGAATATTATGTTTATAAAATTACTCGAAAATGTTGTTGGAATAAACTTCAGAATTTATTTACGATGGAAAAATAATTCTCCACTGAATATCAACACAATCAAATCTATCCTGGAGGATCATATGCAAACTACTGTGAGGTATAACGTACAAAAACAATTCATTCGGAAATATTATTGGGATTGAACACAAAATATTCCTGAATTTGAACAAATTCTCATATCAAATCCTCACGCACTAGTCCCCTTAAGTTATATCCCCATCAATTATATCTTTTCCTGAAATAATTACACCAATTCAGTCTATTATTACTCTGGCGATGCTTGGTGGATCGAACTTTTTTCCGGATCGATACTCTGAACCGCGGGTGTAACTTAAGTGGTATTTTATCCAACGTTTGGTAACTTAAACACTCTCATCTACAATGAAAAAGTATGATCAAAAACATCTGGTGTCAAATTTAATTGTTTTCAATTCGAAATGGTACAAAGATATTCTCTCACATTTGTAATAAGACAACCTAAAAATCATAGAACAACAGAGAACGGGTTCCCATTTGACCGGTTTGAAACGGGTTCCCCAACTCATCATGAGAAACAAGGATTGTAAACCAATATTTCTATGTTGGTAAAAACAATTTATATGAAGAAACTAGTCTGCCTTATTCTAAACTTGGAGAACAGAAACGCGACGAAGGTTTTCAAAAGATTTGTTTGCACAATGTAAACTGGTATTATGTATGAGAGGTGAATGCCTGCGGTTGGGATTTGGAGATAGTAGCTATACGTACTACAAAGTGAGTGGATATACGTGGCTCTTTTTAATGGTGAACTGTCTACCTATATGTATGTGCAAACATATGAAGATCTATGAACAGAAAACAAGCGAGAATGAGACGCACAAACACCGACGGTGATAACGATAACCAAGAATGGTTTTCATAGTTCAAAGAAAGAAAGATTTACATGGGGCGTATTTGATATTCATGAGCATCCGGTCTGAGAAAAGAAAGAGGACCTAATAAGTTGAACAACGGAATATTCTCGAGTACGTATCAGGGTGGAGAGGGGGAAGAACAAGAACATTTGAATTCAAGGATTTTAAAAAAATGCTCATCTAAAAAAAAATGAATAAACATCTTGTCGAGCACAACGGAGAATCAGCACAATATTCCGAATTGTTGAATGAGAATATTTTCACATTTTTTTTCAAACATTCCAAAATGAGGTACCGAAATGACGAATAACTCGGATGATTATGAATTCGTTAGTCTGGGACTGCCTGACGTCTCCCACCATCGCTTGAAATCACGAAGAAACCTTTTTAAATATCACAACAAATAAAATTTATTTTATATTGTTCATTATATTGTATTATATTGGATTGTATTTTATTGCTCATCGTTTGACTAGCACTCTCTGTAGTTGATAAGATGACAACTGATCCATCACGTGACGGTTAGAAAAATAACTTTTGGAACAGATGGTATCAGAGAGTGTGAAAAATGAAGATAGTGGAACGGAGAGTGATATATGAACGTTTACTTTCTGGTTGAAGAAAATGAAGATAAAATAAACAAATATAAATGCAGTAAATGAGTGTGATAAAATGAATTGAAGGAAACTCAAATCCCAGTTTCTGTCTTCTTCAAAGTTTTTACTCTGATATTAATGTCGCTGGTTAGAAACTGGTGAATGCTGAGGGATATGAACCTTTTTCTGTGAAGTATCTTCTACACTGACTTAAGCCGTTTGTCATGTGAATTACCGCAATAGGTTGTGTCATTTTGAGTTATGAGGGAAGATAATACAATACATTATTCCAAGTGTGTGGGAAAAAGAGAAAGAGAGAGATAGAGAGAGAGAGAGAGAGAGAGAGAGAGAGAGAGAGAGGGAGAGCGATGGATGTGAAGCGAGACAAATTGGGGAAAAAGAGAGAGAAACAATATAATAAGAGATTGCATCACTGAAAACATATGAATTGGTTCTAATATTACGTCGCGATGGTGATTCTAATGTATTTTGTTTCTAGTGATAGAATCCACATTGTATCAATGCAATAAGTCCCCATGTTCGATTCAGTACTGATAGTATTTATTGCATACTGAATCAGTCTCTTCTCAAGATTGTCAGGAAAATCGCATTAATCGATCATGAATAATCGATGATAATTAACGGTTGAAACTGAGTTGAAGATATGGTGTTGATAAATTCGTACACATATATGAATATGTATATATATATATATATATATATATATATATATATATATATATATATATATATATATATATATATATATATATTTATATATATATATATATATATATATATATTTATATTTATATATATATATATATGAATATATATATATATATATATATATATATATATATATATATATATATATATATTCAATATATATGGTGTGACGATTTCTTCAGTTGCGCCACGTGTTGTGGATGATGGAGATCGACGTTTCAAAGGAATTTCATCCCTCATCTTCAGGAGTCTTGCCATGACGAACATCAGCAATCGAATGCTTATGTCGATGTCATGTCATGTCGATTCTGAGTCATGGCAAGACTCCTGAAGATGAGGGATGAAATTCCTTCGAAACGTTGATCTCCATCATCTACAACACGTGGCGCAACCGAAGAAATCATCCTACCATGTACCATCAGCCACGAGAATCTCCTTCAACACATATATATATATATATATATATATATATATATATATATATATATATATATTTATATATATATAAATACATATATATATAAAAATATATATTGCTTACACATATATATATATATATATATATATATATATATATATATATATATATATATATATATATATACGATCGGAATCATTTCAGCATACCTATATATGATCTATATAGTCCTTAAGCTTGAAATTGAAGCGGATAGACTGATATTGTTGAGAACTGACAGCAAGATCCGAAACGCTGCATTCCCTACTTCCACGGAATAGTCATATCGAAAACGATCATGTGAATCAATTACAGTCAAAGTGTTGCATTCTGATTAACAATAGTGACTGTATGTATATGTATCTCCAACCATATTATAATATGGATGAAAAATAAACAATAAAATCACTTTGATTCAAAAAAGAACAAACGATAATCAATTACGGTGACACGCTTCAATTGCAGGCCTACGGTTGTGGTATTCTCATGCCATTTCACATTTTCAGGACCAAGTTCAGGATAATCCGAAATCTAAATCACCACAACTCATTTAATTTCATACTCAATCGTTTGCTCAGTGACCTCAACAACAACTATATTATACAGGAGTCTCAGTCTCTTTGAATACATTTTGTTTTCCATTCATTTTCTTCACCAATTCCAACCTCGCATTGCATGCTGAGTGTGAGAAGAAGAACAACCCACTATGAGATCTTTTTTTATCTCAGTCAACCCGTAGGCTTGATAGAAACAACATTGCAACAGCCCTGTGATATAATATCATGTTTGTTGAAACATAATCCACATTAATTCATTCAAGTGAATCAATACTGAAGTACAAGACATTCCACATCACCATATTTTGTTAAATCGTGTCCAATTTATATCGAGCACAGTCGTAACATTTGTGGTGAATACACACTTCTCACAACAAGAGTGAGAATCTGATGCCAATAGATCGTCGCCATCAGTATAGTGTGTCGTTAAAACCCAATATAAATCTGATACGTGAAAATAATCCGAGTTTCTATAGCGTGGGGTGATGCTCTGCGTGGAGGTGCCGGGTCTCTCCAACACATCCATATCCCAAGAACACGCGTTTTGTCATTAAATTCTTAGAGCGGATATATGAAAAGCTGGAAAAATGTGATTGATTCAATATAACTGTTCATTTCAGATGTTTCATTCGGATTGAAATTTTGAAACCGTTCTTTTATTTGAGAACATCTTAGGAAAACGCGTTATTTGTTGCCGTGTTGATGGATGAGCTAGACCAATATATCAATATATCTTTGGATTGGTTATATATATCCACTTTGTGATCCAAACAATCACGTCACTGCCCTCCCATTTCCTGATGGATTTCTATGATAGTAAAGAAGGCTTCGTGTTAATCGTTTCCAAATGATTGGTGACACCTGTTGCATAGATTCAATTGGTATATTAATAGCTTTGAGTGATTTAAAAAATTGGATTGTATTTTTTCTACACCAAAACGGCTGATCTGATCTGGACCCCTATTCCTGAGATAAATGAGATGTGAGAAAAATGAAAGTGAGTGAGAAAAAGATTATCTCACTCAAAATGGCCGATTTACCATTACCAATCGGCCATTTTCAGTGAAATAATCCTTTTCTCACTCATTTTTATTTTGCTCACATCTCATTCATCTCAGGAATAGGGGTCCTGACTGAAAGTGCGGAATAATGTGTATAATTATCATATTGAAATTCCATGAAAATATCCCCATACAATTATATATTATTATTACATTATTATTATTATTATCATTATTACAATTATTATTAGACATGAGAGTTAATTTAGACGAGGCGCGATATTTGAATTTATTTATTCCAAACGAGGTCAACTTTGGGCATGCTCGGTTTTTCACGTGATCGAGTAAAGTGAAGGAGTGAAACTGTTTGTGAATGAAAAGTAAATCATGATTGGCTGTTCAATTGAGAAATGGAATACAATATAAAAATTCTCAAATCTCCCGATAATCGATCAAAATAATGAAATATTGTGCTTTTTTAAAAATTCTTTTTCATATACAAGTTTGATAACAAATATTGCTAGAACGGTTTCAACAGTCACATTTCGGGGAAAGGGAGGGGTTTTAACATCAAATCTCACTGAACGATGGTGGCTGGTTAGTAGTTTCGCATCGTTTTCTTCACCTTCACTCCCTTTTTTCAACCTCTTTTGGTTCTCACCATCCATTTCGGTTGTCACAATCTATTATTTTTTACATCGCTCCCACACACTTACATTCATATGTTTTCTCATCTTTTAATCTTTCTTCTCTCTTGCAGCACTCATCCAGATTATATTCTCAATTAAATCCACGTCAATAAACAAAGTTCGAGCTGAATTTCATCTGAAATGTTTTTCACTCCAGATTGCTATCAAAACAACCTGATAGTTACTATGTCGATGATTGAGAAATTAAAGAAAATGTTCCACATTGACGTATTCATCTATTCATTTTCAAAATAAAATTCCTCAAAGCATTTCTAAAATGCACCAATCATTTAGGACCGTGCCGAAATTAAATATGTATAATCTCATTTTCCAAAACACATACCAATGATTTCCATGTACCACACAAAAGTTTCCAACTTTTTCCAACTCATTATTGGAATTGTTTCTGAAATGTCAGTGTGAAATTCAGAGGAGAAAGGTTACAATCAGACTCCTGCTTACAAATTGTGTTCACCGACATATATATTCGCCGACATATATATAGAGAACGACGCGGGAATGGAATGAATTGGAAGAAGAGTTGAAAAATATAACGGAGATAAGTGATTAAAGAAGAGAGCTAAGAAAAAATAACAATGTATAATTTTATCAAGTAGGCTATGTTTGTTTGTTTTCCTCTGATTTCATGATAGTAATCATCACCACCTGTCCAAAAAAAATCTGTAATGAGTAAGTTGAATACAATTACAAATACAAATAGGCCTTCTGACTCACTGTTTCAGATATTTGATTGGTTATATACAATATCTGAACAGTCTGTCTCTTCCGCTTCACCATGAACTCAAGCATCGTTTCCGACTATATCATTAAGCATCGAATTGAATCAATTTCTCACGGAATTGAACCGACATTACTTCAAATACATGAATCATCTTATCTGTATCAATATAGTGGTAAACAGTTTCCAGGTCGCAATCAACAATCAACTGAATTCTGTGTATACGACAAATACATTTCACATTTCTTCGACATAATTGATCCTTCTTACAACGGTTTCCCTATTCCGTCAGTAGTCAGGACTTCTTATGTAAGCTGGGATGAAATTCTCAAGTCATTTTCACAATTTTACACGGCACAATGATCGTTTTTTCCAGAGCTTCAATGAACGTATCAATTCCAAGCAACACTAAGCAGACATATTACTTTCTTCAAATCACCTCAACAATGCACATCTTGAATTGCCCGTACTATTGAATTTGTTTCAGATGGCCCGGTGCATTGAGGCCATACACTGAATTGTCAGACTTTATCTGGTGATGAAATATCACGAGCGTTAGAAGCAACAATCCGAAATCGGTTGACCATGCAATTTCTCCCAAGATTCTGACCTTTTATAATATCTACGTAATTGGTATGTATGAATATCGAGGTTAACGGCGTGCTAACGACATGGTTTTCCGGACTTGTAACTTAATAATTGGAAGTCACAGCTAATATCTAGTGGAGAGCCAGGTTATTTGGTGTTTTCTGCAGTCACTTCATTTATTTGTGATTGTTTCTCCTGAAGCCATGGACGTTTTTCATCCGCTGGTAAATTTCTGTGAATTCAGTATTATCGTGACTTCAAGCATTTTGAACCATCCCAGAACAAAAGAAGTGGATCTGCCATCCAAGACTGGGTAGAAGATAAGTGACTTTGATAATATTGCTAATGTCCGGATATATATCACAGAAACAGTTTTTACTTATAATGTGTTCCGGACTTTCGGATACTGAAAGACTGTTATCTGCGGTGGAAATTCATGGTCACCAGCAGTACAGTCCTGGTGTTGGAGTTCATCGGTTATAAACATTTAAAATGGGGTGGTAAGATCACCCTTGTGGTGCCCCGTCCAAACGATCCTATCATTCACCCACAGCCTTAATTGGGGAACAATGATTTTATATCAAGTTTCGATGATGTTGAAAAAAATAATACAAAAATAAATAATAATATTGGATATTATCATCCACAGTCATGATAATAACTTAGTCATGAGAATGAATTCGGATGATTTCACAATAATTCCTTATATATAATTACACGCAATCAAATGTAATAGATTGCACTCATACCAGAGTCGTTCGATGTGCAAAAATGGAGTTGAGATACAGAGAAAGTTTCATTCTTGGTCAAAAGGGATATTTTTCCAAAGTTCCTTCAATTATCTGATCCGACCTTTCCATTGTATATTTCAGTTATAATTAGACTTCACCACTTTAATAGGCTAATTTTTCCTCGAAGTCATGGCGCGAAGCGGTAATTTGGTATAACTGTATTGAGCTGAGTTTTAAACTGAATACGAATGAGTGGGCAAGGGTGGGTCCAGAAGTAATTACATTTTATGTGATATGGCCATGTTAGTGTTGGAAATATAATTTCATATCTCTATAAAGGAGGTTTGTTCTCAATTCAAACTCACGATGTGAGAACCTCTTTCCATTTCAGAATAATAAAATGGAAAAATTGTATGAAAGTCAAATTTCGTATTTAATGAATTACATAGCATGCATATAGAGAATTCAAACACTACCATTTTTCAGTGCAGTTGATTCATTGATAATGAATGAATATAAAATGAATTGGGGCTTGAAACTGAAATTATGATTCATTCAAGGTTTGGGTTGCTTCATTCATAAAGTGGAAGCATGGAAGTTCACTTGACAATTGATAAATATATAGATAGATATCACAAATACCGAAACAGATATATTTACCATCAAATACCGATTCGAAATATTCAGTTTCCTTTGAAATTCGACCAAAAATATCACGGCAATCTGTCCATAAGATACTTCCAAACAGAATAAACATGCAATGAAGTTAAATATACCATTATCCGAGAGAATTCGTATAATTCTAAAAGTATACGTTGAATCGAGATCTTGCCTGAGAGATTATCAATGCAGAAAGGCGTTACTCTGACGTCATGAGAAATTACTGCTCTCAGGATTATATGAATGAATATATAATTTTAAGCATTGTTATCGAAGTATTGTCCATACCATTTTGTTTTTCTAGAGAAAGTAGTTGTGTTATAGAGGAAAGGGCAACTCACCCACTTCCTGCCCACGCAATCTCACTTGATGTAGACCTTTTTATTTCTCAGCTTCCTAAAAACAACATCTAGTCCTATATCAAATCTAGATCATTCATTCAAGGATCCGGTACTGAAAGCAAAGTTGTTAAAAGGCAGATTCGAACGATTTATCATATATAGAGATATTATTTCAACAAATAAAATGAATCACATGCCTACACTCGTCTTGTATTTATTTTGCAACCCATGGAAAAATAGATCACCATCGCAATCGAATAGGTTAGGATTTCTAACTCTGAATACGCAATTGTAACTGCCAAGGTTACTAAATTATATAATCAAGGTTTCAGGTGCATTCGTTGAAGTTTGTTAAACATGTAGCTTATATATTGTGAATGATGAATGCTACATTTTTATCATTACATCATCTATTCATATTGGGTTTTAACCACACTACAATGATAATTAAGATATGTTGGCGTCGAATAAATGATTGATGAGTTGATGGGATGATTAGAAAAAGGTCTAGGAGGTATTGGAGGATGGTGGAAAGGAAACGATCGTGACCTATATTGTAGGAATCATCCCGGCATAAGCCTGGACTACAGAGAGAAACCACGAAAAATCCCTGTAAAGATGAAGGGTGGCGGGAATCGAGCAGGGTCCGATGTGCCCCTTGACCTCCCAGATCACATAGAGCTAGTGCGTTAACCACTCAGTTACATGTGCCAGTACACAGGAGTATTTTAACAGAAGATCTGAGAAGAGTAAATCAATTGCTATCGCTAGTCATCGAGGAGACCGGGGTACTGTTCGCATTATGAACGACCATCCTAACGAAGTTGCCGTCGTTTCCTTTTGTCGATAAAGTGAGTACTGGGATGGTTCCTGGCAAATACGTGCCTTGATCGTTCCCATCCCAATGTCAGAACCTCTCACGTTTTCTTCGTGACATATCAAACCATTCACTCACCGACCCCAACTGATCTTAGTTATCGTTAGAGTGTATTGTTGAACACTATCCATGAAACCAAGTGATAAATAAAGCAATTAATTCGTCTTTCAACATAGACAAAATGTTATTCTTGACTGATCTACATATTCAAAACTGTTACTTGGCGACAGTTTCGATTGTTTGTGTTTGTATATCACTGTCTAGACTCTGGTATTAATGAAATCAACAAGTATTCAAAGTCTGACATCAATTCCTGCTGAGAAAACTATGTGGGTGTATTGATACGAGTAGTGTTCATCCCTCCCCTCTCTCTCTTTCTCTCCCCCCCTCCCACACACACACAAACACGCATATATATATATATATATATATATATATATATATATATATATATATATATATATATATATATATATATATATATATATGATGAATGAACGTATTGAAGAATGATTATGTTATTGATATTATCCTATTATTTCTGATAAAACTATGAATCTTCAATGATTTCTCGAGATTGATTGAGTCAGTTGATTAGATTTGAAGAAAAGAATGTGAACTTGAAATAGTTCATCGTTGAACAAACCAACAATCATCATATAGATTCAACATTTTCGAAGTTAAAATCTGACCGACCCGATTTTTCTCGAAATATATTCTCTTCATTTCTATATTATCATTTCTATGTTCGCATGCTGTCGGTCAACTCATCTGTTCATCATAACATTCACGAATATGAAAATAGCCAACAAACAAAGAAAAAAAAATGAAAATGATTCAAATGGCAAACAAAGTATTCACTCTTCATATTCAACAACACACTTTCGACATTTTACCTTCTCGGTGTTCGTTTCAAAATTAGATTCGTTAAATTTGCCACTATATAACATTCCGAAATCATGTTCGAATTCAACAACAAAGTCGAAAACAAACATATTCACCTCGTAATTCATATTCGTTCATGAAACCTTTGAATTGCACAACTAGATGGCTTGCCTTCAGACTGCAATACACTTTACCAACTTTTCTTGAATATTTTACGCTCAAATAATACAAAGGTTTGTGAATATGGTAACACTGTACGCGATGTGTTCACCTCATTTCCGACGATTTGAAGTTCCGATTCGTGCTTGTCGAAATGGAAACGCCTTGGCATTTATACAAGCCCGCCTCACACAATGCATGTGGAAAGTTATGACAATACCAACAGTACCAACACAATGGAGAATTATTAGTAACAAAACTGTGCACACAGACGTTTGGCTTCTGTTGAAAAATATACGATAATTTGATATTTTGTTTGGCTTCAGTTGCTATTTGATGGTTATTGATGGTGAATTCATTTTCAGAGTTTGCATTATTTAGAACCACCAGGAACGAGGACCCAAGAAATGGTGAAATTATTGGGGATGAGTCTTTGTCTGTATTTACATATCCTCTCACCAAACACTAAACACTTCACTAAACAGAAATGCTGTTCATCAGATAAGCGAAAGACTTCCATTTCGCTTACCAAATGGAATCGGGTTTCGTTTTTATGTTTGATTTTTTTTCTTGTGATTTTGTGCATACAGTTGATAAAAATGACCAACCGACTCGAAACTTCATCTGCACATTGATGTTATATCAGGATAGTTCGTGATGATTTCATGAGAAACATCGATTCGATTATTATTTCAGGAATAAATCGGAATCTTTGAAAAAAATACATAAGAATGGCACTGAAAAGAATTCCAAATTTTTAGATTCTATCCGTTTGACATAAAATTCCCATAATGAGTTCATATTTTTCGAAACATTCCTCTATCAAGTTTGGATAATGTATGTGGACAACTCATTCACGGCAAATGACTATTACATGAGACAAATGACCGATGGTTATTGAGATTGTGGTTTACAAGTTGCAAGGCTATGCATTCCAAGAATAAAATGAAATGTACATATGATTGAGAAAATAAGGAAAATTTAACAAATATAATAAGATAATTAGGTTGAGATGAAATAAGGAAAGATTAGAAATTTGAAAAACCAAGGTATGTATATAACTTCCAAGTATATTCTTCATCAGACATATTTCGCTCATCTCACAACGGATATGCTGCGTGAACTGAATCAAAACATTGAAACGCTCATGTGTAACTCGCTGAATGATCTTCAACCTCAGATGACCTTTCTGACTGCTAGCGAAATATGATAGATGATGATAGCTGTGAAAAAAAAACGAAATGATATCATAATATAGTCAGCGAATATTGTATTCAACAAACTGTGGATGAATTTTATGTTATAAACGAATTTATTCAAGCTGGTGAGTATTGCAATTGTAACTACTATCTTTCTCTTATCAACATGACACTTCAAATGATTTATATATTTGACAAAAGTTCAAAATTCATCTTCTTCTTCTTTTTTCATTTGTGTCACTTCTATGAAGCCAGATTCGAACGTTTCCAGTAGCCAATGCATTTTATTATTTTGTTATTTGAAATTTGGAATTTTTAAATTTCAGTTTGAATTATGATGCTTTGAATCATAGATATGATTGACTTGTCATCTATTTTTTTTTAATAACATCAAAACTTGATACGTAATCATTGTTCCCCAATAAAAGGCTGTGGATGAAAGATAGGATCGTTTGGACGGGGCACCACAAGGCCGATCTTATCACCCCATTTTGAATGTTTATATAACCAATGAACTCCAACATCAGGACTGTGCTGTTGGTGACCATGAATTTCCACCGCAGATAACAGTCTTTCAGTTTCCGAAAGTCCGGAACACATTATTATTTATAATTATATAAGTTCATATTATAAGTTATAAATTATTATGAGTTCTAATTTGATCAATTTCAAAATATTCACAACTGGCGTATTTAAATACTCATACAGATTTATGCTATACAAATGTGCATATGAGTGACAATTATGAAATAAATATATTGATATTGAAATTGAAATGATATGGTAAATTGTTTCCGCATTCAGAAATGAGAACGATATTGTATATAGATACGCCACCCCAATCACGCTACTTGATAGAATGATGGCTTATAAATGGAACATTCACATCATTTTGCTTGTTGGTTGTGATCCTCACCACTCTACGCAAATTGATTATATTCTTGCCTGCTTTTGACTTGTCTTCCACACGACTGCGGGCTAAAGTGTTGTATACGAACAAAACCGAATAGCAACATTCTAAATCCCCAACTTAAGCATAGCTTCTCATTCGTGTTGTTTAATTAATTTTTCATCCTTCTTATTCAATGTTTACTCGACTATACTTCTATTCACGAGAGAAGAGATTCGCCTATCGACTGAAAAATTGTGAAATATTGTCATTTTCTCGCGGCAACTTCGAAGGTTTATCGCCTTTGAGAGATGCAACCACGTTTCTCATCATGACAGCTTAAAAATACCACATCTTTTTCACTTCAACAGTGATTTTTTTGATTTTTTATTATTGGTGAACGAGCTCTTTCCATGGTGAGTAGATATATAGCTGTTAGAGATTTTTTTCAATATGCGATTAGTATTAGATGAAATCTGTCTCAGGACCTGATGAAGTTTCTACTTGCTCTTCATAATTTGGGATAACTGGTTCGTGTACAACATCATTAAAGAATAATGTAATAATAATATCAGCTCATCATTTTGTTCACTCATGTTTAAAATTCAATAACGTAGCCATACGTAGCCATATTCACTGTGATATTAGCTAGTCCTGTCGTTCTCCAGAGAGATGGCAATGTAATTTGGTTATATCAGGGATGATAATATCAAGAATGACTGACGATCAACTTGATTGAGGGGCTAAGAGTGAGCGAAGACACAAATTGAAGCATTTATTATAATCTGCTGGGTTCGCCCTTCTCACCGGCTGAGAATTCTATATAATTTCATTTCTCCCATACATATTTCGTTCAAATAGGCCTGATTTGTACTGTTTCTGTCATTCTGTTGTTGTCCTGAGACAATCCATTTTCACTTGCTTGTTTTTAGTTGGAGTTATATCATATGATATTCAATTCAATTCTAGTTTTGTGGGGTGAGGTATTTGGTATATTGTAATCAATTATTGTGATCAATTTTTTTTCTTTCAATTATGTTATTATTTATAATATTGGTTTCTTATATTGTTGATGAAGTGTAGTGTATGTTATAAGTTATTTTCATTTCATTTTTGTGAACACAAATTTGAAAATAAAATCATTATCATATCTTTTCTCCCCAAAGATTCAACAAAATAACCGATTGTCTCGTAATTTGTGTGCAGGGTATGCCCCGATAAGAATAGACTGATAATCTCTTTCTTCAGAAAACTGTTCAACAATTTTCATGAATGCTTTCTGAGATGGATATCACATCAAGATTTAATTGAGAGAGGAACATGTCTGGAAGCTATATTTCAAGACTCTAGCATTTTTTCGGTTTATGAAAGCCTAGAATTATCTTCATGATAAGCTACACTTCTGGATTGAACGGCTGTGTGCTTGATTAATCAGAGTCGGGTTAGCTCCAATTTAGAATTGAAACCAGTTATTATTTTGGTTACCAATACTATTTGGCTCATTCACTCTCAGAATAGAGCTCATGATTTGGTATTATCGGTTCAGATTCATTGCAAGGGTAAAATGGTAATTGATCTGTTTCTATCACTATCATAGCACCAACTGAAATGAGCGTGACTGACATCGTGAGTTGATTGGGCAAGATATGTGGATATTTTGGTGTATTATCCCAAGATTATATATGATATGCTTTTCACATGTGATGTCACATTGCTCTAAAGAACAACAACAATCCTACCATAAATGTATTCGATTATCCAATCAAATTTTGAGTATGATTTGGTTTGACTCGCATTATTCAAGATGGTACGGTAACCAGGCAACATGGTATAGCTTTCTGACAAGTGACGTCACTCATAGTTGATAGAGAGATACAATAATGTCTTCAGAATGATATTAATCAACTACAATCTGTGTTGGTCCATCAGTTTGCTATGTTGCTATGGTGACGATTGTTTGACATTTGTTACTCGAAAGAAGCCTACACACATATATATATATATATATATATATATATATATATATATATATATATATATATATATATATATATATATTTATATATATATATATATATATATATATATATATATATATATATATATATATATATATATATATATATATTTATAACATCGGAACTTGGTACAGAACCATTCTTCACCAATCAAGACAATGGATGAGAGGTGGGATCGTTCAAACGGGGCACCACAACGGAGATTGTATATCATCTCATTTTGATTATCACAGAATGAGGAACTTTGATACCAGGACTGCGCTCTCTGTGATCATGATTTCACGCCACAGACAAGAGTCTTCCAATTTACAAAAGTCCGGAACACATTATAAGTACAGTACAAACTGTTTTCATTATTTATCTGGACATTACCGGCATAAGTATCAAGAGTGAACAAAACACACGAGTATTGATATCTTCCACTTCGAACTACGTCTCTTGGGCCATGTTCACTTCTTTACATCAACAGCAGGCGTACAGTTCATCATTATACAGTTAAAAAAGAAGGAAACAATGAGCGATTAACCTAAATTTGTGTGATTAGGCCCATCACTCCACTAATATCATATACTTGACTCAAAAATGTTCACGATGAAGACTGAATATGAATAATTTCATGAAAATGAAGATGAATATTCGAGATAGTGATTTTTTTGAAGACTCTTTTTCATTTTTCATGTATCGTATTGTTTGTTCATGTTCTGTATTATTTACTTTGATTTGTAGTTTTCTTTATTCAGTATTGTTATAAGCTATGTATTTTTTCCGGCGATTTCATGTGTCAAATTCTATTCTCTATCGCATTGCACTTGTTGAATATTTGTATTCTGTTGTCAATAAATAAATAAATGAATAACTAGTGCTCTATCCATTCACAACATTCATCCATCAAAGTGTAAGAGTGTAGTACGTGTCACTGAATGCCAGCGATCAAATATGCATTCATGGTACTAATTGAAATAATAGTCTGGTGATACTCAAAGTTGACCTTTGGTCTTGTTCCGAAGGTAACTTTGATCGAGTTGATGATCACCCAAACATTAAGATTCACTGCCAAGTTTGCCATCTGGATTTTAAACGTATCTCAATAACGTTCTCAAAATGATTTTTTATATGATTTCTCATGCGGGGTACTAAATTAATTAATTGGAGCGAGTAAAATTTACATTTTTATGTACACTTTCAGCCCCCAATTATATTTGAATTACACACACATAGCACGTCTCCAAAATTGTACGGTCTCTAATTTTATCGCAAATTACCTACTATTTGCATCTAGTCGGCGTCTAAAATTGGTTCGTGGCGTCGCAATTTATTGCGTTCTGCTATCACGTAATTGGTTGGGACTAAGGAAACCTGCATGTACATGGAAACTAAAGGAAACCTGGTATCATAACAGGAACCGTTCAACTCGCGTCTCTCGCATTTTAGTACTGCGAGCAAATTGAACGCTAAACTACTGTATTTTGTTGTAAAGTTCACTCTCTGCTAGTTTATCCGTGCGTTTCACACATTTCAGACAAAAGCTGTTTGTTTCCATGTTTCCATATAAGAAGAGTCTTTGCGTAATGAAGCTGAAGCAAGTAAAGTTACAGTTCATTGTTTGGTTAGATTGTGTTTACTTACTTGGTGAACTTTTTTTTTTGTTTCTTTACGTTGTTCTTGATTCTGTTACACATTCTGAACTCTAATGAAAAACAGAGTAGCGTGAAAATTAAGTATTCACACATGTCTGAATGAAACATCAAATCATTATTGATTTGAATTGAATCAACTCTTCATGAATTTTCATAAATTTTCATAAATCGCCCTTGTGGTGCCCCGTCCAAACGATCCTATCTTTCATCCATAGCCTTAATTGGGGAACAATCATTCTGTATCAAGTTTCTATGTTATTGAAAAAAAAAAAAAAAAAAAATATTGAACGTGAATTGAGAATTTCATCTTGTTAGTTTTTTCTGCGTATATTCGGTTGCATAATCGTGAAAGTTCTGTTTTACTCCGATGATTTTGGTCCAAAGAATGAGAAGAATTTGAGTTGTGAAGCGGATTGAAAGAACAGTAATTAAATATCGAATTGATTTTATCAGTATCATTTCATCGTTCAGGTACGTGAGTAATGAGAGTTGGGAAATCGAAAATTTCTTCTGAAGCTTCTGAAGGTTGATTAACTCCAATTTATTTTCGGAAAGAAATGAGTGGTGAGTGGAAATATTCGCAAGATTGAGAAAGAACGTATTACGCAAAGATGGAAAATCAATTAAAAGTAGCTGAGTTCGATCAAAATAGTTGATCGTAGAATGTATGATAGGTGAGAACACTAGAATACAATCCCTATTCAGCCAACCCAGAGGTTGTCCAAAGTTGGGTAAATTATCTTAAATATGGAAGTTGAAAATCATCAATTGTGGAAATGGCTATATGAGAAATCACATGGAAAGGTGGACAATGAATGTGAAATTTGCATATAACTTTCCAGCTACATCCAGAATATTAGAGTGAGCATGATTGTGGGGGCAAGGTACACAATCGCAGTTTCAACAACTAAAAAGTGAAAAAAAAATCAATTCACATTCATAGTAATATTATTCAAGTGTTCCGGTATTTTTTGTTATACATTTCTTCCCATTGATTCGATGCGATTTTATTTTGGTTGGAAGTGCGGTTGGAAGTTATTGATGGATGAAAAATAATGGTTGCAACAAGCCATGTTTCAGAATGGCATATCACTATTTTGAGGACCAACCATTTCGAATGAAATCCGATGAAACGTTTCCACAAATTGCATCGGTTTACAGTTATTGTGATTTTTTCTTCTCATTGCATTTGATTGCATACTTCCGTTTTATTGCGTCCGTGATACAGCAACTCAACTACAAGTAGAATCCTGAATAGTGACAGTAGTTTACGACCACGCACAGAGCTGAATAATAACAGTTGGATCTAGATCCGATCAGACTATTCCGAGCTCAATTCACCTCACTTTCAATTGATTTTTTTCCGAAGTAAATTTCAACAATCCATCAGCGTGTTGATTATAGGATGTTTTGGTGAAACATTACGAGGCAATTTGATGCTTATTGATGGATTGACTGTTCATCAGGTAATAATATATCTCGAAAATTACTTCAAATTTTCCTCCGTATTGTTATCCATATTAAAAATTATACTCACAACATCAATTCTTGAACGGTTTTCAAATAATAAATGTGCATGTTCCAGGGTTGAATATTATGTGAGATATTTTAAAAACTACGACAAAACTACACAAATAAATTGGAATTTTTATTCGATAACTCGACTTTATATTACCTTGATATTCTGAGACACTAGCCACCGAGGTTACGAAGTGTCAGGAATGTTGGCTCTACATAATGTAGTTCAACCTACACAAAGATACGATGCGATATACGAATATATCATGTGTTTTGATGAATATCATGATATGTAAACAAAGAAAGGTTACTATTATTCTATTCACAAAAAATGTATTTTCATTTCGACTAAATTGTTCACGTATGGATCACTTCCAGTTGAACAACGAACACACCATTGAGATTAATCGTGGAATTTACCAATCCTGTTTTCCATTCTTCGTGACGAGAAAATTACTAATTACACTGATTTCATAACCATTTAGTGGTACTGGTGATTTCACTGATCGAATGTGACTGATTGCATTCAATCAAATGACAATGTTCTTCTTGAATCTGGATTTTTGCTGAGTGGGATTATTATAGTTATTAAAATCATGAGTTGGATTCACTGTACGTTCTCATGAATGGAGATGAAAAATTGTAAAGAAAGTAGCTGAATTTTCAAGAATAAAGAATGGGAAACTGGAAAAAGCATTAAATGCGTTGTGAGATGAGTGACATGTTTTTGAGAATTGAACTCGAAATTTATTCTTATACTCTGATTTTGAATTCCTAACCTCGATTCATACCAATGAATCTTAATACTTATTCAACATTCGATGGGAGGTGACAATTTCCACAATCGGTCGGATATAAAACAATTGATTTCAGTACGACTTCGTTTGACCCATCCCTCACTTGAGAAGGGCTACATTGAACCATATTGTTAAATCATTTCTTTTGAAAGATGATCGAGGTGGACAATGGTCGTTTATTAAGGCAATCCTAAAATCCTGAAAGTTCGAGTCTTCATACTTTGCTGCACAGTCGCCAGACAAGTCAATTCACATGACTCGTGTTCAGTCAATATTTATGCTCCAGTATGGAACTGTATCGGTAAAACGATCCTGGAAATCGTGCGAATACTCGTAGAGATGATATGGCAGAATGAATGAGAAAAATGATCATATTTGAAATGTTCTATTGTTCAAATGTAGTGAGAACAACAAAGACGAATATTTTAATTTCTCGTCAGAGTCGAGTAATGAATTTAAAAATCGAAGTGATTTGATTCCTTCATTTCATTTTTGAATGAATGAATTCTTTTTTTAAGAAACGGCATGAATGAGAAAAATATAGTTCAATTGATGATATCGAAAAAAACAATTGAAATTGGGAAGTTTATTGATTTTATATGATTTTATACACATTCATTTCATCCCATCAATTATCATTGGTGTAATAATTTTGTTTATTATCGTCAATTTTTTCAAATTTCCATTCTATATTCATATCACTCCAATATTCAGCTACATAATTGTGTCCCTTTATATTTCCTCATGAATGTTATATTGATGGTTATCTTGTACATTTTGGAGTCAGGGACCAATACAAATTCATATATATTCATATTCTTGTTTATGTATTTTACATTTGCGGTTCTTTTGGATTATTGATTTCTCAGTATGAAATTCGAGATTAGAAACACATGTATATATTCTGAAAGCGTTGAAAGATCGAAGCGGCAGATATGTGGTTCTCTACGATCACCAAATGTTTCACAGTAATCAAGATGGTGGTCAAACTTGTATATATTCGTTAGTCGGTCTACACTGAACTAATTTGATCGCATAAGTCTTTGACGCTGACTTGTGGTGTGGACACGTGATTTGCCGGAAGATTTCAATCCAAGCAGAACCTGAACTGAAAGATCATATTACATAGTGGTCAGCGTTACACAGAAATTACGCAGACATTTGGTTAGCAGATAGCGAGTTTGCATTTTCTCGAAACCATGAGTGATGTCTACAGTGACCAATGGAGGGCACAAATATCACTTTCATGTAGACAAAAATGGCATTTCTTCATATTTGTATGACCATATCATATATATATATATATATATATATATATATATATATATATATATATATATATATATATATATATATATATATATATATATATATAAATATATATATATATATATATATATATATATATATATATATATATATATTTATATATATATATATATATATATATATATATATATATTCATATATATATATATATATATATATATATATATATATATATATATATTCATATATATATATATATATATATATATATATATATATATATATTCATATATTCAATATATATATATATATATATATATATATATATATATATATATATATATATATATATATATGTATATATATATATATATATATAAATATATATATATATATATATATATATATATATATATATATATAAATATATATATATATTATATATATATATATATATATATATATATATATATATATATATATAAATATATATATATATATATATATATATATATATATATATATATATATATATATATATATATATATATATATATATGAAATATTTATACATGGCATACATTATCATTCTGGTAAAATCGTCACAAGCCACGACATCTTTCGGCTAACAGGTCTGCGAGTTTATCGAAAAACACCGTGCATATCCATCATTGTTAATTATTCAGGTAGATTTATTCCATACAATGAACATTGAGTCATGTTGGTACCACTGGATTATGCCAATTGTGAATGTATCCAAATAAACTGGTAACAATGATTCTATTCGTGATGAATATTTCATGACTGATTTCACCTTGAAAACAAATCCAACCCTGAGCGCGTAGGGCGTTGTAGCTGAATGTTCTTTCCTTTATTTTCATGCCAGCTTGAAAAACCTTCCAGACAGATTAATGTGGTTACGTCATCATTCATATTATTATGTCTGACGCGTGGGCGTCGTGTTCACCTCACACTACTCCCTTCTGTCATCCCCGACATCCGGTCCAGATGAATACATGGGTCGTTTTGAGATTACGCATCGTATTTCAAGTCAGCTAAAAGCACATTCATCCCAGAGCGGTCTCAAATTAATGACAGTGATTTGTGTGAAATGTTGATTACAAGATAAATATCGAATATATTAGGAAAATCCTCCAAGTGTCTTTCTAAGTCTCTGAGATAAGCATTTCGGAATTCAGAAATTGGAATTATATTTTTTCTCAAACGTCGAATAGTTCAAGACTGAATAAATTGAGATTTTGACAAATGTGAATGGACGTAATTCTAGAATGCGGAAACAATTTCAATCTCTAGGGAAATTTATTTCTTCTTTGCCACAAAATAGTAACTGGTTACATCGAAGTCTCTGCATTCTAATATGAATGGTTTACATAGCCGGAAATTATGGCACTCTGACCCGGTTTCTCGATGTTCTGTTCAACTAACCGCTCATCTACCGTCGTTACATGTGTTACTTCATCATCTTGTGAGCCGATCAGCCCAACAGGCTATTCAACAAACCATTGAAATACAGGGCTTTTCACTGCAAGCGATTCGCAGAGGTGGGCGTACTGAAGAAATGTTAGAATAGTGCACGTTCTTATTATTATAATAATATGTTTTAATTATCAATCATTCACATACATCTAGAAACTGTGCAATTGTTACCGCTATTTTGCATATTTTATCATCATGATCCCTGACTGGTACCACTGATTGGATCGAAATGGAGAAAATAAATACGATATGTCCATGAAGTAAAGACTGTTGTGAAGCGAAATTGTGAAGCGTGTTGTCACCAATTGATTTCAGAAATAAATATCAACACATGATTTGGGAAGAGAAGAAGGCAAGACATGCATCCTTTTTCAGTGAGGCAATAATTCAGAAGTCCAAATATGGCTCTAGTTCATGTTCATTCATGATGATAATGTATAAAAAGATAATAATAACACTTATAACATCGTGATCAAAACTCATCGATGATCGATACATCGTGATCGTGATGTGATTGACATCGTGATCAAAACTGATACCGTCATCTGACTGATCGACGTAGACTGATCTGAACTGAGGGTTTGACTCCAGTGAGTCCGAGCTAACTGCGTCTCTTAATAATAATGGACGTGTTTAAATACCATACCTCAAGTGGGTTAGCAAGCGAGTACAGCAACAGTACGGTAATGGTGGAAGATAGGGACTGAAATAATACTATGGGTTATGTTCCGACTAAAATAATACCAGGTCACTTCCCCTTCATCACATCGACACAGAGAATATATAGCTCACTTTGCTTCATTTCATTCAACCTCTCACTATCCTATTACCTGGAGCATTCTGGTGGTAATATGAATAGCATATTTGCATAACTCAAACCGACATTCGTATTAACTGCGTCCATGGTTCAGCTCATTGAAAGCAAAACTGTTTAGAAACTGACCGAAACTCAAGCGTGCATGAGTTCGATATTCTAGCCATCCATAAAGTTGCAGATACACTGTCTGTTGTGAGATAACTATTTGGAATAATTTTTAATTGCACGTGAATAACAGCAATGTCATTTATCACAAATGATTCTTCCTAACTACAATTAGCTGACCAAATTTGTGATAAGAGGACACTCAATTGTTGCTCTTACTTATGATTAGAGTACATAATTCACGAGTAATCAACCAGATTCATTATTACACAAAACATCATTGGACAAATGATCGAGTGAATATACTCAACAGAATAATTCTGAACTCTCAAGAAAAATTATAGAGTATCAGATTTGAAGAATGAGAAATTAATATACAACTGTATTGAAATAATTCTAAAATCAACAGGTAAAAACAATTTCGTGACGGGTGAGAAACATTCCGGAGTATATATGATGTATGATTGAAAACTCTGATTCACACATTCCTGAATGTATGAACTTCTCGTTCGAATGAGGATTTTCTAATGAGGAAGTTCAGAATCATACCAATAAAACAGAGGTTGTATGCATATCTTGGTGACAATAATAATTATTCAGATTAAACAGTTCAAATTATCTATCAGGAGTGAATACATATCTGTCATTTTAACTGTCATGCCAGCAACTTCATGAATCAATACTCAATGTTCCATGGACATTTCATTTCATAAGATACTTATAAGTATAAGATGTGAGATACTATGGGATAATATACTGCTCATTAACCTAAATAGTAGCATTGTATTCATAGGTTTCCGATATTCAAATTCAATTCATCATCATTTTCATTTTTTTATTCTTATCAATATTTTATATGTACTTATATGTATTTTAATGCACTCTCAAACCTTTTTCAAATTTTTTTTTATCCAACTTCATAATTCTCTCTAATTATCAAGATCAATAAGAAACGATGCAGTCAAGATAGATCATTGATCATCTTGAATACAGATGAAATTGTGAAACATTCATCAAATCCAATAATCAACTTGATTCAATAATTCTAAGAGGGCATCAATTACCACATTCATTCAACTAGATTGTCAGAAGGTAATGATCGGTACAGGTGTAATATTTCATGTTTGGAATCCTGCCTCTTCGCCTCTCCTTTTCTCAACCACCACCCACCATGTACGCAACCGCTCACATTCACGAGTAAAATCAGATAAACAAAGCGAGGCATTTTATAAGTAATTGATTCAATGTATACATGACTTCAAAACAACTATGATTGATTGTGTGACTCTGTTAACTGTGAATAATAATGAAATGATGTGTTTATGAGTAGGCATAGCTTCAGATTGAATTGTTTGAGATATTTTAGATATTAGGGCTTTCATATAGGAGCAATAACCCTCGAAAGTGATTGCTCTCTGATATGAATCTTCTCCTTTGATGAAGATGCTCAACTCCATCAGAACATTTCTGATGACAGATTGAAGAAAACTAATACTGCTTTTTTTTTAAAAGTACCATGGAGATGAAGTCAAATCTTCACTCACGCTCATCTTATCAATGGTTCGACTCATCTGTGATCTTTTCAAATATCAGGATGAAAATTCAATCATGTAGACATGCATGTATAGAAACTGCTCAGCAATGCCATCAGTTAAGGATTTTTTATGAGTATTTTCTTTTGTTGCCATCTTTCACACAATTAAACGACTGATGACACCTGGTACGATGTGTTGTCATCAATAAGCAATAGCTTTCCAGTTTCATCCACTGATTTCCTAACACTTTTTCATGCAATCATTATAACAAAATTGTGTATCACGTCAACCTCAAATTTGTACCAAATGTCTCGCTTCCATTTTCTCAATCGCCTTCCATTTCCACTTCAACGCAAATCAACTGAATTAAGATGAGACACATCGAACAAGTTCAGGAAGTATAGTTAATGATGGAATGATAATCTAATAGCACCATTATGAGTTCAGAAGTACAAGTTCACAAGACTGGAAAGCGAAAGTGAAAAGAGACCAAAACAAAACTGACACGCTATGGAACTAAAATGACTGCCAACTTCCTTTCCAACTTGGCAAAGCTTCAAATAGATCAGTGCATGGTAAAGACTCTATACCGTACAGGATTAAAAGTTTTCAAAGAGATTGAGTTGGTCATGTGACTTCGATTGCGGAAGTTTCGGCCATTTGACGATAAATTGTGCAAGTATTCGGCGACTCAATGCTCAGTGATAATATAGGGGACGTTTATTGTGATTATTAAACTGTTGGATTCACGCTCAAGTGGATGTATATTAGAAAGACATGCATAACGACTGAGCTACAGTGTATGATATCATGGACTTGATAAGTATTTTCAGTTCATGTTTAGCATGTTTCCATACATCCATTTCAAGTATTGTCCATGATGATACTCTGAACTCAGTGAGATTCGAAATGAGAATCAATTCGAATATTATTGCAAATGATAATATTTTCAGAAATTAAATTCAGAGTGATATTGATTACTCTTTGTATATATCTAGTGACAAAAAGCGCACCAAACGTTGAATAATTCAAAATGACATTGGATCATGAAAGTTTGAGTATCTCAAAGTTGGCATAAATGATGATCATCAGAGACCAATAGCCTACTTTCAGTTTCATCCTGAACTACTTGTTTTGAATACAGGTATGCTAGCTTGAACGCTGCGGCCCTCTTCCTCTCGAAGAAAAATGGATACGGGAGAATTGATTTCCATCTCACACAAATATTTATAATGTTTCAGAGGAATTAAATATGGATATATATAATATGGATATTATATATATATATATATATATATATATATATATATATATATATATATATATACATATATATATATACATATATATATATATATATATATATATATATATATATATATATATATATATATATATTATATATATATATATATATATACAAATATTTATGTAAAAGTTGTTCCCATTGAGATAGAAATATGGGTGATTTTTTCTGACCACTCAATGAATTGAATGATAATTATTAGATACTTTTATCTCGACTTGGACGAATAGAGATCAACTGACATCACCACTGTTGAAATGACCGTTGAATCAATATTTCCGATGGACAGCTGGAGTAAATTATGTATTGACATAATATTCAATTCATTCCAAATCGAAAAACCTGTGATGTCTCACCATATTTCTTCTCTCTGACATAACTATTGGAAATCGCTACTTTCAAATTTGCGGTAATCAAGCAAATCGCTTCTTCATATTAGTTGATGCTAGAAGCTCCTGATTGTTATCGGAAGGTCACCACAGTCACCCAGCTTCAAAATCTTTCAAAATTGAAGAATCACTGACATGTTGATTTTTGTTGTACTCAAGCCTAGTTTTAACGAACTCAAAGCATCGTTGAGAATTCCTCATCACAGATTCTACGTGCTGATAAACCACTTGAAAAACGTTCAGTCAAGTTTCTGGCCGATTCACGTGACTAACCGGGAAGAAAAGACCGAGCAACCATACCTCTAGAAATCAAGAAGAAGTTTGGAGAGTGGTTGATCAGCTCCAACATTGCCATGTTATCATATCCATGATAGTTACCCACTGTTTTAGAACAAGTTTCGGTCTCCCACACTGGGACCTGTGTTCTAATGTGTATTTTCCACATAATTTAGTTGTACTAGTTACTGGTACACTTTTTGTTGGATGAGACAGGGTACGGCCTTACATACCAGCGCCTGTGTTTGGTTTCAGTTATTATAATCTCATTTTTTTGTATCTCATATTCCCGTTTAATCCACCAAAAAGTATAGATGTACAATCCTTGTCTTGTAAATATTCTAAACTGGGCGCAAAATAACCTCGTCGTTGACGCGCCTCTGATCCTCAATATTCATACATTCATTATTAAACTTTTTTTATATTGTGTTCTAAAGACGCACTGTAATGATTACTGAGATCTATTGGCGTCGGATGAATGATTAATGAGATGATGAGATGAAGGTTTCTATGGGTGGTGGGAAGGATAGTGGAAAGGAAGAGGTCGTGGCCTATATTGTGGGAACCATCCCGGCATTAGCCTAGACTACAGAGGGAAACCACGAAAAACCCTTGTAAAGATGAACGGTGGCGGGGATCGAACCGGGTCCGATATGTCCCTTCACCTCCCGGATCACACGTTATTAAACTTTTCATACACGATTATTCATGTCTCCAAAATATCACTCATATTAACAAAATTACAATGTGAGTACTCAATTAGTCTGTCACTTAATTAATAGCGTATCGTGCTAAGTCTCATGACCCACATACTCTCGGAGCAACTTGTATCTCTTTAATACACTTATTTACTTTGAGTCTTCTTACACTTCGGCTGATCATCGTATCGTCACCTACTTGTAAACTTGTGGGATTTTAATATAACAGCGTATTAACTGAGCAAAATCTTCGAGACTAACCGGTGGAACACTTCGCTAAAGTTAGATGAAGGTTGATAGGTGTTGTGGTTTTAAAGGAGGCGGGAAGAAGTGAGGTGGATAATTGTAATTCTAAGCACGAAATCTACAATAAACCGCATCTCGTATTGTTAAATAACTATTCATCAACGAAGGTGACGGTGCAGGTTGGTATTTGTTAGCTCTCGTGTGAGCTCATAAAAAGATGTGTACAATAATTAACGGAAGAATGATTTCGTTAGTTTAATTTAGTGGATGAACTAATTGATGCTTCCATCAATCAAAGAACAATACTGGTTTGTCTTCAATCGGCCTTCTATGGAAAACTTTCACTCTATTTGCAATACATTTTGAAACATCGTTAAAAAAATCCATCATGACATATTTATTGGATATCAGACATAGCAGTCATATAGTTTTGAAGACTGAAAAGTCATATATAGAGTGAAGTTATTTAGTCATATAGTATCCAAGACTGAATGTGATTTTGCCTCCTACAATTTTCTGTAACTTTTTGCACACGCTACACACTCAAGTTGGCTTTAATTGTTTCAGCCAACTTTCTCGCTTCAATATTTCCATCTAGATGTACGAGCACGCAAATGTTGAATTCGGGAAGTTGGATAAGAAAAATGAATTATACTTGAACATATTCCACTCTGAACAATTGCATGCCTTGCAATTGCATGAATTGCATGCCATGTTATATTTGGATGAGTGATAATAGTCTTGTTTTGAAGTTGGTTCATATCCATTCCAGCCTATTTCTTAATCGGGCGTTGCCCTATATATATATTTTTTTTGTCATATCTCTCTCTCTCTCTCTCTCTCTCTCTCTCTCTCTCTCTCTCTCTCTCTCTCTCTCTCTCTCTCTCTCTCTATATATATATATATATATATATATATATATATATATATATATATATATATATATATATATATGTATATATATATATATATATATATATATAGATATATATATATATATATATACATATATATATATTTATATATATATATATATATATAAATATATATATATATATATATATATATATATATATATATATACTCATAAATATATAAATATATATATATATATATATATATATATATATACATATATTCATATATATATATATATATATATATATATATATATATATATATATATATATATATATATATATATATATATATATATAAATATATATATATATATTTATGGGCGAATCGGACAGAGGAAAGGGAGATATGGTACATAGAGAGAGAGAGAGAAAGAGAGAGAGAGAAGAGAAAGAAGGATAGTTATTTGGTCTGCACTATATATATTTTCAGTTCAGTTTCACTTCCTTCTGCTGGAATTCATGATTTTATGGTTGATTGGATGAGTGATTGGGTGGTTTCCATTCAACTCAGATATGAAAGGCTCAAATGAAAGTGTAGCGTTTTTGTGGTTTGGAGAACAATTAACTTACATGGAAAACCGCATTCAAAAGTGATTTTGATTTCCACCCAACAAGGAGTTGTTGGAATTAGTTTTCGATTGTTGTTTGAATGTGTACATCCATCCATGTTACTAAAGATTTGTTCATTAAACAGTTCGATTCAATGTGGAATCCTTCTTATCTCCTCACGTACAAGTTCCTGAAAAGTGGAACTTTCTGAGCAAGTAAACATAATTACAAGTTGTTGATAATTATCGAGTTAGAAGATTGGTAACATTCCTAACATTGCCATTACTGAACATTGATTACAACAAACTGAAAAATATGTTCACTAATATATTTTATATATTGTATCGTATGTTGCTTGCAATATACTGTGACATATTTGATTTCAACGTGTTTCAATATTTTGTGGAATTCTTCTGATATTTACAAAAATCTGAACAACCGTGAGATTGGAAATGTTCGAACAGAGAGCTCACGAAATATTTGTCTATGACGTTGTTTGCTGTACAAATTCACACATCGTGAAAATGATGGACCAGGGGGAGAGGAGGTGAAAGAAGTTAGATCTTAGATGTGAACTCATTAGAGCTGCCTTACAACATTTCTAACGAGTGTTCAAGTCATAGTTTCTTTCTACGCCTCAACGACCATGGATCATCTCGTATTTGATATACCAATGTAGATCGTCCGCCCTCGTGATGTCACAAAATATAAGAACCAATCAAATGGACAGTGAAGCAGCGTAAAATAGGGTAATAACCAATCAAGGTATCTGAAATTTCCCCCGCTTCGTATAAGTCACGCCCATCTACATTGGTCATTTGAGTCGTAGTGCTCAAATCTTCCAAAAGGGTGCGATAATATCACCGTCCTTATAACAATCCTGCTGTGACTGGTTCATTGTTGGCTTGGTTTCTCCGCATCCGATTGGTACCCAACATGTCGTAATATTGACGGAGACTGGAATAAAGTTCAATCTGATACGAGCTTGAGATTGAGCTGAAATGAAGGTAGCTATGAACCGTAGCATCCATTTTAGAGTATAAGGATCAGGTTTAAGACTGAAACATGCTTTGGAACTGTTGTGAATCTGAATTCAAAATAGAAGGCGGTGAATTGACGACTCGCAATCACCGCCCCTTAACGTCAAAAATCATACCGTCCAATCAACAGGGCTGTTAGAACTGCAGTCAAATTCAAATATCCAATCGGGGTATCTTGAGATGACCACAAATGATATGATCCAACTGGCTGACTGGTTGTAAGCCACGCCTATTTCGAGTCGTCAATTGGGGTGAATTGATGAATATTAAAAATCGATTTCATCTACTGATAACTACTGATTTCAATTATGAGACAGTGTAGATTTCCGTTTGAATACTTCTGGCATATCACTTCGACTCTCTCTCTCTCTCTCTCTCTCTCTCTCTCTCTCTCTGTCTCTCTCTCTCTCTTTCTTGATACCCTAGAGATTCTGTTTTGTACTCAATTTTTCAATTCTAACGTTCTCTTCTATTATGTGCCTCCTACGTACTTTCGTATTCTCGCCATTGTGTATATTCTGTTGAGTAATTACTGTTCTCCCAATTATCTTCACAGTGAGACAAAATACGTGCACTGAATTCTTCAATGTGTTTTCGGTGTAACTCACATGAATATTTACTCCTTATCGATACTCTCATTGATAATGGTTCAAATTATCATCCATATGAACCTTCATAATCGTACACATTTCACGCACACTCACTAATGCTGGCCTTCTATGGATGCGATTTGCGTTTCGCAAATCGATTTTTGGTTCGTGGTTCTTGGATTTTTGGATTTTTGGTTTTTGGTTTTTTGAATTTTTGGTTTCGCAAGACGGTGAAATTGAGGCGAGCTCAACAATCAGAAATCGCGTAACTTTCGTCACTGATTGGTCGTTTTATCATCAAAGTGGCCTAAAAAAACGCTTACCGAATTCGCAATCCGAATAACGCAGGTATGGAAGCCCAGCATAACAATGGATGATTTCAGTGGAGGTGAAATGAAAATTTCACACAAGTGTGGTATTTTCCACTGATCTTCCAACGTTGATTACTGGGAGTGAATTGATCTGAAAGCTCCATTTCAGACACCTCGCAAGTTTCTTTTTGTGCATTGATGACTGTGATTCACGCTCAGGACTTGCTGATACGATTGAGAAGTATATACATTCTCACATCTCCAATCGCTTCCATTCAACATCACTCCTCAGGAGAGAATGCCATCATGTTCGAATGATTTAGATTGTATATGTCAGCCTAATATATATATATATATATATATATATATATATATATATATATATATATATATATATACATATGTATATGTATGTATATATATATATATATATATATATATATATATATATATATATATATATATATATATATATATATATATATATATATGTATATATATATATATATATATATATATATATATATATTCATATGTTTATATATATATATATGTATATATTATATATATAATATATATATATATATATATATATATATATATATATATATATATATATATATATATATATATATATATATATATGAATAAATGGAGACAAATTTATCATGTTTATAACTGTTCTGATTACTATCAGTTCAAATTCACGGTTGCTATCCTTGTATTTCTCTTCATTCACCGTTTTCCCTCTGTTTTTCATTCATTTCACTCGTTCAAAAGCTCCATAATTGTTTCAATAACAAGTATATCCATTCACAACGTGTTCACGATTCAGAAGTCAAAATATAACTTTTTGTGGTATGAAAAGCAAGTTATTGCATCATGTGATTCATTGTAAACGTACAATGAACTCTGTTTTTCTGTTCTCCAGCTCGGTTAATTAATATGGTATACACACGAATTCTCTTCTCCCTCTCATTTTCACCCTCCTGTTTGTCCAATGAAACTTTATAACTGTTATCACAGACCTCTTTGTAAAATACTACACCGAAAGTCTGCGAGGCATTCACACTCGCACATGGACGCTTATGTCAAAAGAGATGACAAATAAGTGCTTTTGACTTTCATCACATCAATTACGAATACACAATCAAATTAAAAGACGGAACATTCATGTGATTTCGAATGAACTCATCGGTCACGGTTCAGAAAACTGTTGAAAGCTTTGAAAGCAACCATTGTTTTCGACATCTGGATGCAATTAATCATGAATATCATCTGTTTGATACGATAGATTCCGGAGAATACTTCACGATTTTCACATTCACATCTTCATTCAAGTTCTCGTGATATCTTACGCAATATAAAAAGCTCACCATCTACCATGAAGATAAGATGCTGATATTCAGTCCTGATTAATTTACTGAAGGGTTTGAATTTCGAATCTCGATACCAAATATCATTGAATGTACTTTTCTGTCCAACTTCAAAGTTCCAAGGTTCGTACTGATCTGCGATTTATATTGAATTGAAATCAGCTTGTGTTGGGTAACAATTTAATCCTGAATCAGTCCGTCTCTCTATATATATGATTCTATTATATTTCTCTATATATATGATAAATGATGATTCATATCAAAATTTAGTGATGAAATGTAAAGGAATTACGATATGTGCGTGATAAGTAGACACATTATCTCCAAAAGTCTCAGCGGGCCAACTTCACGATCAATTAAAATATTCCAGATCTTTTTCTTCAGCATTGACAATCAATTAGAATTTATTAAAATCAAATTAATAACATTCTATTTCGCTTCAATTTTTTTTTCATTCAGTATCTTGAAACATATCAGACGAATGTTGAAATCAAATTAGAACTCCAGTTCAAAAGAAAATGCCATCCTGAAACCAAGTTTCTCCCCACAAAGTCTCTTGAAGAAACATTATAAATGTTACGAAATAGAAATATCTGAGCATACGGACGTCGTTAGGCAAGCAGATTGGTCACAAGATTATATGCATAATCCTCAAAGCAAAGTTCACTCACCCGTGTAGAACTGTGGATTCATATTCAAGAGCCAATGGGAATTTATTGAGAGATACATCAGGCGTTCACTAATACCTTTCGAGTGGTATGAGATATGAAACAAAGATATATTTGATACTTTCGATAATAATTCAAGCTATTCACCTCAGATCATAAAACATCTACAGAGTTATGCAGATGGAAAATATATCCTCACTTCAACTTGGCTGAGCTGAATAATCATAAGATATCATTCAAGTATATGTTATATCACACTGGATGTGAATAAGATGCTATTTCAGAGGTATACACTCTTTCAATTTATACCGTTTCAAAGGAATTTGAAAGGACCTTTTGCTCATACAATATAACCATAACACGATTTCTTAAAAAAATGCGAGGAAAATGAATGTATTCATTGAATGGACATGAATTTCAATAGAATTCATTCATATAGAGATGATAATCGATAGGATATATTCTCAAGAAATATCGAAAAACTCAACCATCACTGAAGTATTTTCGTATTAGAGAACAAAATTGATACCGAAAAGTCAGACTAAACTGAAATCAGAACATAACAATTCGTCGTGTTCGATAACAGTATGCCACGGTGTTCAATTTGCTCTAGTTTCATTGTTCAGTTTATTGTTTGTTCATTACTTATTTGTGATGTTCCATTATATTGCATTTCGGGATAGATTCATGAGAGAACAGTTCTCATCTTTGCGATTTTCAAAAAAGTTGGGTCCTAAAAGTCTGAAAATCGCTCGATAGAATAAAGGAACCTTGAAAGTGGAACCGTGTGCACGGCAATCAGGATGTCATCAACGTCAAGAGGGCTATGGAGGAAGAAAGCATTTCACTCCCACTTGGTGTTACACTTGCATGCGGGTCATAAAAACAACCAAGGTTTCATGAAAATAACAGTATAAGTTTTGAATCGTGGAAGCATCTAGTTGTCGACCAATAATAATTTCAAGAAAATCGAGCATCACAAGAAAAGAAGAGAGGAAGAGAAAAAAGTGAAAGAAAAAGATGACCAACAAACACATTTTTTCGTCCATCCTCACTTGGTTTTAATGGTTTTCCACAGTCCTTGGAGCAAATGCTTGAATTAAATACTACTGGCCACGACCTTCAATTAGTAAATTGACTGGCCCAATTGAATCAATTCAAGTCTATCACTCATTTTTTCCTTTTGTATAAAGATGGACTTCACCTCTGCTGTGAATGAAAAGAAGTGAACATTTCCCTAGAGACATAGTTCAAAGTGAAAGATATCAACATCTATGTTTTTTGTTCGCTCTTGAAACAAACGCTGACAATGACCGGATATAATTATTACAGAAACGGTTTTTACTCATAATGTGTTCCAGACTTTTGGAAACTGACAATACTTCTATCTGCGGTGGAAAAATATGGTCACAGGCAGCGCGGCCCTGATGTTGAAATCAATTGTTTTTAAATAGTTGAAATGAGGTGGTGAGATTGCATTTGTGGTGTTTTGTTGAAGAGATCTTACCCTCCATTCATAGCCTCAATTTGGAAACAAGTATTCTTCATCAAGTTTCAATGTTATTAAAAAAAAATGTCTTTTCCCATTTTCTAGATCATTTTGTCGGATTATTTTGACCATTGTATCAATGTAGAATTGGAAAACAGAGCATGCATGCTATAAATAGGGGCTAGACAACTTCTGGAGAGGTAAAAAAGAATTTCGGACGAAGTGTCTGCAGAGTTGTCCCAATTTTCACTATCAAAAGATTCACCAAACACCAACATCACATTTTTTCAAATATTGGGATGAGTATAGAGAATTATAAGACAATTTCCGAACAGGACCATCGGACACAGGAGAGAGAGCTGTCGTGTGCGAGGTGTCGAAATCCCTGGTGTTCAAGTCGGTAGCCGCACTAGGTGATAGTAGTGAACTATATTCTGATAACCGAATCTTTAAGAGCCCGCATCTTAGCTGAGCTTTTTTCTCTTCGAAATGCTCGATCCAAGTTCGATGTGTGTTTAAAAGTTTGGTTGTGGGTCAAGAAGTGAAAAAGGGATGATATTGGAAGAGTTCCAGTAACCACCGCTAGATGGGGGAGATTTTCATTTCATAATTTGGACAAAATCTAGTTACATTACACATTTTGGCCAAGGAAATTGGGAAAACCGTAGAATGAAAGGCAAATCAGAATTCAAAATATTGATAAGCAAAGTTGAACTTGAGGATATTCATTTGTAATTCATTCCTACTATTATTTGGTAACCGGAAATTAAGCGATGAAAAGCATCAAATTAGACACATTTTGATTCAATTATTGCTCCATGGTGAAATTATTCTTTAATTTTTGATTAGGCATATCTAATTTCAAGGGTATTAGGCTTACTCATTTATTGCATTTTACCATAAGTCCGTAGTGTTTTTAGTTCTTGAGATATATGTGGCGAAAGTGCACCCTGTAAATCTGTCCAAGATGCGGTCTCTTAATTCATTTGAAATGTTGTCAAAATCTTCAGTCTCTTCGACATTTTAGTAATTCATCTGTGGGAAAATGCAATGTTGTCTCTATGTGTTTACTCCTTGAAACTGAGATATCTCAATTTTCGGTTTCTGGAGAGAAAATCAACTAACCTCACTTAGTATTCGTGTGAAGTACTGATATAAACTCAACAACGGACGAAACAACAAAACAACAGCATGAAACTTTTCTTGATACAAGTTTTCTCCTAAACACTACTTATCAGCTCCAAACTTACAGATTCGTGGATCCGATTCAATTTGGAGTCATAGCACTTGAATAAGCAATCAGTGCAGGTGATGATTAAAGTTTCTCACCGGTTGTTTTATAATGGTTACCATGGACAACGAGGTAATCTTCACTCAAACGTAATTATTCACTGTAAACTATATATTAGTTGCTTTTCCAAGTGAATATGATCCATACCTAACAGTACTATACGGCACTAAAAGTAAGAATGGATTTCGTTCGTGAATTCAGTATGGAAGACGAGATTTCAACAACATCTTTCAACAATGTAACATTTAAAATAAATATCATTGTTGAGATATGAGCACGTTTCATATTTTAACTTTCTAGAAGTTCCACTGTCTACCACTAAAGCTGCGTCACTTTCGCAAGGCGGTGGAGTTGAGTCGAGCTCAAAATCAGAAATCGCGTCGCTCTCTTCATACTGATTGGTCGTTTTGTCATCTTGACGGCTAAAAAAACCGCTTAGCGAATTCGCTAAGCAAATACCGCGTTCATGGAAGGCCAGCTCAACAGTGAAGCTGCATTCTTTGATCGAATTGTTCTGCCAAGAATTTCAACAAAAAATGTGATGTGACTCATTTACCTAAATTGTGCTGAACTTCGCTTAACACTTGGTTGAATCAAGTGATCATACGATTCAGTGCGCATGTGTACGTTAGATATCCTTGATCGACATTCGATTGAATCTACATCATGGACTCACCTGCAAAAGAAGAATGCACACAATTAGATGCTGTGGTAGAATTGAAAGATAATGGAACAATATTGTGATTATATGTGGAAACTGAGACGTGTGGCTGAGTGGTTAATACACTGAACCGTCATTCAGGAGATCGGAGTTCGATTCTCGTCAAGGTCGACCATACTGACAGTTTTTTTTTTGTGATTTTACTCTGTGGTTCAGGTTGATACTGGGATGGTACTTCAACAACAGGCCACGACCGACTCCTTCCCAATATCCGAAAACACATAATGAAATGACCTTTCATCTCATCATCCTATCATCATGATCATTCACCGATGCCAACAGATCATAATCATCAGTATAGAGTTCATCGCTGAGCCCAATATGAATTATATGTGATAAGATTTAGGCAAGACAAGAACCAAGTCTATCTGGGTGAAGTTTTGAAGTAGTAAAATAACTGACTAAGAAAAGCAGAGAGAGCAAAATTGAAATGACTAGCTCAGCTCACTCACCAACCACGTTCATCAAGCACAAGTGAAACTGTCGAGTCCAATCGATTCAGTTGATCAGAAACGATTCAAACAAATAACGTCTATCACGATACCCTGAATCAATTCAATCGAAACAGTTTGGGAATCAAAGATCCGGTCATAATCGTTTATTGGTATAGTATTATCATCCATCAAGAGTTATGGAATCCATTTCAGCATATAGCTATGTTGGATGTACAAATGTGACGGTGATTTGATTTTATGAAGGTGTGCCTCAGCTGGATGAGCTGCGGAGAGCGTCTGTTTTATTTGATTCAACACTGCTCCGTCAGTTTTGTTGGATTTCGATCGTTTTTACCGAATCCACGGATCAACAAAGACGTTGAACAACAAAATAATTGTAAAATGCCAACTCATGATTTTTCAGAATATGGTTTGAGATGAGAAACAGAATAACTCCAAAATTTCCAAAAAAGAGTCGAAATCTCGAAGGAAAAGTGATATCAGGTGAGCATCGGAAGCTTAAGAGAACAAGAATCGCGCCGTTTATTCAAGCTTTCAATTATCCTGAGAGATGTAATTGTATTATCATATCTCCAAGAATCATATAACCGGACTAATATCATGTCTATACGAATATGGTGGTGATATTTGTGTTTTTACTGCTCATAAGCCCTCTTCTTTCGTGGTTACATGTATATCACAATGTTTGTACTGTGCTAGACTGAATTGATTCGACTGAATCGTTTCTCAATTGTGTGGCACCCGTGATCACTCATCCCGAAACGAGCCATTCACGGAAATTCCTCCCGATTTCTGAATACAAATTGAATCTAATTCGAATATGTCTCTCGTCAACGTACTCGCACATTACAAATATTAATTAATACCCACGTTTAATTATTATTCTAGCATTGAGTCTGAGCGGTGTTATGACGTATATACACAGTAGCAAGGTTATTGTATGTGTACATGTGTGTGATAATGAATCATGTCTTCATGAATAATGACGTCATCATTGCACAGAGAGCTGTCTGCGTTGTATTCAGGCTCGAAGTCAAAAATTGCATGTGGAAAATTCTGAGATTTGGTGAAAACAAACAGCACGAGATAAATTTGAATGTATTGCAATGTATATAAACTGGTATGGGGTAGTCTGTCTAGATAATATTACTATTTTTCCTGTCAAAATGACGTGGAACAGTGTTCAGACTTGATATACTTATTTGTAATTTGTTTTTATTATGTATAAAATGTTGGTAGACCCGCAGACAAGTCAACTCTTTGTGACTTTGCGGGTCTACGAAGTTGTACTGAAATCTTTGTGAGAACACAAAAAAACAGAAAAAAAAGAAAAAAAAAGATGTTTGTGGATTGGCGATAATGAACTTTCGATGAAGTTTCGATGAAAACCACGGAAAAACAGTCAGGATTGTGAACCACTGAGGGGATATCGAACCCCGGTCAGCGATTCAACGCGCTATAGCTACAGAACCACGGAACTATGCCCGTGCTCATGAATACGTAACCCTGAACGGTGGATCACTTGGCTTGTGGGTCGATGAAGAACGCAGCAAATGGCGCGTCAAAGTGTGAACTGCAAGACCTATGAACAGTGACATTTCGAAGATCGTATAGAGCAGAACACCACTCCTTTTTATCCACTTAGTGACAGTACTAGTGTCTCTCTATCGGCAAAACAGGAGTCAAAATAGCATCAGATCGTTCTCCAAAAATATATATTTCCTGTTCTCTGAGATCCATATTATTTTTCAAATGACGCATTCACTCTTTAAACTCATAAATCATATCTTTTGTAAAAAAAAATGAGTTCGTCAATCAATTGCATCGAATAATATATTGGAATATGTGGAGAAATTGAGTACTCAAACATATCACATTCCACATCATCATAGCGACGAATTCTATTAACTCATCACCAGTATGATATATATATATACATATATATATATATATATATATATATATATATATATATATATATATATATATATATATATATATATATATATATATATCTATATATATATATATATTCATATATAAATATAAATATATATATATATATATATATATATATATATATTTATATATATCTATACCAATATATATATGTATATATATATATATATATATATATATATATATATATATATATATATATATATATATATATATATATATATGAACATGAAATATTCGAATATACATCCATATTAAATTAAACTTTTGATTGCCCATTATTCATATTCATTCAATTGTGAAATCATATCATTTATTTCAAAAGTCTTGAGTTGTTAAGACAATACCTCATTTATATATATTATTTTCCATGATATAACTCAAACTATATACTGAGAACTCATTATCTTCCCATTGTATCGTCTTATCCTCAATTTCTTCTTCTGTATCACAGTGACTATTCCAACATTTTCTTCAGACACATGTAAATTGCATTCAATGTATATATAGACAAGCTCTTCAAATTGTGATGTATAGTGAATATTTGAAAGTTCATTATTCCCTCTAACGTTTCGGAGTTTATCAACTTCTAGACGTGAAAATTCACCCAGAGGGTCGATACTAATTGAAGTGGAACCGATTTGTTTGTTGGAAAAATATTGTTAGATGTTTCCGATTTATTTCATCATTGCTCGGATAAAAAATCTCTTCAACTTGGAGTTGAAACTCAGTCGGCTTTGTTGTGATGTTTGAATGGCAAACTTAAAAATGTTGAAATGTGTTGTGTAAACTTACTAAACTATTAGTAGAAGTGAAATGTCTGATAGATCAGGACAGAAGAATAAGGGCTTGCTGTAGGTATATGAAATATTGATTTGGTATTTACTGGGGAAACGCGTTCTGTGTTTTCTCGTTCATGGATGAGCTAGGACAAATCCACATATCTTCGGTTTGTCAATATATGTATATACTGAGACAGCTGTAATTCACAATACTCTCATTGAAAGTCATCCTGGTGGGAAATTTTTGCTTCATACTGGAGACGCCTGGATCCATTCAGATGAATGATATATTTGTTAATAAAGTGGTAATCAGTGGGTTAAGGGGACAAGTCACTAGAAATCACGATTTTTCCCCTTTTTTTCGTATCATTTTTATTCACACTCTATTGAAGAGTCTCAAACAGTTTTGTCACATTTGGAGACTTCTGTTACACTATAAAACGTGAAGATGTTATATTTCAAGCCATTGTGATGAATGAAGACCAAAAATGTGTATTTCCTGTAACTCCTTTCAGTATTTTCATACGCATGCCATATTGAAAATCGCCACTCTTTTTTAGTGGTAATACTTAAGTAATTGATTTTTTAAATGTGAATTCAATGAGATATTCTTGACAATGGATAGGAACCGCATTTCCAATTTGGGTCAAATTCTCCTTCAAATGAATTTTCGAATTATTTTGTCTAAAACTGAGAAGAAAAATATTTGTGAAGATCCAGTTATGAAAAAAAATCGGAATGAATTTCAAAATGTGCTCTCTATTCATATTTCATACATCCGTGCTGAAAAATATAAAAAATAATAACTTCAAAACATGATAAGTGTGGGGGAGTAGTATTTTTAAAAAAGTCAAATTTTTTAATCGAAAGATGAAAATAAAAAATGTCAACAATTTTTTTGTTAATAAATCCCGTTTCGAGCAGAAAGACATCATGTGCGAGAATCTCATCACAAAAAATGGACACTTGAAATTGAATGGACAATTCCAGTGGCTTTTTTGTCCCATCATTACTGTTCATCACTTTTGGTGGCGAATGATATATTTTTACCCAATGACACATTAATTCCACGTGAAACGATAGACTTGGTAGACTTTATAAGGAATAGAATGCCATCTGGCACCCTCGATTAAATTATATTCCTTCATATTGACTAACGTTCATCATGAATTACAAAATCTCATTTTTTGTAAACGCTGCCCAATTAACAGTTCGTGCAACTAGCACAGGGTAATTTTATTCCGATTTTTTTGTGGTTGGTGGAAAAATATCCGACGATATTTCCAAATGGCTCGTTAACAAGATATTCTGTGGAATAAAATTCGATGATTGGATGAGTTCTACCGGAAATAAAAAACAAAATATTCAAGTTTTTCCATTGCAATAGAAAAACAATCAATGTATTCTGAAAATTATAATTTCCCATTCCAAATTTCCGTAAGAAAATATTTTTTTTCCTCAAGAAATTCAGTCACTCTTCAATTCATCATCAGAATGCATTTTCTTGGTTTATAATATACTTCCATTCATTATGGAACCCTCTCCAGCCATTTCCAATAACGCCAAAATCCGACTTCTACCAGCAACTTCCATAAAACGCTGATATATTGTATTCTGATGTCCATTATATCAATAATGAATTATTTAATGATCATATTATATAATTATTGAATTATTCATCATATTTATATATTGACTGTTTGTTTCGTTTAGAAGAAGGATTCAACACAGAAGTTTGAACAGTATCAACCTAATCTGAGAAAAACTGCCCAACCTTTTTCGAGAAGGGCTCATCTGAGGGGAAATGGACGAAGAATAAAAAGTTTTCTGAATCGTTCATATCTTCCCCTGGGTCAACCCAGTAGGAAAAAAGTTCAGAGGTTTGCATCTGGTTTCCAGGATCTTCCACATAGATAAAGAACGATGCAAGTTCTAGTTTTTTCAACATCTAAGGAGATTAATTCCAAAATGTTTGGCATTCTCCATTCGGATAAGAGTACCGGTATCAATATTTTCATCTGGACCATATCTGAAAATTATTCAAATTGTGAATAGAATAGACTGGATTTCCACGTGAATGAGAAAAAAAATCCTGAAAGGGCTTATAGTTTCACACGAAAAAAAGAACAAAGCTCCAATTTTTCGAGAAGACCATATACCTCGAGTCGATTGAAAACAAAAATATTTCCCTCCGGGGTGAAACCTTTGTGAGGTTATGCGTGTAAAAAATACTCGCACTCGTGTTTGTTTTGTTTTAGACGCTCCGAGAATGCTCACTTTGAGCGTGAAGAGTTCAACTTGAATGACGTGTTGATATTACAACTGTGGTCGTCGTTGTCCAGAACAACGCACCTTTTGATGACAAAGTTGTTCAGAACTTTGTTCAACGCGTTGTTATTATCACCGTGAAATGTAAACGTCTGTACATCTCTCAACACAGTGCGTGAAGTTGAAGAACTATTCTATCTCGGTATAATTTCACCCTCGAAAACTCGGACAGGTGGATTTGAAAGTAACTCTCACGTACAGGTTTGAACAGTGGTAATTAAGATATTATCTTCTGATGAAATAATCACTCTTCAAAGAAATAATCTTCTTTGATCATGACTAAACCCTCAGGTGAAACTGGAAGTTGTTATTGGTGGAGTGAGTTCGGAGGAAATGATGAGTGGGGTATAGAAAAGCAGGGTGCGTCGATTGAGACCACAGCCGTGAGTGACGAAATATTTTAATACAACGATTTTTTTCTTTCCAGGTACAATCCTATAATGGATGTGGGAGAATGTTTGATGATAAAACAACTATACAGAAGTATTTATCAAGATGATGATCGTGAGATTTATGGTAATAATGGTTTGAACTCCCATAAATAAACCTTGAAGCACAGAGGTGAACTGCTACATAAATTGCCATTTTCAAATATATATGTTCATATATTGATATATATATATATATATATATAGATATATATATATATATATATATATATATATATAAATATACATATATATATATATATATATATATATATATATATATATATATATATATATATATATATATATATATATATATATATCAGTTTTTGGTGATAACTTTTGAGTGGTAGGATATATATAAATCTCAATACGGAGAAAACAATATTTTCAATATCTTGGAGATGGTTGAAGTGAGAACTATCACAATCATACCGTATCATTGTTAAATGTATTTAGAATATATATATATATATATATTCATTGCATCTGTAATTCAACTTTGTGCACTCTTACAAATGGAAGATATGAATCCTGATGAATGATGTTGTAAGATCCTTCGAAAAATTCAACCAAAACTTTTTTGTATCCTAATAACTTCGAAACTTGATACAAAATCATTGTTTCCCATTTAAGGTCATAGATGGAAGGTAGGGTCGTTTGCACGAGGCACCACATAGGCTATCTTACCACCCCATTTCAATCATTTAAAACCAATGAACTTCAACGCCAGTACTGCGCTGTCTGTGACCATAATTTTCCGCCGTAGATAAAAGTCTCTCAGTTTCTGAAATTCCGGAACACATTTTATATACGTAAAAACCGTTCCTGTGATATATATATATCTATACATTATCATAATTGATATCAAGAGTGAACAGAACACACGAATGTTGATATATTCCACTTTGAACTAAGTCTCTTGGGTAATGATCACACTTTTCCATCAACAGCAGATGTAAAGTAACAAAAAAAAAAAATGAGTGATTGGCCTGAAATGTTATGATTAGGCCTATAACTCCATTAATTAGAAGTCGTGGCCAATTAGTACTTCATCCCAGCATTTTATTCGAGAATTGTGGGAAACCACGAAAAACCAAGTAAGGATGAATACAAAAAGGTGTTTGTTGATCTTCTTCCCCTTTCAACTTCTTTCAATTCCTTCTTGTCTCGCGATGTTTGATTTTCTTTCAATTATTTTTATTATTATTGAAATTATTATCAAGAATATTATAATCAGAATCATTTTTCTCTCTCTGAAATACTATTCTATTCTGAAAATGAACACTTTTCGAATTTCACCTAAGAGATATTGAGATCAGGTATATGTTAGAGTATTACGATTATTGTGCTTGTGGATGATATTTTCTCCCATTTTGAATGTGATGAATCAAGAATTCCTTCCCATTCTTGTTGGAAGTTTGATGTGGAAATTTGGGTTGGTGAGAACTTGATTGTTGCATGGCACATCAGGATTTTCTTGAGTCGTGTGAATGGATATTGCTCTCAATTATAGTTTCCGAAGATTTTTTTTGTACATAAAGAGTTCAACCAAGTGAGTAAAGTTACAGTGTTATTATGAGTGTTGAAACTCTGTTTAACATCGAGGATGATGCGCAATAACTTCTCATATGTGACTATTTGATTGGCTCTTGATGTTGATATCCCATTCAATCCAAATAGGATTTCCGAAACTATCGATCAATTCGATGTCCTATACACTATTTCATACTGGTCAAATTCTATCCATTCTTCGAATATTTGAAGAAAAAAAAATTTCATCAGGAGTAAAAGATAAAACCGTTTGTTTGTGTTGGATGATTGGTTGAAAATAACGTATAACATTGATTATCTTCTTCTGAATCATTTACGTTCCCGCCAGGAACATATCATTCAAATCATTCATTCTCATTCAAATCGGAAATAAAAATCCAGAAATATTAAGCTATTCGGGCGGAATATTCGAGAAATATCACGTATTCACAATAGAAATAGTTACTATACCGAAAGCAGTTATATTCAGTTTTGAAAATTGGAGGACCAATGATGAACCAGAATAGTATCAATATTCAAATGTCGAAAATTAAAAATTATTGAATTTGAAATCGAAACACCAACCTCATAATACATCAAATCAATGCTTGAGTGAACTATGAATCTCTTGTCAAGTCATCCTAAAAAATGCATAATTCATCGCAAATGAACTGTGAATGGAAGTACTCTATTTTTCAGTAAATTCCATCTCAAAAGAATTCTCCCACATTAAAAAGTCTCTCAATTCTCAAAAGACAATTAAAAGCCACGTACCAAATATCTAATTGACTTCACGAAGCGAGCTCTGTGGCTAATTCATTCGCATGAAGAAGCTGGTTCATGATTCTTCAGAGAGTTAACCAGAATACCAAAGCAGCGAGCTCAAATGAGCTACATTGTGAATCACATTATCGCTAGCATTAGAATAAAAAAAAAGATAAAGTTTTTCTCTGCCAGACCGATATATCCAAGTGAGGGTTTGAATATTCAAATGGATATGCTGTCATTCTGAAAAATGATAATTAGGATTGTAATTCTGGAAACTCGTGATTATTTTGCCACTAGCTATATGAGTTGTTGATTTTTGAAAAGAAAATAAGATGATGATAATTAAAAAAATTAGAAGTTGAAGTGTGCTATTCGATTCCTCCTCTTCACAAATATAATTGGCAGAAACCTAACCCACTCATTACCCAACAGTCAGTGAAACGACCGAAACCCGTCAGACATTCAAGAGTAGTTTGCAATTTAGTACCAATAAACCTTTCAATATTACAATCATATAAGTGTTGTTTTGAATATCAGTGATACATATTATTCATAAGACGTAAAATATTAAATTTGCCATAGCTGTTCATAAGCGACCCCACAATAGCTCATAGAGATGATGACATACTGGAAAGAAATTCACGTGAGATTTGATGAAGGAAGACTATATATATTCGATTATCCTTCCTAAATTACTGATTCAATTCATGTAAACTTTGTTATATTGTTGATCATTGATACGTTGATTTCCGGTGGGATTAATTTCTTAACACTTCTCTCAGTACATTTAAGGAATATACCATTTCAGGAAAGAATGAGTCATCTAGCGGCGATCGTTTGAACTAGAACGAGATGTTATTATCATAGTTTGAAAGTATTATGCTGCCAATGCTATTCAGCACGATTCATTTATATTATTGTGCGTTACAGTGAACGTATTAAGTTATAATATGATAGTAGTTTCAAAATGTATGTGTTTACTATATACTGAGAGACTCACACACTGTCAGAGTGAGTAAGGTGAGAGATAATACAGGTTTCATGTCTTGTTGTTTTGCCTTTAACACTGTGTATAAGAGGGCTGACTTTTTGAACAGTACTAAAACTCCCAGAATGCAATACCAGCGATCTCGGCTGCTAGGAGGCGTGACGCGCCTGAATATTGAATTATGAAAATGGTCTATTGATAAATTCTCTCTCCGAACAGTGGATCGTTTGATAAAACCCCTACACAGGTATAAGTTAAATGAGCTTGTGTGTGTTCACAAAAAAAAAACAGGCTGATCAAACGAGTCATCCACCCTGTGGAATGCAGAAATATACACACATTCAATTATATCAAAGTGGTTAAATCACTAAGCCCTGAAATTGAACAGTTTCAAGTTGAATAAGTATTTGTATCTACAAAGAAAAAACATGTTCACCTGTGGAGCGTATAAACAAAACAAACAAACGAACAAAGAGTAGAGTCATCTTGAACCGGATGGAAGATTTCGCTTACGCTCATCAATTTCGTGATACTCATGATTTCACACATTTATTTCCAGTTATTAATATAATTCATCTTGATAGGTCAATGTATGAGTTGATTTTTTCTCAATCCAGATCATATTTTGATCAACAGTTTCCAATGGACAAATATTAAATTCACAATTTGCAGACACAGAATTTTTTTCGTGACTTCTTTCAGCAAAGAAGATGGAATCAATTCCAAAGTTATTATTATCAAACAGTAAAAGTTGAAAATTTGTTATACGTTTCCTAATAATTTCTAGAAGTTACTGTTCTCAAATAACAGTTGAATTTTCAACACTTCCTATGTATCTTACTCAAATCATATTGTGATATGAATGTGATAAATCATGTTTTGAAATTAAATTTGAAAAGTTTATTCCAAACCAGCTATAAATATCATGTTTATCAGTATTCATGACTTTATTCAACTTGTTTACACACTTTTGTGCAGCTTTATATTTTATGCAGCATGTATTATATGAGAATAAAGATGTATTCATGCATATGAAACTTCAACCAATATGCATAACTTTTCATTAAAGAAGACGTATGGATGATATTGGAAGAATATATATGGGTCGATTTGTTGACGATTATAATTCCGATAATTTATGAGAGTAGTTCATTTCTTTTATGCTTTATTTGTTGAATGTGAACAGATTATTCATCCCATCAAGAACTTCTAGTTTCGTATATTACTTTTCGCTCTCGGTGTTTTTTCATTTTCTACATTTTACCAGTATCTGCAAATGCTTTGAATGGGATTTAAATATCAATTCATAGCCCACGACAGTTTCCCATCTCTGTACCCTGAAAATCAATCAATAGACGAACGAACTTGCAAACAAATTTGCCTTAGGTAATTGGATTTCCTTGGATTCACTATGCACGTTGTTTTGAATTTACATAGATTTGAACAGAACTTTGCATTCCACAGTGAACAAGTGATTCCAGAAATTGGATCATTAAAATTTGAAATGTTGTCCATATTTGAAATCCTACTACGATCTGTTGATATGTTTTCTATACATAGCAAATAATATCGTTCTATATGTTAATAACTTCATTATTGATTAATGGAAACTTTTATATCGTTTCTGTTGTTATTTTAGACTATGAGAGCCAACTTTGATGTGCGAACGATATATTAGAAAATACCATTCGAATATTGTTGTGGAATGAGTAAGAAAATTTCACAATTTTAATAATGACCCGTTAATTGGTTTGGATTATTGCAACAATTTATATTCTCAATCAATTCAATCATGTTCGTTCATTCATGTATTTATTCATCATTTTTTTATACAGTTCAATTTACTATATACAGGTAGTGAGAATAGACCCCGTAACAACATGTGCCTCAAAAACAGTTAACAACACTCTAGATATATTGAATTGATCGAAAGTCATCAGCAGATGGACTCCGTGTCGTTCCTCGAGCTGCAATCGGAAAGTAGAATCGAAAAAAAATGAAAATACAGATATTGTCAATGTCTTCGAGATGGTATAAGTGCAAACATCAAACCCATATCAAATTATTTTTATGATTATTATGATTATTGTGAAATGAAATATAACAATATGATCCAGATAGTTGTAACTCACATCATCCTGAAATTATTCAGAATATCTGTGTTTACCTCTTATAACTTCGATTTCTCTCACTATTCGAGAGTTATCATTGAAACATTATTATCTCAAAGAATCGACTTCAGTTCATTCTCAACTTTAATATTGACTTCATCACTGTGGTACTTGAAGTGATTATATCATAGCATGTGTATAACTAAGCTCTCATGGCAATTATAATTTAGTTACAAGTTCAAACTAACATAATTGCGTATCGGAGTGGAAAGTATATCACCAGTATGAAGTACCTTGAATAGAACAAGAAATAAACAGTTCATTAAGCTCCTTGAAAGTTGATACTGTATAGGCACCAAAGTGAACCGGTGTTTATGTCTTGCAGTGCTGTCATCTTTGATTACTGATGATGGTGGTAATCGATTGTATGATTCATAACTAGTTCTTCAATTCAAATTTGACGACTTGAGATCCGGACTTTGAAAATGCATATCGCTTTCTTGTCAATACATTACCATGCATGCTTTCTTTTTGAGTTTTCGAAAAGCTGTTACTGAACTGATTATATTTGAGAAAATTTTGAATTGTGTAATGTACTAAAGTTGTTCATAGAATTCAGTGACTGATTATAGTTACTGCTAAGTTTGTGTTGAGTATTTGAAAAAAAATATCACAGGGATAACTTGAAGCTATCTGGTTGGATGATCAACATACCATTTTTTGTTCAACCAACTCCATTAATTTGGTCAATACCTGATTCTTTATCATGATTCATATTCATTCTTGTATTCGGTAAGTTAATAATATACACATTTCACCATGGAGATGAGTTCGGTATTTCTCATATCTCAAATACGGAATAGCATGGTTGTACAATGATCATGAATTCCAGAGAAAAGTGAAAAAGTGAATACCTGATTTTGTATCATGATTCATATCCATTCTTGTATTTGGTGGGTTGATAATATACACATTTCACAATGAAGAGTTCGATATTTCTCATATGTCAAATACGGGATAGCATGGTTGTACAATGATCATGAATTCCAGAAAAAAGTGAAATAGCAGATGTTTGAGCACAACAATTATATTTTGTAATTCCTATTATACGAACTTGTCACATACTTCATCATCAAATACCCATAGAATAATTACGCAAGATTATTGAACCTCATGAAAACAACTTTGAATCCAATCTATCGAAACTTCACGAAATCATGAATCACTAGCATTTTAGAGTAATAACTAATTCAACAGAAATGAAAATCAACTGAATTGGGAATATTATTTCAACTAATTTCTATATCCCACTTTAATGTGCTTTCTGATCTTATAGCGAATTTTACGAACGTCACTTCGAGTAATTTATCTTGAAAAAACATTCTTCTCAAATTATCTCCATTTGAATAACACGTGAAACTATAGAACCACGGCTCAGCTGAATATATAACCAAAATAAAAAGTGCGATTGATTCTATTATTTATTATTCTTTTGAAAATACAATTGTGTGACTCGTACACGGTGGCACAGTAAAACAACCACATCTGTTCACCACATAAACTTAATTCATCAGTATCCTCTCTTTCTTACCTTTCACATTCCACAACCCTTCTCTTGAATTTACCCAAACTCGCTTCTTTTACCATGTCCTCCTCCAGATCATTTCATTCAATTCCTGTCCTTATCAAAAACGAAAACCTGCGGACATCTCTTCTACATCTTTCAATTACTACCCTCTCCCCGTGATCACCTCTTATAGAACGCTCTAAACTTCGTCTCATAACTCTTTCCCCAAGCTCCTCCCAACCACCTATATATTGATATTGACACCATATATTGAGCACATAAAGACAAGGAACATCCAAGAAGCTGACTTTGTAAAACATCCTATATCTGGCACACTAGACAACGACGTGGTCATAATCATTAGGCGAATCTCACATTTGAATACACCAGTCCTTTATCTTTACAGCGTAAATCTTTTTCGGTTGAATCTGTTTCAGACGATTTCCACGGTTGTAAAGCGGAGAGAAGTTGAGGTAGAGGAGGATTATTCAAATCTTTATCAGAGATTGGCTGGAATCGGGCATGCTGAAAATGACATCATTACATGTCCATTGTGTTTCGAAAAAGGTTCGGATGTAGCGGATGGGGGAGAATGTCTCCGGGGGTTCGTTTGTTTCCGGCCGCCATAATTGCGTGCCTCACTAGAAGTCCGGTACGTCGTTTTTCCACTTTGTCGTTCTAATTCAGAACGACGCCTGACAATTGAGTATATCTACGACGTCATTGGTATGGTAGGACGGTGTGTGAACTATTTAAAATTACTTGCAGTACTTGACTCATTCATAAACGTCCGACTCTAATAATATATAATTAACTTCAAGTCTTTCCCGGAGAGTTTTACCCGGGAAATGTGTTCGTCAACATTTCAACATCAACATTTCCAACATGTTTCACCCCGAATTATGATTCTCGTGGTTTTCTCAATTGTTGAAGTGAATATTGAGATGTAAAATTCACATTGACCAAATAATATTGAGATATATGAGATATCATATATGAGGCATATACAAGGCATATACAGGCACTACAAGATATGAGGCACTACAAGGACGATCGTTAAAATTAACCCTGAAACGAAGGTATTAACAATAACTCATGTTAGAAGCAATGAGTCTTGAAATAATAATTTCAGATATGGTGAGTAATTTGAACATTTGCGTTGAGAAGAAGGTAATTTTATATCGTCTCATTATTTCCATCTTATTTGCATTCCCCTTCTTTAATTCCCCTCCCGTCTTTTTTTCATCTTTATTTTCATATTCATATACATATTTCATTTCATATTCTTTATTTTCATATTTGATTTCGTTCAGATTTTTTTGTATTCGTTTCCTACTTATCGATTTCTTGCATTAAATCGTTTCATCATTTTTTAGTTTCATTGTATGTATATTGTTTGTATTGATGAAATTAAAGAATGATAAGATCAATTATATCGAACAAATACATACAATGGAAATAAAAATGATGAAACGAATGAATGCAATAAATCAATAAGTGGAAAACGAATGCAAAAAAAATCTGAACGAAATCAACTATTATTTTAATGAATATGAAAACAAAGATGAGAAAAATAAGTGAGAGAATTGAAGAGGGGGAATGCAAATAAGATGAAAATAATGAGACGGTATAAAATTACTTTCTTCTCAACGCAAATGTTCAAATTACTCACCATATCTGAAATTATTATTTCAAGACTCATTGCTTCTTACATGAGTTATATTGTTAATACCTTCTTTTCAGGGTTGATTTTAACGATCGTTCTTGAAGTGCCTCATCTTAACAATCTCACTTTCTCATCTTTAGTCTTAATTGGGATAACATGATTCCGGGTCAATTGTTTCGAAGTTGATAAAAAAAATGAATAATCAACTATGAAATTAATTTTCGAGTTGAGTAGGTTGTTCCCAATTTGGAAGCATTTCTACTCACAGCTGAAAATTCATGATTGAGTATTCTATGTCACATTTTGAATACTTCTTCAAGTTGACAGTGAGTTCAGTATCAAGTCTCTCACAGTGACTCTAATTAACGTCCAATCGAAAAAGTAGTTTTTTTAATTTCGATGTTTTTTGTATAAATATATCGTACTTGTGAGTCTGAATATGTAAATTATTGTGAACAATCGAAAACCAATCATTTTGAAGTGTTCAAACTTGTGATTCTTTCGAGATTATTTCTAAAAATTAGGAAAGATATAATAGAACTTATGAGTTTTTCGGTTTTGAGAGGATGAACACGATCCTGTGGAATGATTCATATGGCCATCATTTCCTTCAATTTGTATTCTCTCTTTGGTGACATTTTTCATCAGAATTTAATTATGGTATGACAGTAAATTCTCATTCTCATTACTCAACCTGTTTCCATCTTCCTGTTTCTGTTATTCTCATCTTCAATTTGGAATTTCTTTCTGGGGCCATTCTCCCCATGCTAAACGGCTGTTTGCACTTCAAAAAAGGCAGTGCGAGTTATGGTTAACGTTCGGAAATTTACGTCGTGTAGACCCTTTTCAAATCGATCTGTCTACTCACATTATCTTGTATACTAATTCTAAAAGCAGTCGTTTTTGTGAGAGAAAACTTCGAGCTTTTCAAATGTAATCACCACTTTCATACGCATTATACAAGAAGACGCAACGACCTGCATCTTGACAAGCACAGACTTGCTCTGTACACTAGAAGCCCATATTATGTGATGTCAGTTGTATACTACAACTTGCCAGTGAACATAAAGTCAAGTGTAAACATCAACTTATTCAAGAAAAGCGTGAAGAACTTCTTAGTTTTGCATGCTCTTTATTCTGTTGATGATTATCCCATCTATGAATAATCTATCTTTCTTTCTTCTTTAAGCAGTGTTACTACGATCATTGTATTTTCAGAAAATGTCCTCACTCTTGATGTTCTGAGTTTTATCATACTGTAATGTACACAGTCACCGATGATGAGAGCAATTATTATTTTTATTCTTAGTATCACTTCAAATCTAAACACCCTACTATTTGGCTTCAAACGTATTCCTTTCTTACATCTTAGTCTGAACTTTACATATATTATGTATTCTTTGTTATTTTCAACCCACAGATAAGCCTTCCCAGGCTTTGTGGAAAAGAGTTTTATTTTATATATATATATATATATATATATATATATATATATATATATATATATATATATATATATATATATATATATATATGTATGTTCTATGTTCTTTTGTTCAATAAAAAAAAATATATATAAATCATCAAATAAAATCCTTATTTTTCATATTTCATCGAAAGAAATGTTTTTTCAAATAATTTCGATCATATCTCGAATCAATGTCTGTATTTAATCGAAATAATTGAACGTTTCATTGAATATACTGTGAGAAACATTTTGACGGCAATGTTTCCATTGCACTTCTCTCTCTCTGTTCCACTCCGAATGATCCGGTCAAGAATGGTTCGTGGATATTACACTTATTCACTTCGAACGCATTAGAGATGTTATATCAAGATATCACATCCTTAAAACATACAGTTTTAGGAACCTTTTCCATTATCCTCCAAACATACGATACTCCTCTAATATCATTCTGAATTGCACGTACAGTAGTTTTGTTTCTACAGAAATATAAAGAATCGTTGTGTTTTCTCAAAGCATATAGACCGAACAGAGACAAAACATATTGACCTACATCCAGCAGTTAAACCAATTTCTCGAACTTTTAAGGTGGTATATATATATATATATATATATATATATATATATATATATATATATATATATATATATATATATATCCTGTGAATGAGATAACTATCAGGAAATGCGATGATCATCAGACGGAATGAACCTCATGGAATGCCACATTCTCAATGTTTTTTATCGGGTTGGTAAATAAGTTACACAAACAAGTGGTTTCGAAATGTCAGACGATGTTTAAAGAGATGAATCTCGTCAACTAGTGATGTCGTGACATTGACGATTGTGGGGGAAGAAGAACAAAGATATATTCTCACAATGGTATATTAAACATATTTGCATTTTACTGATAATGAAATCCTTGAACACTTCGAGCTCGCAAGACTAAAATAGACTACTTATGATGAGGTTGAATCGTTCATGGCTCATGCACGAATTATTCGAATATACGCACTCATTCACACATCAATTTAATTCCAATTTCAATTTCAATACTTTAAATTTCAATACTTCATTTGCTGATTCGATTTTCACATTCAATGAAGAGGTTATGATAAGATATAAGGCACGTCAAAAATATAACAAAAATGAACATAATATGGACCAAAACTGAACTATATATGTATAAGATATACATATGAATAAAAACATTCATACACAACATACTGCACATTCATACATTCATTCCCCACATTCATTCATATATTCAATCTTATTATATTTTTCAGTAATTCCTTATGCTCCTGATACATTCTTCTTGCATGTGTCAAAAAAACTCATGCTCACAGTAAAAACAGTTCAAGATGAAAAATTTCTTCAATTCGATTTTGAAAAGCATTTCAAATACATAGAGTGAATACATGAAACATAATTAGGAAGCATGTCATAACATGTGATACCTTTAAATGTACAGTCTTGACAATATAAAGTTGTTCTGAAAATTCATGCTGGAAAGAACAATTTTCAACATTGATGTTCACTGACCACAACCAAATATCAGATGAATGAGTAATAAACCTCAACATATCTTTATTACTTGGATTATATGTCATTCACACGCCAGTTCAAACAACCTGAACACAAAAACAATAAATTTACCTCGAAATTGCCCCAACTGTAGATTTATTGCCCTATCAATTTCTGAAGCTAAACCCCTATTTGAAGCTGATCGTTGTGATCACGAATCGAAACTCCTGGAGCATAATAATAATTGGTTGGAGAGACGACCGATCGATACCGTCAGCGCCACAAGGATGAGGTAGAATCATGAATATCTCTGTATCATGTACAGGGTTAATTTAATAGGCAATTACATGATCTACTTTAAGATTAGAACCTGTCAACTCATTTTAGGTTATGGTTATGGTTACAACGATATGAAGAGAATGAATTATCACCCGTTCTCGGTTAAATGTAAGAAGGAAAGGACTTATCGCATTGGCACACTGCCCCGTAATAGTGCCCGATATGTGCCGCACCTGAATTGATGGGGCGTGCTACGCTAGATCGGAATTCGGATGGAATGTATTGCCTTACTCTAAATTCATTAATTCATTTATATTGGGTTCAACATCACACTGTGCTGATGACTTCGATTTGTTTTTCTGATGCTGTTCAATGACCCCACCAACAGCTAGGTTATATGGGGATAATACTTATTAGTGAGTGATGATGAAACGATAATAATGATTATAGGTAAGAAAACGTGTACAAAATCCTATGCCGTATGCGGGACTCGAACCCACTCTCAACCTGGCTTCGGGTTCTACCGCTTGCGATGGTTGACTGAGTTACGGGGGTGACTAATCTATTGGCGTCGGTGGATGATGAGATGGTGAGATGATGAGATGAAAGGTTATTTTATTATGTATTTTTGAATAGTGCTGAGAAGTGAGTCGTGGTCTGTTGTTTAGAAATCATCCCAGTATTGACCTGAACGACAGAGGGAAACCACGATGAACTCCTGTCAAGATAGTCGACCATGGCACTAATCGAACCCCAGTCTTTAGAATGACGGTTCAATTTGCTAGCCACACGTCTCAATTGGGCGCTATGTTGCACGACAGTTCATGTACACAATGCACAATGTCGGTTGAGGCAATTTAAAATCACTCATTTTGTATCCTTGTGTGACATGTGAAAAGGTGAGTGAAAATATATCTCGAAATTTTTGTTTCAACCTAACCCAACCATTCATCTCCTATAACTCAATTTTCAAAGTTGCGCAATGTGTGGACGGATTATTTGTCAGTATACCATGTATGAAAAGTTCATCAGGTATTCCAATATAATACGGTGTAACATGAAATTTCTTGCAACAATATGTAATCGGACGGTGCGCAACATCAGAACAGGTTCAGTACAATTCAGGAACTAGGTAACGGGCCATACATATCCTCATGTATCATATAAATCACATTTCATAGCTCATATTATTCATGACAAATTTGTTGAGAATAAGTCTCGAGGTTATTATTATTGTGACAATTATGGTCGGATCGATACATCTACTATCAAGTGATTGCATTATCCATCGGTACCGTATGTGAAACGTGGCATTTTTATTCCGAATTCACTTCTGTGATGGATAAAATTGTGTGATACAAATGGATTAAAATGTTGAAAATATATGAGAATGTTCACGATAGTCTATACTTATGCTGAATGCTTGTTCCACCTTGATTTTATATGCAACGATATATTCTATCTATGACGATGAACCATAACGCGTAGTTTTGATGTGACCGGAATTCTCGTATTGATTGTCCTCTGATTGGTCACCGAGCATATAAAATCACCCAGATTTTATGATTCACTACCTACTTGTTGCGCTTCTCAGATAAATCCATTAACTCGGAGTCTCAGAAAGTTTGAGACGGCTGATGTTTAATTACCCTTCGAAGATATAATTGCCTAGGAGTTACTAAGCTATTATAAAGCGCAGAAAATATCAAAATGGCAGTAAATCATTGAGTTTGTGTTAACATTAGCTTGGTGACCATAGCGGTCAGCAGAAAATAAAATTTTCAACAAGTCGAACTTATGAACCATCATGATATTTTTGGTGAACTATTTCTCAATGTATGTTTTACGAATATTTTTTCGAAATTTTCGTAATTCAGTAAATACCTAACGTATATGTGATTGAGAATATCCAATTGATTTCAGATAACAAAACTTGATTATGGACTAAATTTAACTTTGTTTTTCTTCAAAATTTAATTTAACTCAAATATTTTCTTGCATGTTAACGACATCTAGCGTGACTTCCAGTAGTTTGAACTCGTCAAGTGATTTGCCTGTTCGAAACACCCGTTCGATAGATTTGGAGAATATGAGAGACGGTCGATCAGAACCGGTGAATACACACAGCTTGAGGACAGCTAGAGGATCCGTGAAGAAACAAGGGGTTCGATTTTGTACGGAAAAAAGCAATACTATATCTATATTTCCGAACGAAGTGGAAATGGAATGAAAGTACTCTATGCGGAGATATTTGAATGAAATATAGTGGATAACATATTTCAAGGAAGATGTGAATATTAATTACGACAATTATTCTCATTCTGTTATTTCTACGAACACAACAAGCGAATTGATTAACAACATTTTTTTGGTACTCATTTCAATTTGTCGTTTCAATTCAGATTTTCATTTTGTATCAATATATGATGGAATGCTTTGAAATACATGTCAATACAACTGAGCTACTCTCAAGAATAAGCACTTCCGGTTTACGTTGAATGACGAATCAACGTGATGCACATCACCCCCCCCCCCCTTCCACCATACAACACGTGCAAAACTCATATACAATATCAGTCCGCATCTTCCATTGGAACATATTGAATATTATATTTGAATATATATTTGGATATCGACAATATAATATTTCATTGGAACAGCCATCACGGTACACATTCTTTATTCCGACTGGTGAATTTCTTTAGCTTCCACTTCTACAAATTACCTTTAACTTGAATTGTTTCGGAATAACTTGATTGGCATTTCAATATTGTGTGAATTTTTCTGTCATTGAATATTTTATATTCACATGAATAATAATTCGTACAATTTTCCACCACTGTCTCATTTCAAATCTGATTTCAGAGTACCCATTTGCACAGAAAAAAAACACTTTACACGCTGAAAAAAAAACACTTGTGCTTGACAAAAATATAAATGATTCCCAAGGAATTTGCTTCACTGATAAATGTGTACAGGTTAATGTTCTTTTTAACGCTCCCAAGTACACGCTATTTAGGATATTCATCCACGAATCTCTGATAAGAAAATGTCATCTGCAAGAATTCTGAATGATATTACTCTACCAAATATGAGGAATATATTTTGGTGGTTAATTATTCCAATTAGATGAGCGAAGCGGAGACTCAGTTTCACCAAACTTGAGAAGAAAAATGTGCTTCTTCCTCAAGCTCCACAAGCCAAACATAAAAAAATCTCCTGGTGAAACCTATCATACATATATATATATAAAATTTTTTAACTAGATACTGTATATTTTTTAGGAGCAATCGGCCGAACCTCTTCTGAGAAAAGTGATCCCAAAGTCCCGAATACCATTATAAGAATAACCCATAGGAATGAATATGAAAAAAATGTCTTAGGAATCAATTAAAATTCCTATGGAATTCAAGCACACGGATCTAAGATGAAAGTTTTACATGGATTGGATGAACAATTTCGAAAATGAAAATCATTTCTTTCATCAAATGAAGTCATCAAAAGAGCAACCGATCATCAATGGATGGAATTAATGAGTTCGGAAATAATTGGAATCATCAAAAGGTGAATTGGGTGGACACAGTTTTGATGAATCCGTGTGCTTTGCTCCACAGTGCATTCCATATAAAGTGTCTCACATCTTACAACGCCAATGTTGCTTTCTCCCAGTATAATATATTTTTTTTTTTTTTTAATAACATCGAAACTTGATACAAAATCATTGTTCCCCAATTAAGGCTAAGGATGAAAAGTAGGATCGTTTGGACGGGGCACCACAAGGGCGATCTTACCACCCCATTTTAAATATTTAAAACTAATGAATCTCTGATAAGAAAATGTCATCTGCAAGAATTCTGAATGATATTACTCTACCAAATATGAGGAATATATTTTGGTGGTTAATTATTCCAATTAGATGAGCGAAGCGGAGACTCAGTTTCACCAAACTTGAGAAGAAAAATGTGCTTCTTCCTCAAGTGCAGTCAAAATATTCAACACATGAACCTAGATATTATTGAATAATTATACTGTCTCTTATTCCAACAATTGTAAACTTGAATAATATATATCACCGAAGCGAGGTCTGCATGAGTATATGCATGTTGAATTGACCGTTTCATCCATTTCAAATCACATATCGATCGTCTGTTTCGAACCGTCATCTTTATTACATGTTAGTCTGGTTCTGGTTGATTTAATATAATATAAATATAGAGGGATATAACAGGGAGAAAGGGTGGAGTTCCGGACATTGTTCCCTGTTGATACCACCTTAAATACTTATCATAACATGAACTGTGGTGATCCAGCTGCTGAGTTCGCATGAACCAATTCAGTATATTCCAGACCAATATTTGTCTGATGGAGGCGCCGTGCTTTTCAAGGTGTTGATTCACAGTGATGGTGGAGGTGCCATTCTGTTCAGAGTGACGTAAATATTTATGACCTTGGTGGAAGTGTCATGATGTTGACAAAGTATAGCTGAGATGAAGAGCAGAAGAGAGAAAGTGAAAAATTGGGAGACTGAAAGAGAGTGATAGAATGTGTGTGAGGAAGAGAGTGAGATACAGAGAGAGAGAGAGAGAGAGAGAGAGAGAGAGAGAGATATTGTGTGTTTGTTTGTGCGAGAGATAGAGAATGAAATACGAAAGCTGGAATTTTCTTCTCCATTTTTTCCTACACTGGCATACTCTCGACGTATAATTGTAATTCGATGGTTACATTCATGTACATTGAATTTGTTTTGAATGAATACTGAATTATAACTGAGAAACTCCATTCAATTATGATATAATAACATAGAATTCAATTTAGGTCAAACATTTCAGTATGAGATGAGAATAGATTCATAGCAACATCAAATATGTAGAGAGAAGTTAATTGAGAACACTGCCATCACAGCGGTTGCCACTTGAACGTGTATTAAAATATGTTGAAATATATATATTTTTTTTTTTTTTTAGTAACATCGAAACTTGATACAAAATCATTGTTCCCCAATTAAGGCTATGGATGAAAGATAGGATCGTTTGGACGGGGCACCACAAGGGCGATCTTACCACCCCAATAGATAGATAGATGTACATGTTACATGTGTAGATGTTACAGGTTTTACATCTGGGTTTTTGACAGTGATATGAACCACATTCTTCTTGCAAGGGACCGGTCTTGGGGTCAGTGTGAACTAGGAGGGTACGGAGGTTGGAGGGGGGGGGGGGGCGTTTAAAAGAGACTTTGGGTGGAACTGAGATTAGTTTCTGGGCTTGAGTCGCGGATGATAAAATGTGGAAGCCATTTCTTAGGATGGTGTCGAGGCACTTGAGACCGGGATTCTGTGTTATTAGTATGGGAGTCGATACGCCTCCTTCATATTATGATAAAGTATGTTGGTACCACTACATCGTTAGGACGACGAGTTAGGAGCTAGTCCATCCTACATGCCACGGCTAGCTCTAGTAGTCCATCCTACACCCCATGGTAGCTCTAATCCATCCTGTGCCCCATGGTGAGCTGCAGGGGCTTGCTGAGTGATCCTCTATAGTACATCCTACACCCCATGGTAGCTCTAGTAGTCCATCCTACACCCCACGGTAGCTCTAATCCATCCTGTGGCCCATGGTGAGCTGCAGGGGCTTGCTGCTGTGGTGCGTTATCATGTGGTTCCTCAACTTGTTGGCCTCCACGAAGCCCTTGTCGCACTCGGCACACCTGTAGAGCTGCTCGCCCGTGTGCAGCAGCAGGTGTCGCTTGAGAATGCCCTTGGTGGTGAAGTCCTTGAAGCAGACGGAACACTGGAAGAGGCGCTGGCCGGTGTGCATCTGGAGGTGCTTCTTGAGGGCGCTGTTCGTGGTGAACGTCTTGTCGCAGAGGTGGCACAGGGAGGGGCGTTCTCGCACGGCCAGGTGGATCTTCAGGTGGGTCTTCAGGTAGTTGGCGCCGGCAAAGCGCTTCTGGCAGACGTGGCACTGGTGGTCGCGCTCGGAGCTGTGCGTGACCATGTGCGACTTGAGGCTGCAGGCCTGCGTGAAGCACTATCGCTGCACTGGTAGGGTCGCTCCCAAGAAATATAATACATCATTTTGAGAAAATAAGAGAATTACTGAGGGAAAAATATATTGCAAACATAATTTCTTTCAAATTCTGATGATGAAATATGGAGAGCTGATATTTCCATATGAGGAGACCAATATAAAAGTGATGAGAGTGACATTGTATATCGAAAAGTACAAACGTGAATGAAAATTCATAGAATCGGACTCAAGATGAGGAGTTTGAAAGAGATTTTGGCCGTATGATTGAGTCTGCAGTATGGCAATTGATCCATCGGAGACAATAAAGTCATATTAGATATTTTCCAAATTCAAATTCCTAATCAAAAGTCAGCAAGAAAACGATATATTTGTTCTTCAATAAACAACCCGACAACGATGAGATAGTCATGGTGTACTTCTCTGAATAATAAGGGATGGTTAGATTGTTAACTATTCCATTATTCTCATCCACCTCTTCAACTTGACTTACGTATTTCTCTTGAAGCGAATAATAATAATTATTATTATCATTTTATCTTCTATCTCTTTTTGATCCACATACAATACTACACGGAATACATCGGATTCAATTATTGAAGGTTGTTGATATATTCAATCCACATTTGAAACAACTTGATAAGTCAGTAGGCCTACATTTAGAACATGCTTACTGAGAGTGAAATTTAAAAGACATACTAGACTCACGTCATCATGTTGACATATATATTCATCCATGGAATGATGAGCTTCGTCTATCAAAAGTTTTTCCAATTCAATTTCAAATTTTGACAGTGATTCGAACTTCTTAATGGCTACTGATAATTTTGAATTTTGAATTTTGATGGTTGCGTTCATTATATATAATTTCCATGTAATTGATTGTATCGTAATTATATCAATTTGGCAATTACTTCCGTCGTCGCTAATCCACGAACTTCTTTCTTGTCGCCAATAATCGAGTAGGTTGCGTGATACCTGCTATTTTGTTACAGACATTTCAGTTGGCATGAACCAAGAACGTGTGATGGTTTTTCAATATCTTCACCGCATCGGCAACGATGGTTATTGTTCTGGGTCCTGCAATTGAAAGTCCATTTTCAGGAGCATAATCGGCCGTCATTTTTATGGTAATATATACCATATAGCTGAGCTGAAGTGGCCTCTTCCATGTGGTAGTCACATGAGGGGTGAGTTTATCCCTGATATAGATTGAATCTTTGCCTTTTCTGGGGTCACGTACACTATCTGATTCATTCCAACTCATGAAGATGAGCTCAAATTGAAAGTGGCTTCAAAGACTCAACACTTAAACACGGCATACACGGTCAACTTTACCTGTCAACATGTTGATATCATCATATTGATGAGATAATAGAGCATGTTCAATTCTCAGCAATATGTTGACTGCAGCCATCAACATATTCCGTCGTGTATAGGCAAGATCAGAAATACGGGTTATCTACTAGCTGCCAATATGTTGAGTCAACATGTTGACGGGTAAATGTTGATCGTGTATGCCGTGTTTTAGTACATCCAAATCAGTCGGGCTTATTGATAGTTTATTCAGACAGCCACACTTCTTAATGCAAAAGCCTCTCTCCGCGAGAATATAATATTGATTTACGTCTATTTAGAACTTCGCATTTATATTCAACATTTAGATATGAACTTCCCACTCCACTCTGAGGACGTTCAAACCTCCGCATTTTGTGGACGTGTTTAGAATGGAATCGTTTGTGTCAATTGATGGCAAAACATGCAATTTCATAGTGATTTCAGTTCTCTTACAGTGATCATCCATGAATGGGATTGGTGTTTCTGACGCCCGTGAAATTCGTGATGTATCAAAGTGTGTCGGTCATATTTATAACTTGTTCATGATGCTCAGTTTCTAGTCTGGAACTGATGATTATGGTATTGAGAGATCTTGAAGTGTATCCTTCAGATTGGTAATGATTTTCTTGTTGTGGAATGCTGCGGATGTATTGAAGCTGGTAACAAGGTACTTGGCAGTTTCTCGATGACTATAATGCTTTGTGTTGTTGTCAAATCATAATCATGATGGAATCGAACAATTAGAGTTAAAGAGAGAGCTGGTTACATCCAGATCATATCCAAGATCTCTCTTTCTCTCTCTCTCTCTCTCTCTCTCTCTCTCTCTCTCTCTATCTCTCTAACTATAGAATCTGAAATCTCATCAAATTGACGATGAATGGTTTTCTCTGATTATGTTTTAATCCAACTGCCCACACAATTCCTCAATATTCGAGTCGATATTTCAGCTGATTCGATGTTTTTCATGAAATTTAATTGTGGATTTCTCACAATCACAGTATCATCAGCAAGACCAAATCTCATATACTTTTCGGATCACCCACAACACGGAATCCATTAATAATATCAACACTATCCTTATGTGCCTAATGTCCTTATGTCCTTATCTTATGATAACTCGTAAGAATGTGATCTGTGGCTAGGTTGTATAGTATGTAAGATAGTGGTGATCCTTGAATTGATTCAGATTTGACGATCTTTTTTCACCTAGGTGATATCTCCAGTCTGGAGTTCAATCACCAAATCTTCGAGCTTCGATATCGTTAGCAAATGAGAGGATTTCAGAGTTCCGGTAAATTAGAGGATTCAGGCTTTGGAGAAGTAAATATACCAGATGTGAGTGGATGAATTATCAGAAACCCTAGTTACATTTAGGAATATTGATGTGATTTCATTTCAGTTTGGCACGATCTAAAGTGACATTGATGATAGATATATTTATGTGAGTGTCAAGACTTTGGGTGAATCTCCCTGATTTTTATTGAATGGAATGTAATCGTTCATGCAATACATTTTAATTCACTCCTCGTTGTACTGAACATATTTTCGTGGGTTCTAGTTTGAAGGATTATCAATTGAATCTGTTTCATATTTTATAACAGTACGAGCTCTGTGTGGATGAAATCTGGAACTCATCCATCCATCATCATTTTCGTTGCAGAGTGAGATAACATTTTCTAAAAACGTTCTGATTTGACTTCTCATTAACCACTCACACATGACATGATCGAATGCAGTATCAGTACAAATTCAATGAATACCAGACTGGATATGATCCGGTGTACTATTATATGTAGTACTGTCATTGATTGATGTTCCATCATATACGTTGGGAGTATCGTGGTATTCTCTCAAAATCTGTGGATTTAATCATGCGTACGATTCCGCAAATGGTATTCAAAAAAAATTCAGGATCAATTCCTCGAATCGAATTATTGATATCAAGAATCATATTTGGAGTTCCCTTTCTCATGTTAAGATACAAAAGATGAGCATTCCAGAACAGATATTAAATCAGTTGTCCCATTATGAGCAATATCACTAAGTTACGATGATGTTGTTCTACTGAATTCGCTAACTCGATGAATTATTTTCATCTCAAACTTCTTATGTGCATGAAAATGACGGCCTTCACTAGTTGGCTGGATTTTCATATATCAAATTTGAAGATTAGTCCTCTAAGTCAAACTGTTATCAACCATTTGATTGCTCATTGAAATCATTGATTGAAATCATTGAAGTTATCCACGGATTGAATAATTGTAAATACGTATATAGTCACTTCCAATCTCACTCGACTCTTTGGAAAGATACAATCACATTTCTTGAGTAACCTCATCCTGAACTATTATAATACACTGAATATCTTCCATACATACAAATATAATGGCGATATTTGTTTGTCTTATGTTGAACGATTTCTGTCGTGATCACAAGTGAATAAGCGTTCTCACGAATTGAATGCGTAAAATGATTGGATGCAAACTTATCATTATATTTCACAGAACGAAGTAGAACTCAGAACTATTTCATCGATATCTCAATCATGGATTAGAATGGAAGAAATGTCCACTCAATTACTTCTCTCACTGTTTGAAAAGATCACACGGAGAAGGAAACGTCACTTCTACATTAAGAAGCAAAATAATATAATTTGTTTCTCTCCGGAGAACAAAGAACTTTTCTCATTTGTATTTTCCTGACAGATTGAACGGTTTTTCTGATCATCATGACAGGTTCTTAGCTTGATACAAATTAAGAAAAAATTATATTGTAGAGTGGTTTCTGATCAGAAATGATTTGGTCGGTTTCCAATGGAACTCGAAGTGTATTTCAGAATCCAAATCAAAAATCTTCACAACGATTGACGATAAAACTGGCAAATCAAATAGACGACGATAATATTTTTGTATCGATTTGACGAGCAAGAGAACGGAGTGTTATTATAAATCTACAGAGATTTTTTTTTCATCATCAAGTCATCAACACTTTTTATTTACCTGGCTTCAATTTGATGATATGATCAGTTGGTCAAGTGTTCAGTTCAGTTGGAGAGTGAGCTCATTCACCTGTTTTACATTTAGGAAGCAAATATAGCTCAATTTCGTGAACAAATAAAAAACATCTGATACATGTTTGATACTTTTTATAAATACCTCTATAGACCATCACCTAATTCACATGCATACGCATAACTATTCGTTAGAGTTATGAATTTTTAAAATAATATCAATAATTTTATGTATTCGAATATTCTGTAGCGCTAGAAACTGGAATCAGATCGAGCGCGGGCTCGAGTCCCGCATAAAGCGTATGTTTTTCATTATCGCCCGTTCACCACCACGTCATCGTTCCATATTACTACCCTCTCATTCATACCCCCATATAACTTGAGTTAGACTTAAGCACCATTTAAGAAGTAAGAATGAAACGATTCCTTGTACGATATATTTAAAATTGAAATGTTGGAGAATGTATCATCCGATAGATACAAAATAGCTTACTCGAGTATTTTCACAAAATGTGAACTTTTACTGTGGGTCACTCTTGAAGTTGCCCCAAACTTCTATATATGATTCAATATATTACCTCACCTCTGCATCGTATCTCAAAATATTGACCAAGTAGAGCAGAACTTTGAAACTACGGAACAAATCGAAAAAATAACACATAGCTTGAGCTTGACCCCATGAAAGCTGCATGAACGACACTCCATTCATCCAATTACAGTTCTGCATGCAATTAAATATATATATATATATATATATATATATATATATATATATATATATATATATATATATATATATATATATATATATATATATATATATGTATGTATACGATAAACGATAAACGATACGATAATACCGAGATACTTCATATCATTATTCTGAGGAAAAAGACGAACTATATGAATTTATACCCGACATTTCATGTACCACAATTGGGGAATGGTATGCTGTTGACCTAGTTTCACCAATCAACATGTGAATATGCTGGAAGCAAGTTGGAAGTTTGTATTTTATTCCACTCAAAAAATGAAAACCTGAAATTTATAATATAATGCCTCGAATTCAGAAGTGAAAAGGATGCATAGATTCAAATACTATTTGCTTTGTTAGGTAATCTTCTTCACGAGATCAGTAATAAACACAAATACAATGAATAATTCACATTCCAATCGTGAATACATCCTTACTCTGACATTGTAGTAATATCTGGCACACTTATGTACCTAAATAATTCTCATAGGAATGCACATATAAATACAATGAATGCATTCAAAAGTCTGTGCAATGTAATGAATGCATTCGCGTAATTAATTAAAGTGCACTTTAATAACACATCTAGTGTGATCTATACTATCCTGAATAGAAAGAGCTGGTGTAGATTCATGGGATTTGTTTGTATTCATGATTATTCAGTGCATATCCGTTGTTCGTAAGCCATATCTGGTGATATAAAGCATAAATCTTGAGCTCTCAGCTCTCATGCGATCTCCCCATACGGTACTGTTTTATGTAAATTCTCATGTAATAGGGTTGGGTACAGGTACGGAAAGGAACTATATCGGGGAATTAGAGCAGAATCTTGTAGATATATTTGATTATTGTTCAAAATATTTTTTCATGATGGACAGGTTACTTCTTACAGAGTGACAGAAATTTGAATGCACGTTTATGATTGTAGTGGTTGAAGTGATTACCATAAATAATACGCTTGACAATAAGTTGAATATCATTCCTCTACATGGTGACTTTTCAAGTCATTTCTTGCGATTACGTGAAATGTGCGTGATTCAGTAGAGTAACATATTTCAAGAGATTTAGTTTGATCTTTAACTTTTTATAGAACAAAAAGAGCAACACAGAGGAATATGAGAGAGGATAATTATCATTATCTAATTGACATTGACAATATCATTATGTATGATCAATCTGTCCAATGAACATATTATTATTATTATTATTATTATATAGGCGGGGCGAACTCATTCTATTTACATGAAGTTTCGGCTAACGAACAAAAAGTTGAACTATGACAAAATGTTGGGCTGAAATAATTGCACAATCAAGATCAATTTTAGAAACTGTCATTAAATGTGAACGTGAATTATTGCGTGAGTAATTGAAATATATATATATATATATATATATATATATATATATATATATATATATATATATATATTATGAACAATGCATGGTATTTTTCAACAATGGTCCACGTAGATATGTAAATTCATTGCTCCGACGTCAATTTGTGATCAAAATTCAATCAGATATCACCATTGCTTCAATATTCCTTCGTGTGAGAGTGCTCTCAACCACTGAAAATGAGACAATCTCATTAAATATAATTGATAACTATTGCCTCCACCGGCTTCTCTTTGATTATATGTCAAGAATAGCTAGTATTGTGAGTTTCCATTTAGTTTTCATCTGCCGACTTGAAGTACCCGGAAAAACAGAAGTTATTATCACTGACCACCACTATTTGAAAATGTCGGAAAATGTTAAATTCAAAATGAGAATGAATATAAGTTTATGTAGTCAAAATGGTGAGAATTAGAAAAAAGTAGTGGTTGGCGTGAGCCTGCATCCTTATTAGCTGTGGTTTACCATTGTGAATCGGAATTTGGTTTTGTTATTCAGAATTCAAAATACTTGGATAACTTAATGTGAAGTTGGAAGAGAAAATGCGGCGAAGTTCCACCATAACCTCCAGGCACTCGCTTGAAGTATGTATTTTTCATGTATTTGAGCAATTTTTGCTCTTTCCAAGTCGGACCTAGTCTTGACCTATGATTATACCTATACCTATACCTAGACCTATACTATACCTAAACCTATGACTATACCTAGGACCTATGTGAAAAATCGATGATTTTTCCATACAGGGTGAAGGATAGATTCTGAGATATTTTGGGTTTTGATGTAGAGGAAATCTCGAGTTCACATTTCTTCCGACTCTCACAAATTTGAAGAAATAAATGAAACTATGTTTCTCAACACAAACTTTCTGTTTATGTTCAATAATTTTTTCCAATTCATCACTCGTGAGAAACCAATTCCAATTTTCAATATTCTAAACTCAAATATGTGAAAAAAATGAGAAATTTCGTATACTTGAAGTGGAATCAGTGTAATGGGCAGGCTTTGAGATTGTAAATTCTTTCAACTTCCATGTTTAGACCGCTAACGCTCTAGCTACTCTGATAGCCAGCATATTTTCCATCATCAACTTTTGAAATACACTCGCATATTTCCAAGGTGTCTGAAGTAAAACTCCTAATCGTCAATTTTGAGCAAAAAGCACAACAGTGAGAGAGATAGAATCGCCTAGAATTTTCATTTTGTCACTACTCATAGCTACAATTCGAAGTTTTGAATTCGATTAAGCTCGATGCCAGCTGCATATACCACTATACGTGCTAGCAAGAACATGTAACTGACATACCCCTCCACGTGGTTCAATCCATCACGTTCCAAGACTCACCTGTGAAAAAAGAAATATACAGTATTAACAACGTGTAGATTTGGAAATACATTTCGTCTTGGTGTTATACGTATGTGTCATTCGTGTCAGAATGTAGAAGTGACATGTAGAATGACAGGTAAGATGAACCTAATATCAGAAAACTGGTGTTATGAATATTGATTTGATCCTTGTTGAGAGGGAAAACACAACATTGCAGTAGTATTTTCTAGCTACAGTTTTCAGATGAAAGTTCAAAGGAAACGTGTGATACGATTATCTCCAATAAGTACGAGTGAAATAGTGAGAAATGAGTTCTTCATTTTTTTCATAAAAAACTGTGCAAAATTGAATGTTCATTCTGATAGAAGGCATAATATTGAGTCTTGGCAACATATCTCATGAGAGTTACCTCATTTTTATCCCGAACTCAGTTCTATCAGGATAATTACTCTGATTTATTGTTTTTTGAAACGATAGGTCACCTGATAGGTGGACTGAATATACAATACCAATGACGTTTTGTGACAAAAAAGTCACTCATTTAACTGAGGCATGGAGGAAATATTTTTAAAAAACATGCAAATTTGATGGACAATTGGGAAATGGGGAGACATTTTTGAAAGCTGACTCCTCTTTCAGATAATCAGTGACTGGAATTTGCGATAGTGAATTTATCGTTCCACCATTTCGCTATGGAACAGTTTGTGAGTTGAACCAATGCGTAATTTCAAACTGGGCTCACTCTGAAATAAAAATGACAGTTTATTCTCCAAGAACTTCCAATGAACTATAAGTGTTCATAAAGTTTTTCCATGAACGATAAAATTGAGTTCCAACCGGATACGGTTATTGAATGATTGGTTACTGAATGCATACTTCTGAAGTGTCAAGAGTTTAGAATGTTTGGAATCAGAATAATTTCAAATATTACGTTCATCAAATATTTTTGAAAGAAATGTCATCGTCCATTCTTAGGAATACTGAAACATTAATTTTTCTACTGATTACGGCGCTTCCATCTTGGTTCGTTGAATCAAGCATCGTTTATCGAAATTGAGAATGAGGAAAATTGAAAAAAGAGAAGGAGAATGAGAGAAGGAATGTTGAATATGAGTTGATATATTATGTGGTTGAAAGTATTCTTATTCATTTTCTGTATTCTTATCTACTCATTTATTGTGATCAATACAGTTTCCATAACTGATGGAGACAAGACTGTCAATCAACATACCTCGTTTGAGATAGGAAAAATGTGATTTCAAATTTTCGAATTCTCCATTCGATATATCTCAAGATTAGAATCATTCCGTATTATTCCATGAAATTAAAATAAAACATCAATTGAGAGTATTTCTTAGTTCACAATGTATTCAAGAGTCGAGTGTTGGGTGAGTGTTTGTAAAGACTCAAATTTCTCTGATGGTCAATAGTTTCGACTTTATGTTTTTCTGTGTTTCTTCTTCATGTATGCTCCACATGTGGAACGGAAAAACTGAAGTCATCATTTTTCTCAACATTATGTGCTTTGGAAAAGTTGAACAATATGACTAGAAGACAATATCGTTGATTACATAATTTTCAGAATGAATTCGAAATTGTGTATCACAAATGTTCACAACAGAATAATAATTCAGAGATGAAATACTTCGAGAAACTTCAGATCCGTAATGACTTTAGAGACGACTTCCGATTTCAGTTCAGCTCCGTTATAATATTTATCATATATTCCGCGCTTTTCTAACAATGACATATTTCATTGCATTGTTGCCGTCCATTACTTGTATGGAAGTTATAGTTTGTAAGCGCACGATTGCTGATCCAAGTTATTCCATGTAAATGGTCATCAAATGGATTACTTGATGACTGTTATCAACTTGACAAGATGATAAAAAGACATGAGATGGTCAAATAATATATTTTTTTGTAATAACATCAAAACCTGATACAAAATCATTGTTTTCCATTTCAGGCTATGGATGAAAGATGGGATCGTTTGAACTGACATATAATATAATATCATATTGAATCAATGCCATAGGATACCAATTCAATGATAATTCAATATCATGACTCGAAATATGAATGCCATAAAAATATCATTATATTCCAAAAGAGTGTCGGTTGCTGAGGCTATACAATCTCAGTGCTGCCATATCGAACTTCTCTCATGAAAAAAAATTAATTCTCTCAACATAAGTCGTGAAGTAATACATTCCATTCAACGAGAAATATAAATGAGAAAAAAAGATCGAAAACATATCACCTAGAACGTCTGACTAAAGCTCAATCTACATGACCTAATTTGTCTTTCAATCTTTCCATTAAACCTTCAACGTGAATCTTTGCAATACAAATGCAATGAAAATGTTCGAATGTCATTAACACGATCCAGGAAGATTCAAGTTCCATTGAATGAAAGACTGGATGTAAAAGTGGCGCTCTTGTGAATTACCTGAACTTGAACTGAGGTTGTGTGTAGTGCAGTATGTAGTAGCACAGATTAGTACAGTGGCACAGTTAGGTATGACGAGCCACTCGCGGATTGAGAGATTTTCTCAAAACCATCGAACTGAATTGAATGGATATTGAACATTTCCTGAATGAAATAATTGAACAAAAAAATATATTCAGGACCTTTCAGGACTTTATCTCTCGAAAAGGTTGCTCCAAGTTATTTATTCACACAAGTGATGCACCATCTTTTTATAGAAACTGACATTTTTCATTCTGAACGTGTTCGCTAGCCGCACAGATTACAAGTGTGCCGTGAAATCATGTGAATTCTCTCTTGAGGTTGGACGTCCATGGTTACAAACCAGTTAGTGTCCACTCTGGTCATTCTCCAAGATGCACTCAGTGAGATATAATCTGAATTGAATGAACACCCGTAGAAGAGTTGAAAAAAATGTGTATCTTGGGATCTTGTTATAATTTAACTGCAGTTAATTTCTCCTAAAAATGTAAGTAAATATCCAAAAATACACAGTTGATAAAGAAAATAAAGAAAGAAAAAGAATAAAGAATTTTTTTACAGGATAATTGATGATCATGAACAATATTGATCTGAAAATTGACAACAAAATAATTCAAAAAAATATATATACCTAGTTCGTCATGTCAATCATTGAATGGCTGCCACGTCACCCTCACGAAATGTATACAAAATTCAGATTCAAAATTGACATAGATCAACATGGATTCTGACAGTCCAACACAATATTCAATGCATAGAAGTAAGTTATGTAATATATATGAGTGGGCATATATTTGATGGAATACTGTTGATTCATGGTACTGCGTCCACGGTGAGTTGGAAATAGTCGAGAAATATAACCTCGTTTCATCATAGTCATCTAAGATTGATTCTCACGCATTTTCATAAAATTGATACGATCTATCAACTCTCAAGTCGTAACGTTTAAGCCACCTAGTCAATACATTGGTGGAGGTGCCGGGTTGGTGAACCTCCTGTATTTTTTCTGGACTGCGTGTATACAATGGGTCTGAAACAATACAAGTTCATCTGTTTTGTGCTGTATTGTTCGATATTTTATATATACTATGATGTTATAACATAAAGTTCCACAATAAGTTGACAATAATTCAATTCGACTGCACTTGGTATACATAATTGATAGTAATGATGTTGATGCTGATAATGATACGTTCCACTCGATTTATTGATTCCGCATTCATGAATAATTCATAAATATCAAATACTGGAAGATAATTATTTTAATTCATACCACGATGTTTGAAATACATATATATATATATATATATATATATATATATATATATATATATATATATATATATATATATATATATATATATATATATTCCAGCAGCTACAAACTTATAAACTTTCATATTTCATATTTCAAATTTCATATTTAAATATTTTAATATTTTAAATATTTAATTTTAAATATTAAAAATATTTTAATATTTAAATATTTAATATTTTAAATATTAATTTCATATTTAAAGTTCATATTTCAAACTAATAAAGTTATTCATTAGAAATATAGCTGAGACGATTTTGTTCATCATAACTCCAAAGAAGGATACAATTGTCATATTTATCATTCAGATTTTTGAAAATCAAGCATTTATGGAGTTAATAGAATCCATATATTCAGAATTCTTCCAATTCACTCTCAAAAGCTGGGGCAGATAATTGTTTCAACAGAATAGGCAAGGGATTACATAGTTTTGGTACCGTCTATTAGTCAATCAAGACTATTATGTTTCTACTAATGTGGGTTATTTCTATTTCTTGTCAAGTGACTATGGAAACTTCACTATAAGAATACGAAAATCAATAATAATCTCCTCATCAGGTATCGCGCAGTTGTGATCTTGACAGAAATCTTATTGATAAAATGAATTGTACAGACAAATAATATTTCTGGAAAATTCATTTGTTTGACATGAATACCAAGGAATTGAATTTCAATGAATATTTCATCTGATTCGATTATGTAAGTTCAAAATTCATACATACTAGGAAAACGCCATATGTGCGTTGTTATTCGAGTGGATAGTAATAGTATGTCGACTTTTTTGCCAAACTTTTGCCTACATTCGCCAATTGAGTGACATTAGAAATGGGTAAAACATGCTTCGAGTGGTACCAATTTAGCACAATTTATGGTTTTTATTCGAAATAGCTCACCCGATCAAGCTGAAAGTTCTCAGAAATGTGTATAAAAATGTATTTCAACTTTACGAAAAATTTCATCCATTTTGAGAATAAAAATATTTTCTTTTTTCCGCTGTGTTATTCTAAGAGTATTCTTGAAATTTCTGAAATTTATAAAAAAAACAAGTTATAATCCGATAATGCCACAAAACTATACATATCTAAGTTAGATGAGAAACCATGACGAAAACAAGTTTGAAGTTGATGACTGTGGCCGTTTGACCTGTGGAGAACCGACAAAATGAAAAAAGAAACATAAAAACGAACATCAATTTTGTTCAGTATGTCAAATTGAATCCTCGCTAAAGCTCGTATAATAAATCTCAATTAGTTAAAACCCAATTGATCCAATGGAACATGATCGGATAACTGAACATTAGAATGATCTCAAATGCAATAGAATTGAAATAATGAACGATAACATACAAAAATTAGAACACTCATTATAATCAGACCATACATATAATCAGAATAGTGTGGAAGTTCATCGATTGAAGTTAGTTGTGAGAATTGTTTCTGTATATTTGTATTCTTTCCTTGAGTGTCGTAACATCTCAATTCTATATTCCGAAAGGCTATCCAACCAGAAACGTTTATAATAATCCATCAGAAAAAAATTCAGAATTGATCCTCAGGCATCAACAAAAAGTCTGATCCCCTCAATCTCTCTCAAGTTTCACTTCTACTCGAAGTAATTGATGGTCGACTCATGACCAATTGTTTCTTCTTTTCATTGAATTCTTGTTGATTCACTTAATTTTCAAATCCGACAGTCGGATCAGGAATGTGAATCCCCTTCATACTCACGGTCGATTTCTTGGTACTTTTTTTCCAGAGCGAATTGCATTATTTCTGTTCTATTCATATCACCTATGAGATCACTTTTAGGCAACACTTTGTATCTTGCTAAATATCTACATTTGCAACGTTTCTTATTTCCTCTCATTGGTGGTAGTTATAGAATGACTTGAATCGTTCGTGAACAATGATAATTTTTCTCAATTGGTGCATTAGGAGGTATATTATTGACATACAAAATGAGAATGTCAATATGTGAACGTTGTGGAATACTAGCAATAACCGTTATTTCATCCGAAATTATTGTCGTTGATGAATTGCATGAGTGTGCGGATTATTTTATAATTTCTCAATAATTCTTCATCCAATTGACTGATACTCAAGTTATTCGAATTGAACTCAGTTGCTCGATGATATTGTATGGTTATAACAGTCGCAAATGACAAAAACAAAAACAAAGTCGGAAAACAATTTTGCAGCAGGTTCACACTCTCATCAATACACTGGAGAGCGTCAAAAATGAAGCTTGTAATTGATACAATAGTGTTCTTACTTTTCATGAATCATATATTCATATAATTCAACTCGAAAATTTTTCCGTATACTCAGGTCCTGTATCAGAATGAATATTCAATATTCATAGTTTTTATCTGTCTACATTTTTCAAGTTGACATACATTCGCAGTGATAGGCACATATTCAAAAATACACCACTTCACACCGACAGATTCTTGATGAATGACTAAAGAATCAAACTGAACTGAAACATATTATTCCATTGTCAAGATAGTTTAAAAGACAAACAACTATATCAATTGAAGCTTCAAATGTCCATTGATATGAAATAAAACTCTTTCACGAGAGAAATGTTTTTATTTTATTTCGATTAAGTTCTTAACCTTCCAACTGTGACAGTATGAAACTGTGGTACCGTACTTCAACAATTTGAGTGTGAAGCCGTATTGTGTGTCCGTTAAACTCCGGTACATATGGCGATCATATCAACCTCGCATGACAGAGCCTGGATATATCACAAGATCGCTCCAGAACAACAATAGAAAAGTTTTTTAATATACGTCCTCGAAGACCCAAACATGGAACTGGCTTTAGGGCAGACCTTTTATATAATAGCAGGGAACCAAAAGTTTTAGTGACCACATTGTTATCAGGGACGAAGTCATTATTCAGCAAACAGGGATGTCCAAAATGAAGATCCATAGAGTGAACACCAAGACCTGAGAGAGCGGAATACGTTGATATATATATATATATATATATATATATATATATATATATATATATATATATATATATATATATATATATATTGATTATTGACGATGAATTCCAACAATTACTGAGATCGATCAGCGTTGGATAAATAATTGATGATATATTGGGAAAATAAGATGAAGTAATCGTACGTAAGAAAATAGTAGTGAAAAGTGAGAGGTAGTGGCCCATATTGTAGGAACCATCTTTACAGTCACCTTCACTACTTAAGAAAAGACGAGAACCAACTGTGAAAACCGATGCACGATTTACCCTCATCTCATCCGGTCAAATGTAGCAAGCTCGTTACCACTGAGTTATTTGAGCTTGTTGAAAGGAATAAGGAATCTCAGCATTGATTGATAATCTGATTCGAACGTAACATAGGTTATCAATATATTTCAGCCAATTTTGAATCAAATGGTACTCCATGCAATACAGGCTGATATTCAATTTGATGCGAATTCATCACATATGAGATCATACAATAGGGATCGTTCCTGATGAAGATAATTTAATTATTCACGAACGTCTTCGATTAGAAACTTGTTGACTCAGAAAAAAATATAAACATGGAATAACGGAGTTAATGAATGACATAAATAGATGAAAAAAACGTCACACAGATAAGGCTATATACATTTTTTTCCATTCGAATACATATTTCACACTGTAAAACGGCTTCGATTGAATTTACGAGTCCATCAATATAGAGGCAGAATGGAAATCGAATGATTGTATCATCCTATTATCATACGTCTTCATGCAGTATAATCCTAACTTCAATCTTTTTCTATTAAAACTGTTCTGAGTGACGCAGAACTCATAGTATCACAAATAGTCCACGAGAATTTGCTCGAATTGGTATATACGTTCCATATAAACAAACCATACACAAGATAATACAAGCAATACGAACAAAGATTAGCTGATATTTGCTGTAACTTCATCAGCGCTTGCAATGGCACAAAGCGTGAAGCATACAACGGCATCGTGGTAATTGTTTGCTAATCCGTTGGTAACATGTTGAGCATTCGGTCCACAATGCTCGAAGTAACCCAATTAAGGCGGTTGACTTTAGCTGAAGGTGTTCATATAGCACATCGTTGGTGCTACGTTCAGCACGTATGCAAGTATAGCACAATAGGATTTCAATTAAGAGGATGGCGGCGTTAACGTGATACTCACGAGATGGATCAGAAACTTGGTATTGACTTATATAATGATTGGATTGTATGATGTGTTCATGGTGAAAATTGTTGGAATGAGAACTTTCAAATCCAATCAGGTTCCGATACGGATGATATTATGAGCTATTACGTGCATGATATTACTTCCCTCGAATCTCATCGTCTCGATTTGATGTAATGTTAACAGCATACTGGAGTACCGGGTGGGTTTATCGACGCACTATTAGGATAGCTGAGGTATATTGGCGTTAAATGAATGAGTAATCGCATGAAAAAACGGTGAGGAACTGAAAACGGTGAGGAACTGAGAGTGGCGATTGAGCCAAAGCGTGATATATCTTTACTTCCCTGTGCTGTTCAGCAAGTGAGACCAATGAGCTAATAGTACAACTCATTTTCATATGTGCCAAATGAAAATACATATACCTCAAATATGAAGAATCTTCACCATATGAAACAAGTCATAATAATTCAGTTTTATCTCGAGTAACTTGATCATTACGAATTTGACGAAATCATGATGTAAATATTTTCACAAGCGTGGATTAAAACCCCGGCCCGTAAAGTTGATTCAGTGAATTGACAAGGTTTCCATTATTGATTTTTCAGCTTACTACGTTGATATTTCAGAGATCTTGAGAAACTTTGATCTCATCACAACAAAGATAATTTTCAAATTGTCTCGGTAATTCAATTTTTTCTTTCTCATTCTGATGATTCAGACCTGTTCTGACTGTTTTAACCATTCCATCGATCTGAGAAACCCATGAATAGTGGGAAGAATGACACTGAAGATGAACCTATAATTAACACTCGTGAAATTTGGCTCGAAGTCGATTTTTCTCATTATGAAGGTCAAAAAGGTTTACTCATGAACTAGTGCACAGTATACAAAGTTTTCCTGATTCGGCTGAGCATGATGAAATCCAAGGAAGTATGAAGTCATTCATAAGCATATTCATCACGTGTAAGAACACCATCATTGAAATTTTTCAAAATCATCAAAATGATGATAGTGAATGATAAGTAATGATAATAATGCCACGCCAATGTATGGTAATCATCATATATCTTTGATTAGAAAAAAGTGAAGAGCCCATCAAATGGTGCTGAAAAGAGAAAATAATTAATCGAGTTAATCTTGATTTGAATCATGAATTTTGGCAAATGTAGTACTCGGAATGAGATGTATGGTTCTTAGATCGTCTGAAAATGTATAGTTGTTGAGTGAAGGACAGTTAAAGTGCAGATGTGAAGTGTGTGTACTCACATAAATTGAAATTCAGGAGACCAACAACTCTGTTAGGATATAACAGTAATTTATGACCCATTAAACGAATATTTTCAAACTATTCATCACAACAGTTTGGATAACCATTCAACAACGAGTGGAATAAAATGGCAATAAAAGACGTTCGAATGCTGGATTTGTTCCAAACAAACCAATGACAGACTACGTATAATTGACCAACCATGAATGAATGAAGTGCATAAAGTATGCCCACCCCCAACCACCCCCAACCACCCCCAACACCCACAAAGACAGTAAAAGGCCAACTCATCATCCCCTGCGAGTACACAATGGACCCTCGCTGAGTTATATGACAAGTAGGTCCATTGAAAACCGCCCCAATTACTGATAAAAGGTCGCCAACAATGCAACCATCCAGCATATAGGATGTAACCCAATTAGTGATGAGTGAAAGTTACATTTCAGATAATAATAAGAGCAATGAAATATGACATTTAATAATAGTGGACGTTCAGCAGAATGGAGGACATGTGCACAAGGTATCAAAGTGTGGCTTCAAAAGGAAATGCCATTTGTGAGGACAAATTTTTGGAAACAGGAAAACAAATAGCTGCCAAAAGCAGCAGTAGATTTTAAACTCTTGTCACATGTGAGAGAATTTTATTGTGTGGCAATAATACTGGAATGTTCGCCAGAAAATATTAATACCGGATTTGTATATATATATATATATATATATATATATATATATATATATATATATATATATATATATATATATATATATATATATATATATATATATTTATATATATGATATTTGAACTTCTTGGGTGGGCCCTACGATCTAATATCGAAATATTTGGAATGTTACACTCATGGCGAAAAAGATACGCCTCGACCGGCACTCGAACCAGGGACCTTTTGCTTACCGAGAAGGTACAGAAAGATCTGTGAGAGCATTCAATCGTTACATCTTGAGTGAATCTAATCCCTCTATAGAGCTAGTCCCATGAAGTATCGTCACTCTAAGTATAACCATTTCATAGATAGAAGTAATACCTCGGTAGCTTAGTGGTGGAGCACCTGCCTGACAAATGGAAGGTCTTAGGTTCGAGTCCCGGATGCGGCGTATCTTTTTTGACATGACCATATCATCATGTATATACATATACATATATTTATATAATAATCATCATATTTTTTATATAATTATCAGAACAGGAAATTCCGAAGAGAATTCTCAGTTTTGAGCCTCAGCAAAATGAGTTCTCTCTCGATAATTATCATTTTTCATGCTCATATAAATCAGTTCAATATCTAGCATCTTATGATGAAATCTCTCAATAAGATCTGATATATCTCTTCAAACACCTGGTGGCTAGATTGGAGTGTTACCGTAAGTCATAATAAGAAGCGCAACATCGCGTGTACCTCATCCATGGATGAACTGCACAATAAGCATCCATAATTGATCTGGAAATTACCCACATTTTCTGACTAACGTGGTAAAATTGGTTACAAAATGTTTTTGTCTAATTCATCCAGGAATATTGACCTCCGTATGACTCATTAGATCATTGAAAGCACAGAGTTTGCCCATAGTTGGTACCACGCTCTGATCATGACACTATATTACACATTTTATATAAAAGAAAATATATATACCCTCAGAATATCACCAGGTATCACTCACTTGACTCAACTATTTCGATCAAACACTCCGATTGAAGTTCACTATTCGTGAAACAAATCTTATTTTATCATTTTATTCAATTCATTATTCATGAAAAACTGAACCATGGTCCCACACGTGCCATATGTCATACTGAGAATGATAAAGGGAAGGAAGCGGTCATGGCTGAACTATTGTAGCCATTAGCCTAGAATACAGAGAAATGTCATGAAAAAACCCTGTGAAGATGAAAGGTGACAGGGATCGAATCAGGTTGGATATTCCCTGCACGGTGCACCTTCCGAATCACATGTAGCGAGAGCGTTAAGAGTCCATCGGAGTCGATTTAGCGAAATATCTTTTTTTTGGTGATAACTTTTGAACGGTATGAGATATCAAAATTCTAATACGCGAAAAACACATATAATTATAATAGCTTCAAGATGATATAAGTTTCAACTATTCGAGTCATGTCGTATAACTACCAAGCGTATACAGCTGAAAAATAGCACATTTTTTAGATGTATACGGTTGACAGTTATGCGACATGACTCTGATAGTTGAAACTTATATCATCTTGAAGATATTATAATCATCTGTATTTCTCGCGTATCAAAATTTCGATATCTCATACCGTTCAGAAGTTATCATCGAAAAACTGGTTTTTCGCTGAATCGAGTCCCATGGGTTCTTAACCACTACGCTGCATGTGACATATTTCCACAAAGCTCAAGTATTATAACTTCTATATTTATAAGTTTTAAAGCAGTGTTTATATCAAAAATTGGATTAAAAGTCATAACACCAGAACATATGTGTTGATGTAATCAGGTCAATTCCTTTTAATTCCGAACGGAACAAAACATGTTGGATGCTTATTAAAATGTATTATATCTCGTGAAATGTTTGGAATGAAAAACAATGAAAGCAACAACACAGAGCTGTAAATTACCGGGTAATGTTTCCTAATGCAGTTATTGTTTTTGTTGTTGATGTTGTTCTGTTGGACGCGAATACTTTGTTTCGAAGTGTATATTTCCACGACTCGGACTAGCACGTACCACGTACTCATTTCCACGATAATATTCTCATGAAAGTCGTTCGGGTAGTGGGAATATTCAAACGTTGAATAGCTGAAACGGATGCAGCATTTAGAACTAGACTTTTTCCCGACCAGAAAAAAAATTCTATCGAAACTTTTGACGGTTCTAACAAGTTATATAAAAGTACTGACGATTGTCGTTGGAAATTTCAAGATCAGAATTCAAGATCAGAAGTGAGTATGATACGTCATAAGGACGAAACTGAACGGAAACTAATGGATTGATTCACGGCATCAACGGATACTAACACAGCTCAAACGATTTCCGTTGGACATTTCAAGATCAAACATATGAATGTGAAGAGCTTGCGTAAAGGTCCCTCACATGGACAACGCGTTATAATGACGTAAACAGAGGAGTAGTAACGGAAATCTCTACGGTACTGTTGGGTACTAACAATGCACCGACGGATTCCGTTGGTACTTTTCAGATTGAATATATGTATATATATATATATATATATATATATATATATATATATATATATATATATATATATATATATATATATATTTATATATATATATATATATATATATATATATATATATATATATATATATATATATATATATATAATATATATGAAGGACTGATCTTCACGACTTGGTCGGTGATTCTTACCACACGGGGGAAGTAATAATAAACATGTTCAGAGTTTTGACGGCTACTAATAAAGCACCAACCACTGATGTTGAATTATTCAAGATTGGAGATATGTGAGCGGTTGGCGTGAAGGTGGCTCCTCACATAGAAAACGCGTTATGATGGTGGAACAAGAGAAGTACTAACAAAAATATTTGCGGTACTAACGGGTGCTGACGAAGCAGTAACAAGTGATGAAATACTATTTTCTCATTGTGATATGTCAAGTAACAACTTTACGGGCCTAAAATGTAGAGCTTATCACAATAGTTGGTGATATTTTAGCTTGTCTATGTGAATTTGGTCTTTATTATAGGAAGCGGTTGTGTATAATCGTTGTTTTGAAACACGTTATGATGGAAAAGATAAGGAATGGATGAGAGTTTCCTTCTCGAGGATGTACGGGCCGAATGAAACGTGTATAATCTTGCCATAATTGAATAACATGGTGTATCAGAAGCGGTGTCTTCAATATTTTTGAATGAGTAATTTTTTCTTCCGATATAACAGAACACTTGACGTGAACATTCGATGATTCATCATGGTAGAAAATGGAATATATGTCATGTATTCACTCAAATACATCTGTGGATCTATATCATTGCTATTAGGCATGACATTTGTGACGGTAGGATGAATGAATTGTTGAACATATTTGATACGAATGCTAAAATCGTGATTCAAGAAATGTTATATGGGCAATTATTTCGATCTCAAAATCAATTTGAATGATCGAAATGATAGAATAAATATCTCGATCTCATCTTGATGTGAGTATATGAATATATACATTCGAATACATATATATATATATATATATATATATATATATATATATATATATATATATGTATATATATATATATTTATTTATATTCACATATGAATTTATATATATATATATATATATATATATATATATATATATATATATATATATATATATATATTATATATATATATATATCCATATATATATATATATATATATATATATATATTCATATATATATATATATATATATATATATATGTATATATATAAATATATATATATATATATATATATATATATATTTATACATGAATATATATGTATATATATATATATATATATATATATATATATATATATATATATATATGTATATTCATATATATATTCATATATATATATATATATATATATATATATATATATATATATATATATATATATATATATATATATATATATATGTTTGACTTTAAGCTTTCACAACTCATTATGTGCAATAAATTGAATATTTTTGGATGTAGTTGTGTAATGATGATAAAATAAAACAAACTCTTTTAATTTTATATTTGAAATAATTAGTTTTATTCTCGAAAGCTCAACGTTTCATGACCTTTATCGGTCACCTCTTCAGGAGCAATGACAAAAATTAAAAATATTGGAAAAACAACAATTACAAAACAATCAAGAAAAACATTCATATAAACACAAGTGGCTGTAGTTTACTGAACACGGCTTCTCAGATTGTATATTTTATTAAAACCAGAGTTCATGGATTGACCTTTCTTCTGATTCTCGGGTCCAGCTACCGGTTCATTTTGTTTCATTTCTTTCTTCTTAATCAATGCAATAGCTGTTGCCCAAGAATCAGAAAAGCTGTATCCGCAATCGAGACCGTTAATATTTAAAGGATGTTTGATAATTTCGAGACCCTCGCTGATTGCTCTCTTCCAACGATGGCTTTCGTGATTGATTATTTTGGCCTTGTCATATAAGATGTTATGGATTCTTCCACCTCCATCTACCAATGTTGCATGTGTGGCAACAGCTGATAGATTAGGTGAACTCCTTCTATGTTATTTAAGGCGCTGTATCAGTGGTTTCTTGGTTTGACCTATATAACACAAACCGCAGTCACAAGGTATCCTGTATACACCACAATTCTCCTGCGGAATAACGTCTTTAACGGGTGTAAAAAAGGAATTTAGTTTTCTTGTTGTTGTGAAGATAGTTTTCATATTATGCTCCTTTAGCATTCTTCCAATCTTATCCGTTGTTCCATTGATGTAAGGAAGAAGTATAGTTGTGGGACTTTGCTCTTCTGTCTCTTTTGGTCTCTTTGCGTTGATCTTAAACGCTTCATCAACTTCTTTTTTCGAGTAACCATTCTGAGAAAAAATTCTCCTCAGATAGTTCAATTCAGAAATTAAATGATCGTCATCAGAAAGATCAGTAGAACGTTGAACTAGATTAGTCAACACGGATTTCTTCTGAGATGGATGGTGATATGAACTGCCTTGTAGGTACCGGTTTGTATGCGTCTTCTTTCTGTATACTGAATGACCCCATGAACCATCGTCGTTTCGCTCGATCAACAAATCTAAGAATGGCAGTTTGTTGTTCTCTTCCATTTCCATTGTGAACTGTATCTTAGGGTGTATCGAATTCAGATGTGCGAGAAAATTGTGAATTTCACCTTCACCATCTCCGAAGAGAATGACTCAATCATCTACGTAACGGAACCAACATTTTGGCTTATATATTGATGTCTCTAGGGCCTTCTTTTCGACAATTTCCATGAACAGGTTCGCTATTAAGGGCGATAATGGGCTACCCATAGCTAGACCATCTCTCTGTTTATACAGTTGCCCTTCATACGAAAAATAGCTAGCGTCTAGGCATCCTTTAATCAAGTTGCAGTACGTTGGTGTAAACGTATGATTGTCTTCCAGTGTAGTTATCGCTTCGTCAACGGGCTATATGAATATATAGCTATATAGAATATATATAGAATATATAGGTAGCTGGACCCGAGAATCAGAAGAAAGGTCAATCCATGAACTCTGGTTTTAATAAAATATACAATCTGAGAAGCCGTGTTCAGTAAACTACAGCCACTTGTGTTTATATGAATGTTTTTCTTGATTGTTTTGTAATTGTTGTTTTTCCAATATTTTTAATTATTGTCATTGCTCCTGAAGAGGTGACCGATAAAGGTCATGAAACGTTGAGCTTTCGAGAATAAAACTAATCATTTTAAATATAAAATTAAAAGAGTTTGTTTTATTTTATCATCATTACACAACTACATCCAAAAATATTCAATTTATTGCATATATATATATATATATATATAAATATATATATATATATAAATATAAATATATATATATATATATATATATATATATATATATATATATATATATATATATATATATGTGCAGAGACAGAGAGAGAGAGAGAGAGAGAGAGAGAGAGAGAGAGAGAGAGAGAGAGAGACGGATGGATGGATGGATAATTTTCTATCGTATGTTCCAAATGTTGTATATTTTGTCATGCTGTATAGGTATATATCATCTCAATCTCATTCTAAGAAGAATGGAAGAGACCTACACATAATTGATTCGATTTCAAATCAACTTGGTGGAACAATTGAATACTGATTTCATCCATGGTAGACGAGAGAGATTGAAAGGTGCTATCGATCACCATCTCCTCAGATGAATATTGTCTCGAATATTTCCTCCATCATATTGTTAAATTCCCATTTCTTGATCATACGATTCCCATGAGTCAACACTTGAAGTCATCAGACCATGAAATGAATATGACTCTATGATTTAGTTACAATGAGATGATTCAGAAATCGCAATTCGGAAATCTCAATAATCAGAGATGAAAAAAAAATGATTTGCCTCCGGAGGAGAAAACTGGTAATCAAATATTAAACAATAATTCAATTTGAATCGACTACACAATTTCCAATCTATCTCAACTTTATTGAATATACCTCCTCAATTGAATATCATTCTTCCGTTCTTTGTCAAATCTAAATTGCTTATTTTCATATTGGATTGATAATCTGAAGTCCCTTATATACAATTAATATGTGAAAATATACACGAGAATATATTTGTTGTTGATTTGATTGATGATCACAATCAGTTGGAATTCGTGCTGTTATTGACAACATTTCAACGGGATAAAGAGGCTTGCAAAGTGAAAAAAATACCCTCTTGCTCAACAAGCACCGATCAAGAAAATATCAGGTAACATTCTAAATACATGCTTCCATCTGACGAAAAACGTGTGGAAGTTCATTCGATGAAATGTAGATATTCTGTCGAAAACTTTTGTGAGATATTAGATATGAAAAATGAGAAAATGCTGTGTAAGATCTTGTTGATATCTTTGAAGGTGATATATGTGAGAAATATGTTCAATCCATGGAGATAAATTTCAACTTGTGAAGCAGTGAAGATACATAATTGAATCCTAGTATTTTTGAGAATATTTCAAGCACCAATTTTGGTAATTGAATTTATTATACATGTTCACATACAATCTCGTTCAACAAAATTCTAGTATCCCATCAACAGCAAAGGATTATTAGTTATGTGTCCAAGTTATTTATACAGTATTACTTATCACTGACTTTGTCGCGAGATTATGTGTGATGATAGGTGTCTCTCAAAGAAGATGATGGCCAAGAGCAAGTAGTAAGACAATAATATGGATTTGTTATCAAGATATAAACTGACAAACTGATTGTTTACTGTTCGTGACATTCATCCTACATTTTTGCTTGTTTTCATTCTATTTAATATGATACACATAACATGAATTTTGTCGAGACCAAAAGGTTGCAAAACTTGACTCACCCTGTCATGTTTATATACAAATGAAACGAATTTGTTCGTATTATTTATTTCATTCATATTTGAACTTGATTGTCGCTACATTTTTTGCCGTGCAAGTTCATATCAAACCAACAAAAAGATTCTGACCTATATCTGTCATTATTTGTTATTTAAATTCATTGTTATAATACGGTTCATAACGTCTATGTTTTACATACATGATCCATTACTCGTGTAATGTGAATATTCATAACTTATATATATTTTCTGTTCCATGAGCAAACATAATATTATCTTCATATGGTATGATCTCAATATGAATATTCATCTGAATTAAAAAGTACTGATCAAAAATTCCATACGATTTCATATGATTCTAATTTTGTGTCCGTATTTCGATTATGCATGATTGATCAAGCAGAATATGTATGCATTTTTTCAAATATTCATGCATAAATAGTGACAACATTGTGATTGCTGTGTTGATTGCGTCCGGAATTTTTTTCGAACCTTCCCATGTATTGAGTCTAGATTAGAAGAATATGTCATCGATTAATAATGATTATTCTTAATTTCCGTTTTTTTCAAAGTTCTCATAATCATCATTTCATTTCGATCACCACTATCCTTAGATTTGATAAACCTATATTCAGTTTCTAGTGAAATTGAATTTATTGTGTTATCCTCTCTAAAATGTTATTTTCGATAATTTTTTTATATTTTAATTAATTAATTTTTATTCTGTGTGATTTTGCAATCTTAAAATAAGAGACAGAGTCTTGCATAGAAATATATATGAATATATATATATATATATATATATATATATATATATATATATATATATATATATATATATATATATATATATATATATAATTCTTTTATCGGTGGAGGAGCCATAAATTTGAAGTAAAAAATTGATCGTATTTATTCCAGTTCAACGTCCGCTGATGGAAATATATAGCCACCATACAATTGGTTGATAAAATATATGATGTATCCCACTTCCGCTTCTTCTCATTTCCGTGTTATTCAAGCATTATAGACTACTTTCAAGAAATAAAGGACCAATAATCGTTAACATATAGCTCTACAATGGATTGTTGGACTAATATATACGAACTAGTAGGTTTGAATTGGTTGACAATATTTGATGAACATGATTGACAGTCTTTTTTAACGATGATCATCGTCATTTGAAAGAATTAGGTAGTTCTGAGAATGAATTAGGAATGTTTCTATGAATTTTTTCAAAATCACGATATCTTATGAATTCATGTAATCCAGATTTTCTGAATTTTTTAATGAGATTTTTACTCTTTCAATTATTTGGTCACGGTGGAATGAGAGTCACATCTTGATAACATTGATTAACGATATGATTTAAATGCTCAAAAATCCTGGCTGTCATTAGAGTATGTTGTTTAAACTAGATATCTAATTAAATTGGAGAAATGATAGAATAACTTGAGTCAAATTTCAAACAATCACCATCCCTTGAGAACATTTCAATCCACCAAATTCTGGTATCATTAGAAAAATTGAAGGAATCGATTTATATATTCATCACAATTGAACGTTCCATCATTGATTATGATTGATACAGGTCATTACTCCATTCTGATTGTACATAATTTTCTTAGATGATATCAAATTCCCAACAATCGAATCAAACGAAGGTTTTTGATTGAAGAAGTTACGAGAACGATTGATCAATTCGTACCCATGAAATACAGAAATAGTCTATCAAGATGGCGAACACAAATGTCACTGTCATTTTTCAACCATTCCGTTATTCAAAAGTCAATAATTCATCCATATATATATATAAATATATATATATATATATATATATATATATATATATATATATATATATCATACCACGTTCTATATAACTGTTTGGTATCTTCAAAGCAATACTCCCGAGACTTGTTGGAATATATTCTGTATGTGGACTTATAATTCTCTGGTAGTATCACGGTCACAAGAGAACACAATGTAACAATTCAAATATGATATACTCACGTAAACTACACAACCATCACGTGAGCTTGGACACGGTTCATGCAACAGCTTTAATAATATTCATATCGCTTGAGAACACAATGATGATAACAGATATGCATTCGATATTTCACGAACTGATCGATCAAGGTAATCAATGATGCAAGTTGATAATCAGTAAACTGGTGTCGTCATAATTATTGATTAATAATTGACCACGATCACGATATTGATTAAATCGGATCGTGTGAATACATAATGATTTGATGAACAAATATATAATCATTTCTATTGGATAGTGCTGATAGCTTCATGGTAACGAACTAGCAAACGCGATGTGAACGGGAGATGAGGGTAGATCGGGCATAGGCTCGACCCTCGGTGGTGTTACAGATTGAGACATAACAATGGGGTTAACTCTCATGAAGAACTTGTAGCGTATTATGAGAATTCCGGATTTCACTCAGAATGAAGTTCTCTATAGTTTTTTTTCCCAAGAAACGAATGAACAACAGTCGTTACTGAAGCAATAAACCGAACTGGAAAACTATAAAAGATTGACATTGGTTGATATTGATTTGTGGTTATTTCAGTTCGTCTTTCATCAAAATCAAGATATTTTATCATGATGTCTCATATAATGAGTTGCCAACATCATCAAAATCAGTGAAATCTCCAGGTCTATTCAAATTATCATACAAAAAACAACTTCAGTGAAGCAAAATTTAGAGATAGTTTTAAAAAATCATGTTTAATTTAACATAATCTGTCAGCTCTTCCTTTTCTTCTTTGTTCTCCTCTTCCACTTGTAAATTTATAGTTCTTTTTATTACATCATTATTCACATTTTAGTCATTATACTCATAAGTTCAGGTGGAAGTGAAGAGACTCATGTATCTGAACCTCGCCATTTTATTTTTGTTAAATAATCATCTCATTTTTTAATTTTTGTATGTGAATTGTTATTTCTGTATTTCTTTTGTTAATTACTCATAAATAAATAAAGACTCATTATTATTATTATCATTATTATCAATATTATATCGTTTCACGAGCAATCCGGACTAATGAAACATATTATATTATATTATATCAACAATGAGTGACGTCACTTGACTGATGCCTTTACTGAGGTCCGGTAATACTGAATTCAGTTTACCTGAAGCCTGATCCATACTGACATGCTTGTACGACCATTTTCGTCCGGGTGAGTAAACTGAACTGATCATAAACTATCCGTAAAATTCCGGACTGATGCAGGTGACTCAGTGAGGCAGAAAATGCATGGGAGCCGATTTAACGGAGTAACAGTTCTTGATGATAACTTTCGAACGGTATACGATACCAATATTCTGATAGTGATGATAACAGATTTTCATCCCTCCATAGATTTAATAGATTTCATAGATTTCCCTTCAAATGAAATCAATAACCCCGATATTTGATATTCTCACATGTATACAACTATAATTGTTTTTTCATGTAGGCCTATGCCTGTGAAAATTTTCCGATATAAGTCAAATTGTTTCTACTCATATCATCTTGTGTATCAAAACAGAATATTTTTTTCACCGTATTGGTGATTTGATATGACATACTAGAAATAACAAGAGAAAAGTGATATTCTACCAAATCTTCCTCCATACGTACTCAAATCAGATTCCCAATTATTTGGTCGCACATTATTTTCCGTCCCGGTAAATCAGTTCACGTGAAATAATAAACGTGCCGACAAGATGAAACAATGCAGCAGTGTGACTATGAAACATGATTTACTATGAATCTATGATTTAGTATGATTCATTATGCTTGAAGTTTGTAAAAACAGAAAGTGTTGGTAACAAGGGTGATAATACTCAACTGCCAATTACAGCTATTTCCATATTGGTAACTCCGATATGAAGATAATGAAGATTCTCACTATTTCACCAGTCGAAACTCGACGGAAAAAATATCAATTTCACAATGATGGTCACATTCAGTACAAAATATGTTCAAGATTACCTTTGGTTATCAAATTTTCATCGTATAAGCTTATTGGTGATAATTTTTTGAATGTAGCTCTTGAAGACTACAATGGAAAGCAATATACGTGTTGCACTCAATAACAATCCACTTAAGCCATGATACACAAATGATATACAAATGAGTATTATGATGTGATCAATCAAGAGTTTTATTGGTGAAATAATGAAGTTTGTTGTGAGTTTATCAAGTGTTGAAGGAAACACGTCTCATTGAACACATAATGCCAACATTAGAATCATTAAACGAATCAAATTTCCGGCTACAACAAACCCATTACCGATGTAAATAGAACTTGTAAGGCTACTCAAACTTTTCCTTGACTGTGAAATGAAAGTTCATGAAATTAGTTTCAACGTGATTTGAAATAGTTTGTTTTGCTGGCTTATATTTTCACCATCCCCCGATCTGAAAAGCACTTTTCCCCGCGGACTTCTGTCGACTATTCTAGCGTGAGAATGTGCCTAACTGAAATCCACTTGTCTGGTTTCTGGAGATTGACAGGTGTGCAGTTCAGGCTATTTTAACAACTGAAAGCGGAACAGTGAATCATATATTTTCATCGATAATTGAATGAAATAATATATTACTATAATCAGATTGTTTCAATGAGTTTTGGTTCCATTATTCGAGAATCAGAACATCATTCACTTTCCTTTTATTTCCATTATACAATGTGAATCACAAGGGTTTGTAGTAAAACCTACCATATACGCTTTTTCGAGTGCTCACATATAATACATTACTTCGTGTATGAAGTTTTCGATGTTAACAACTGGACAAAAAGTACATAGACCTATGCAATGATGATATATCATTGAAGACTATCAACCCATCAGCATTAAAGGTTTGAGTGATTGTAATAATGATAATTGGCCACAGTACATAGTACAACATGACCCAATAATGGTTTAGCTTGTAATTAAAATGTAGACAGTACCGTTCACTCTTAATACAATAGAGATCTCTCTTTCATCACATCTTGTATACATTATATATTGATAACAAACCACTGGATTGGTAAATCAAGAATATCATGTTTGAAGTGCTCAGCTTTTAGCGTTCACTTGGTTCATTTTATGTGAAAAAAAAAGTAATTGGCGTCAATCGCTGCTGAAGTGCTCCCAAAAACATGTCGACTGATTTTATTTTCATATTATGACGAATAACAATATATCCTTCAATAAAACGGTACATGTATCTGATACTATATGATATTACGTACACCGAATAGATGAGATAGTGAAACTATCGTTAGTAACTATGGGTGTGTTGTGATCACGTGTTCACGGATAATTATTCAAACTCTGTGTGCACGATATACCACACTTCAAGTCCAACACCCGTTTGGTCAGCAGAGTCAAAAAGTAATTTTGAAATTAATTCTACATTGGAGAAATTTAAGTGAAGCTTCATTGTACAAGTGTATTCTTGAAATGAAATCACATCATAAACACTGTCATATTTTTTGGGCTGAAGTAACAGTGCGTCAATGAAATATTAAGTTGCTATTTTGACTTCATTTTGGTGAAAAATCAACTATGTTCCCTCTTAAAATGAGTGTGATTCATGAATGAGAACGAGTACCTACATTTATTTTTGCATAATTATATTCTTAACATCTTGATCCACAATGAAACAAGTTTTTTGATTGAATGTAATTCCTTTTATTATATTTTTATGATCTGTTGAATAATAAAAACGCATCAAATTTCAAGATTGCGTGTTGAATGATAGGGAAACATCCAGTATTTGAAGTGATATAACTCAAAATTTATCCCGGATAGCCTATTATTTGTTTGGATATCATTATCGATCACATCAAAACGAATCGACTGACAGAAAATCATAATTTTGTCATGACCATGTAGGTGAGACCTTCAAGATGCTCACAGATACGCTGGGACATCCACATACACAATGAACCCTTCAAATCAGGGATACTATCTCGATGAGTGTCCCGTCGTATTTTTCTAGTTTCTTGAATTTCTCTTCGAGAAAGTAAAAACTGAAAAACGAACTGAAAAACGTTCATGAAAAAAAGAAGAGAAAATATATATTTTGGCAGATTTTTCGAATGAATATGTTCAGAATAGTTATCCACTGATAATGATGTTATCAGATAATCTGTATGATCAAGATGATCGGAATGATAGAAAAGTGTTCAGTTTTAAATCTGTGAATATTGATTCTGAAATCATTTTCAAAGTTCACAAGATTTGAATTAGGAGCTGGAAATATGGAATTGATCAGGAAATTCACTAACTAGGAAAACGCATTATGTGTTTTCGCGTTGATAGATGATCTGAAACATATCAACACATTTTTGATTGGTCCTAATTATCCATCTTGAGATTCAAACAATCACGTCAATGCCCTCTCATTTTATTCCATTCTGAATGATTTCTTTAATAGTTAGAAAGGCCTTGTTCAAATCGTTTTCAATCAATTGCTGACACTTTTTGCTTGGATTAAATCTGTTTCTCAATAGATTTGAGTGATCTGAAAACGTCACATTATATATTCTGTAATTTCGAAACGGCTGATCCGTTCTGTGTGACAGTTCGGAATATTGTGTATCATCATCATATTGGAATTCTGTGAAAATTTAAATTGTTTCGAAAGGAATATTTCTCACAAATTCTCTCCTTCTGGTTATTATCATGGAATTGAAAAACAATATCGAGATGAGTCTTCTCAGAAGTAGTGCAACCAATTACACCTCAAAACTATTGTATACAGTATTGAATTGAATGAGGACACTTATGTATGTCAAATTTCAACTGTATTCGTATTTTTCCCACCGGTGTAGTGCAAAAAATGTACTCTTTTTCTAGTGTGATGAAATTGATTCTTCGCTCAGCTCATCAAAAAATTGATATCTCAATGAATCGATCGACTTCCAAACATTCTTGAAAGCGTGTCGTAAACGTTTCGAACTCTCCAGACCATATAGCTTTTGGAACATCATTTTGATTTGTTTTTATTACAATATAAACGAGACAGATACATCAGTTAATACCAATTGTTGATAAAACACACGTACATAACTCGGCGCGTGATTGATCACACGAACGACTGAGCTAGTCGCGAACGCCTGCTAGCTCTCAGAACGTGCATTTTATTTACATACATTATTATGGATTATTCCTGCTACATGACGCGGCTTATTCTGCTCACGACTCTGTTTACGTTCGGAGACAAGCGCTAGCAATCTATCTTCTGCTATTGAGACGATAAACATGCTAGGTGGCTGTGACGTCATCTGTTGATAATATATTGTGCTCACATAGAAATAATGAGTTTTGATTTATTACACCTCCCTTACAAGTCCACACATCAATTTTGGATGATTGTTGTTATGTTGGAGGAAGATGAAGGAGGAGAGAGAGAGAGAAAAAGAGAGGGAGAGGGAGAGAGAGAGATGGAGAAATATGAAAATGAGAGATGAATTGAGCCCATATCAGAAATTATAGTTCTATATTCACCGTTTCACTAGTTTACGCCCATTATCTATATCTGATAACTTTTTTGCGGAATGATGGATTATGCGATGATATTGTTCCAGACCTCGCAATCCTTTGTTGTATGAATGATCTAGTCTGCAAACTTCGCAATACGCTTATTTGTTTTGGTGGAGGTGCCGTGTTTTGTATTTTGAGAATCGAAGAAAGAGAGGGGAAGCGAGACAGAGAGAGAGAGAGAAAAAGAGAGAGAGAGAGAGAGAGAGAGTGAGTGAGTGAGAGAGAGAGAGAGAGTGAGTGAGTGAGTGAGAGAGAGAGAGAGAGAGAGAGAGATAGAGAGAGAGAGAGAAAAGAGAGAGAAAGAGAAAGAGAGAGAGAGAGCGAGAAAAAAAAGATGTGTGTGATACCTCCTCATTTTTACTCACTCTTTGCCCCCAAATCACCTTACTTTTTTCCACTTTGGAACTTTTTAGAACTGCTAGCTCAATTCAGCTGACTACCTTTTTTTCAAGTTTGGGTTCTTAGTAAAACCTTATTCACGTATACTCTATGTGGTCAGTGTAGTTGGCCTTGCGTGGGACTTGGCTCTCGTCGAGTTACAGCTCGACTAGTTTCTGAATCAATCATTTTCAACAAGAACTGATGCATCATTCATATTTTATTGAATCTATTTCATCAATTTCAATATCAGCTATCACTAGTGTCTCGCTTGCTATAAGACCATCACAATAAGTTGGTTCAGAAAATTCGAATTTTTCTACAGATTTCCCACCTTTTTTTCTCTATTGGTGAGCATATTGGAAAATATATTTAGAATATGTCTTAAATGTATCTCGGAGACAAATTTTGCATCGTGGTTCTCAGGATATTCAATTTGGCGAATTTGCATTCGACAAAACAAAAATGTCAGATAATTTCATTAAAAGTGCGTGTTGGAACGCAGCTGTTGTGGGTCGTGCGTGTATATTGGTGCGTCTACCACGATTCATACGCATGTTAGCACATTGTTCACTGTTGCGCATTGCGCCCTAATGATGAATGAATACGTGACGATGGTTAAATATATACAGAAATAGAGATACGGATAAAGTATGCTGAATTTTTTGACCCAGTTTCCAACGTTATTCCGTGTGTACATAATACGTATTCAACGTTGGTAAATCGCTATTTAACAAAGATAAACAAACATTTCACTTTCACTCTCATACATTAACTGAACGAGTTCTGTAGAAAGGACAACAGTGGCCGTGGGAATCAACATTCGGCTCAATATTATGGCGAACAAATCTGTCAAGATTGAATTAAATATTGTAATTCTTTAAAGTATCACCAAATTATCATAGGTCAAAAGTAATGGAGAGAACGATTCTACATTTCTGTATATGCCCAATATTTTCTCGTACTGAAATACAGTTCGATTTCTCTTCCAGCTTCTCAAACATCAAATATAATTAATGTATTATACCCAGATTTCTCGATCTCAAATGATGAAGAATGATAATTGTATATCTTTTTCTAATCCTCTCTCTATGAAAACACAAGGTTGAAGTTTGAAAATCAGGAACTATAGGAATCATATGAACCCAAAATTTTGAATAATATGAACTTCAATATTCATCTTTAAAACTGATGAATACTTGACACCTCATTTGAGATTGCCTATCAAAGTATAAATCCAAGCAGGTCAACTGAATCATGATTTATAGCGCTTAAAACTGTCCTACCGCTGTGGTTATACGATATATTTGGTTTCAAAATTGAGAAAGGCTATCGAAGTAATTCTTAGAATGTTTCATGAATCCCTGAGTGAACCAACAAAAACAGTGAATGTAAAATACCATGCGTTATGAATTAATAATTCCCAAATGCGTATTGATATTATTTTCTACATAAACTCATCATCATTCTTGCGCGCATCAAGGTTTTCTTCATCCTCATCATCCGATAGCTACCTGATCTATAGATGAAAATAGAATAAGTTACTATCAATGAGAGAACCGAGATATATCAAGAGACCTCCCGGAGATCCCGTCGCCAGGAGATACCAGCAGTATTTTCATCAAGTTTCGATATAATTGAAGAAAAAACCATTAATATCTCACTCAATTTTTGGGGGGAAATTTCTGAACGTTCTGGACCCTTATTCTCGAGATTATGAGATTATGAGATGAGATGAGATTACGAGATGATATTATTATGCTATGATATTTTTATGACATTTTCAGTGAGATCACCAGAATCGCACCTGAATAATCTCATCTCATAATCTCATAATCTCGAGATAAAGAGTCCTGATCCAAGAAATGTAAACACAATATGAACATCCTGCGATGCTAGTACAAGAATAACATTAAGACCGATGTTGTCAACTGAAGGGTGATATGTGCACAACAAACATGCATTCCGAAGGAAACGAAGCTATTTCAGGATGATAGATTCCAATTACGACAATGTCAGTATCTAGACCAATGAACAATGAAACCCCAAGTGAACAAGAAGATAGATGAATACTTTCCTCTGTGATTGGATAAATGACCTCGCTGTATTAAATCTCTAATATTAATTCATTCAACAGATATAGCGATACAACATCTATCGATGAGATCTATCGATCTCACATTCTGCCCGAATGAGTTTTTTTTTTTAATTTCGATAATTTTGTTGATGTGTGTTCATGTTTTTCATTTGTTGTTTGTTTTATTCGTGTGCTTGCTCCACAAATCGTATGTGGAGATCGATATCAGACATTTGCAGGGGCATATTCATCTTCTGCATGAATCAGAATATCATTGTTGGCATACGGTTGACTTCATCGTCCCAGTAGAGTTTGATAGAATTGTAGAATTATGAAAATAATCGAAAGAATAACTTGACAACAAAAATTTATGTCATACAAAAAAATCGAGTTTGAACATGTTCAAAGAAATTATGGTAAGTTATATCAAAAACAAGTGAGTGGTTCCAGAGAGGATCAATAAAATCAGCCATTACTTATTATTTTCAATCGAGTCTTCCAAGCCTATATTTCAACGCGAACAGAAACAGCTCTTGATATTTGATTCATCAATTTTGAAGCTTGTACTGATTTACATATGACAGTTGTGCCTGGTATGTCACCACTCCAATCTTACTGAACTTGACGTTTTGTGCCACAGTCTGTCTGCTTGGAGGGTTAGCTTTCTCCCACAAGGCACCGTGTGTCTTTCATTGCTGCAAGTTTCAATCAATCCAAACCAATCAACTCTACCAGACCGGTTACAATATATCACTTCCAACTACACCATCTACTAGATCCAACGTCAAAGTTATTCGCTAGCAAAATATACAAGTACGCTGTTGGTTGAAAACAGAAGAACTTGTGAAAAGTAGTACTCAAGAAGCACTTGCTAATTGCCAAGATATTCTATCAGAATGTTCCACCGTCGATGTATTTAATGGCCTCATCTCACCAACCATATTAATTTGGGAGATCATTTTGTTGTTGATTCTATTGCGAATATATTACGTCTCGGAACAAGTGTCTGGTTATTGAGATGAGCTCATTTGTTTCATTTTGAATGTAATTTCATGATTTTGTCACAGTTGGGTGGTGAAATCGCTCTAAAGATGCCCTTTCCGAAAGATCCCACCTCGAATTGTCAGCCCTAATTGAGTCACGATGATCAACTGTTAAGTTTTGACATCGATAATTGAGATTTAACACATCTTGGATGTTTATACTAGGAAAACGCGGGATTCGAGTTGTGAGATGAGCTTAGAAGTATGGAAATCTGGAATGAAAAATATCAAATCACAGAAAACAAACCACAAAAAATAACAAATCAGCTCAATTCACATCTACGGACCTTGGATTACTTTGAACGTTCAAAAACCTCACCTGCAACTTGTTGATATTCCTAGTGCTGCAACCTGTCGCATATACACTTTGCAAATCCTATTGATCCAAATATTCAATAAAAGGTACACTTTTATTGCGTTTTCTTCATTATTTCTCATCGAATTGTTCCAAAAATCTCTGAAAAGTTGTATAATATTAATGTTCATATTCTGTGAAATTTTTAGAGCTTCTGATGAATTCTTGTTCTCAAGTATTTTTCCTCCGGTTTATTCTCATGGGGATTTTTCAAACTTTCCGATTATTTTCCGGAAAAACTTTCCGAACGATTTCTTTGAATAACAACTCCAGCCTATTCTGGTATGACAGAAATATGTAGAAAAAGTTTCAAGTCGATAGGTATTTTTTCCTGATCTGTATGCCGCGTACAAAAATACAAAAAAAAAAATACAAACCAAGCCCATTTTTTTCGGCATGTGGAATGGAATCTTCACTACGCTCATCTAATTATGACTTGATCGATAAGAACTTGCAACCATTGCTAATGCCAGCGCAGTCTACAGAACTTTGAAGTTTCAATATGAGGAGAGTGATAATCTGAAGATATTAGTTCATACGTCACCTACGTCCCCACGACATACTGATTCGTCTCATCAGCCCATTACTTCCTTCCCCGAGTATTGGTGGATCAATACATCTGAGGGTTGATACGAGTACAGGAGTAAATTGATAAAACCTCTCAACATTGAAAAATAAATACAAAGAGTGCAACAAATTGCCAGTACATGGAACTTAAACCACAGGTGTGTCTCAAATGTACAGCCTGTTAATCTCAATACAAGGTATTCTGGCGATTTCTCCAGAGTATACGTCAGGTACAGTACTGAAAAGTACAAAAAAAATGAGTGAACAAATTTCTCATCCACAATTTATGAGATTTGAAATGAACTGTGAGAAATCACAGATATATGAATTCATATCGCACTATCGAGAGTATCAATGTCTCAGTAATTGTTTGACTTTTGGTATTTCAACCACACAAACATAAACGCTTGATTATTTATACGCATTTCCATTATTTCAAACTTCATAAACAGCCTTCGTGGCTCATACAGTTTGATTTTTGTGATCTTAATTCACCTATCATCACAATATCGTTTGATTATCATCACCCATTCGTATCCTTATATAACCCAGCTATTGGTAGAGTTGTTGGACATCTATCATGGAAGCAGTGAAAACCGACTTGATTTTCGCTTTTTCTCAATTTTCAACTGAAAAATGGTCGTACCGATATGTTCCTATCAAACAAGGAAATCAGAGTGATTACCAGGCTGTGGAATCTGAAATATTTGAGTTACTTCTAGTATATGATTGAAAAAACAATCTACTGTTATTGATATTGATATTATTATCAATCCAGGGGAATTAGCATCAAATATTCAATCATATGGCAAGTCATTAATAAATATATAAAAAAATACATAAAAACATACCAAGCATTTTAGACCTACGACAAACAATGGATTGAATATAAAACTAGATCAACAACATTTTGCACCTGTATACTGTATACTATATACAGCCACTTTAGCTTCAGAGCCCTCCATATCTTGACTCGTCAGTAATGGTACAGTGGCATTCGAGCTCTGATGAAAAAAATCTTTTCATAATTACCCTCCCGTTTCACGTTCGAGTTGTCGATGAACATCGTTAGCGTCTGTAGCATAGCATGGAATCCAGCATTATGATTACTTTTTGTCTACATCATTAATAAAGTTATGTGACGACCAATTAATTATATAGTTGATATAAGCTGCCAGTACGCGATGGATGGCATTCTTGTTACGTGAAGGAGAGGAGATGAAGAGAAGGGAGCTATTAGCATAATTTTCATATAGCGCTCAAACAGTTGTGATTAAGAAACTTCTCTTACTTATAATGTCATTAAAATGTTGGGGCTTTTTGTCTACATATGAGGGTTCCGGATTAGAAACTTTGTCGACAATTTCTGAACATTAGGTTTTTTTTCTTTGGTTATTACAGTGACGAAGTGACTTTTTTCACCTTTAGGATTGTATTCAAAAAAACTGTTGGAGAACTGATATTGAAAGCATATCATGCATGAAATATACATAGGAGTATCTTTTATAATGAATCAATTGCATTCGATTCCATCAAAAGTTCAAATTTCATATCAAAATGATGTCATACATGAGAATATATTTGTTGAATAGTATTTTCTAGTGATTCATTCATCAGGTATATTCACTTCATTTCCTCCCAATATGTGTAATACAATCATATACAATACAATACAACAATTATTATCATTGTGCATTTTCAACTATATGTATATATATGGAGCTACGGAACTATTAAATTTAATGGTGGTGTGATCTCGATACACTGCACTATATTCATGAACCAACTCCTGGAAAAAGTACTGATAGCCTGATATAACATACATAATATATGTGCAGATTTAGAATTCATGCATATAAATGAATTGAACGAATTGAATATATTATAGAATATATCTATATGAAGTTGAGATAAAATTGAACTTTCATGCAAATTATAAACCCCCATGATAAAAAGATTCGAACTTTCAAATTCAACATCATATTTTGAAAGTTATTACATTTTAATCTAGTCGGAAACGGAAAAAACTTGTCCTAACAATATGCTCTAGTGAATAGAATAAAAAGTTTCAAAGTTTTGAGTTTTCACGAGATCCATTTCATCATCATACTTATGGAATATGATAATAATTAAACACCAAATATGTTTTTTTTTGCTTCATAAACCCAGATTTCTTATTACATGATTATTATGAAAACTTGGTGAACAAAGTGTTCGTATGTTCATTTTGTCGTTGAAGTTTCAAGTAGGTACACTATACGAGCCCTCGTTACATGTTATATTTCTTCCTACTTTGCACATTGTTCTCGATTAAACTATACATCCATTTCCCTTGGGAGTGAGCAAAGTATGATTGTAAATAGAGTTCAACTTCGTAATAGGAAACTTGTAACATTACTTATTGTTTCCAATTGGAACTGACTAGCTAAGTATATTGTGAGTTATTTTCAGCCAGCAACTGGAGAAGGAAAGGTAATTGTGAATTCTTGGTAAATACGTAACGTGATACAAAAGAAAACATATCGCCAGAGTAAACTCATCACACGAGACATTCGATTCAACAGTATATCGGATTTTTGATTATATATCTCTCTAAATGTATTCTTCATAGTATCAAACTTTTCATCAAATTGTGGATGTTGTCTCTTCTATATCTTCAAAATGATGTAAGTTGAAATTGTTGGACTACAATCCTGATATTTGAGAGCTGCGCAGCTGAAAATGCACATAGTTCAGCTGTGAACATGTGAAAATGTTTCAATTCAAGTTGAATATTTCTCACAAAACTTTTGAAATTATCAGAGTTCTTATAATATTCAATTTCTGATATCTTATATCTTCAGGAGTCATCACTAGAAACCTATATCCCACTGAATCGACTAACATTTGCTCTTAACATTGAAATTGATGAATATTGAACCAGTGGCTCAGTGCAGCGTATCATTCTCAACAAATGGAGAGGGTGGAGTGGGAGCAAATTGTATTCTAGAATCTGGGTTGTTACAATACCATTATACACAACTTATTCGAGTATATAGAAGGTTATATGACTATATGATGCAGGATGATATATATCATGAATGCATGATGTCTGAATTGAAAATGTTCTTAGAAAATTGTGCATGGGAGTCGAGTCAGGAATAATATTATTTCTTCGTTACACATTCTAACGGTAGATGTCAATATTAAAATACTGGAAACACAGATGTGTTGATACATTCGAAATTGCATACGTGGGAGAAACTCGATTCATATGGAACTTTTTCCGAAAACTGCTGAAACATGATGAGCTGGACATCATAATTTTTTAGCTGTATAGTTGTTAAAATATCATAATTCACGGTATATATATCTATATATATATACATATATATATATATATATATATATATATATATATATATATATATATATATATATATATATATAAAAATATATATATATATATATATATATATATATATATATATATTTGTCCATCGTCCATGAAAATCAGATTCAATCATCGAACCGGTCAGTACTTCTCTGGTATTATGATATTGATATATTGAATTATTCCAAATTATTCATCATCAAAATCCGATATTTCTCCGAATCGACGCTGGTGAATTCTCCATCAGATCTTTTTCATCATTATTATTCCATTTTGAGTTCCAGCTAACAATAATATTGTTTGATTGTTTTTGCATCAATGCTTTTATCACTATATGAACTTTGTGGTAGAATACTTGTATATTTTAATGTTCAGGTTTAATATACAATGATGAAAATACGATGAAAAACAAATCCGATATCAATAAATCTGTCTAAGTTTATTATGTACAGCACGTTTGACAAGAATGCACGTCATTTCAAGTACAGTACACAGTGAATGAAAACTGATCACATAATTATATTGTGACACAGTTGATGAGCTGTGAACAATAAAAATATACTGAAAAATGTATGAACGAAGTTTCATCATCTTTTGGAAAATATGATGGAATGATGTGAACTATGTAGTGATTTCGGAAAAATACGAAAAATGAAAGTTTTTCGAAAAAATGAGCTGTCAACACTGTAAGAACTGTTCATTTATTCAACGTATTCAACATGTTCAACGTATGTATGAATCATTTCAGAAAAGATACTTCCATTCTTGTTTTTTTATGTACCGGTACCTAATTCTATAGAAATGAGACGGAGTGAAACGTGAAACGTGTGCTAACCGTGAAACTAAACGTGTGAAACAGTGATGGATTGGAATATTTTTCATATGGCCATCTTGTTTGAGTCAATGTAGGCGAATGTGAAATAATTTTCCTTTCTCAGTATACGAAATATTACCACATAGTACATTCATTCATGCATCATGTTTTAAGCATCAAAGATATGTTATTTCTGCATTGATGACATAAGCGCGACATAAGTCCTGGAACTCTGAAATTCAATGTTGTTTAAACGTTGAATTCCATACGAATTTAGATACGTCTACCGTGAATAAATTTGAGAATAAAATTCTTCCCTAGTCAATATTGGATTCAATGAACTCAAATAAACTTGTATCGAAATGGAATGAAATTCTAAATCGTTAACATATCAAAAAATATCTGATTGAATATCAACTTCTTTAGACTTCTGATCATACGTTCTCATGATGCAATTCCAATATTTGACGAACTTCTCAAGTGAGAGAATGTAACAAATAAAAAAAAAGTATTTCTGAAACAATGAGTGAGGTGGTCATCTGAATGCACTGCTTCACTCTCACCCAGCTCATAGATAGAATAACTGATATGAAAATATGAGGTTCCTTATATTGACTTCAATCCAGCCTGCTCTGAGATAGTATGTCAAATAAGTAACTCTCAAAACATAATCACCATCGGGAAAACGCCCCAAGTGAGTGTTGTTAGTGCATAAGGGGTTGAGTGCATCTTTATCAGTACATAAATACATATCATGCGTTGCAAGATGAACAAGTATTCATATGAGATTTGATGACTTGACTTATACATTTTTTGAAATTGTATCATACATTTTTTGTAACTGTTACAATTTTAATATGTATATTATATGATATGCTTGTATTTGTTTTTGTATCTCTATGTATTATTTCTATGTAGGCCTACTGTATGTACCTGACGTGCCAAATATTTCAATATGAAACTATTTACACCTGTGAAAAAAATATTGTAAATCTACTGGCAGTAGATATTATGAATGAATGAATAAATGAATGAATTCATCAAAATGTATCAAATGTTGAGATCTGATAGAAATCTCAAGAAGTGCATATAACCACTCAACTGATTCCGATTCACATGGAAAGTCGTCAGATATATCTATCATTGTTCAACGTGGAAGATCTGACAAAATTCAAGTATCACGATATGATCATTTCTCCCTATGTAGTCGTCATGTTGTGCAAACTGGTATTTTTAACATTTTCATCGAATAAAAAAAAACATTTCATCGAATTTGTCTTAGAAAAATGGCCGATAGTTGACAAAAACTATACAGATCCATGTTGAAAAATGTTGTCTCAATATACCTGTGGAGGTATACCAGTGGCGCATATAAAAAAATGAATGGATAAAAAAAAAAAAATATATATATATATATATATATATATATATATATATATATATATATATATATATATATATATATATATATACCAGATTTTGACAGACGGAATTTTTTACTATCGCTCATTCCAAACGGCTCATACATCATCAGAAGTGCATAGTAGTTGAATTAGGGAAATTTAAGATTTCGAATAGCTTACGAGAGGGACAAAATATCAAAATTCAAATACTGGAGAAGTACAGATCTCACCTTCAAGATGATAAATGTAAGAACTATATAAAATGAATCGCATAATTTTCTCATGCATAGAGCCCACAGCTGGAAAATAATATCTCTCATCTAGTTCTCAAAATAACCTTATGGAAAATTCAATGTGTGCAATATTGAAAATTTTCCATTGGAAACTCACAACCAAGAGAGATAGTTGAGATTAGCCTCTTTTCGAATATTGTTTTATCACCTGTTCGTGTATTTTTGCACAAACTTGAAACAATATACGCTCGTTCAAATTGGATTACTTTCAATACATGGAAAACAGCACGTTTGACCTAAATAGTGCATCAAACAGAAAAAGGTATACATATTCACCATTGAACTTGATGAAAAAAGCTCACATTTCTCATTATGCTCCGAGAGAACGCCATGTTTAACGCGTTGTTCAACAAGTAACGTGATAGGAGTTGCTATATGACCTTGACTCATCTACGTCCTGATAAAAGCCATTTAGTGATGTCAAATCTTATAATGAGAAAGAAAATGCATCTATTTCAGAGCTCATTTATTTTCCAATTATCCTTGGCAACGTGCATACAGCGCTTTTCTCAGCTCATTATGTGCAATAAGTAAGTACACAAAAACGACACCCCCGTGAAGTTGGCCCCGCACATGAGCCGGATTCAATTTGAGTGAATGGCAATCGTTAGTGCTTCGTTAGTGCAGGTTAGTGCCGCAAATTTTATCGTTAGTGCTATTTCAGTGCTGGCACTATCACACCAAATCTATGTGCGGGGCCAACTTCACGCTGGCCCCGCACATGGACGGAAACCATTGATTTATGATACGATCATCTTGATTGACGTTAGTGCTCGTTAGTGCCGTAAATTTTTTTGTTAGTGCTGAAACGACATAAGCCATGTGCGGGGCAGCCCCGCACATGAGCGATTATGACGTTTCCATAACTTATAAACTTTAGTGTTCGTTAGTGCAGGTTAGTGCAGCAAACATTTTCGTTAGTGCTAGCATGGTTTGGTCACAATTAAATATACAGTATCGAGATATAATTTAGCGACGGTGCTATCTATGTCCGGGGCCAACTTCACGCTGGCCCCGGACATGTATTGCTCTCCATGAATATTCTGAGAGATTATTGTTGGAATGACTGGTGAATGGGATATTGTTTGTATTTAATAGCAATATGGGCAAAACTGAAGTATGATACACATGATGGCCTCAGTTCATCTCCCAAATTAGAGATTGATGATGATTTTCAATTGGATAAGCAAAGCGGAGACTAAATTACACCGTACTTGAAAATGGGATTTTTCTTCTCGGGATTTCAATTTAATAATGATACACATTGCTCCGACGATACACATAGCTTGTAATTGGATTACCAGTTCTTATGTTTTTTTTCACATACAATTCAGAAATTACTTCATATATTTAGAATATTTAGAAACCAATTGAATCCAAGCTACAGCTGTCACCACAATTTATTGAAAACGATAAAAATGAGTATCGAATAAAACAGGAAGGCAATGACATGAATAGTTTGGATCTCAAGGTGTGAATATAGATCTTCATTACATTTCACATGAATATGCCCATATCATTCATAAAACAACGCGTATGTTATGTTCACCAAGTTCTGTACTGACAAGTTCAAAATAGGACACGAGAGTGAGTTTGACCAGTCATTTCAAAAATTCGATATTTATCTCGCATGAGTTCACGCTGTTTTTGTCTTTGAAGTTGGTGACAGTTCTGAATATTGCCGCTGGTGAAATATCACTCCATTCACGATCTTACAACACCCGAACTGAATCGACTTTCAGACCAGTTATTTGAAATCATATGATCCCAACCACATTTATAAAGTATTCCCCAAATGCCGACCACCCTCCTTCTCTAACAGAGATATACAGCAGAGATTTATAACATGTAGTACATTCTCTCCCAGGCGTATCTAGGGTCATCTGAACAAAAAAAGGGCGTTATGAAATATACAAAAGGTTTCCGACCACAACTCCGCGTTCAGAATATCAACTTTCAGTAGAAATTTTGTAACTAGATATCATATTGTTATAATGATGATAAGAAGCTCTTCCTCTGAGAGAAAAATTGAAACGAACAATGCTCCGACGTTATTAAAATCATTCAATTAATATATATTCGACGAATGAAATGGTAGATATTCCTAAATTTTTTGACAATATTTTCAATTGTGATTATCGATACAAAATATATTTATATTGTTATTTCTCATCATTTTTCGAATAATATCGCCTGAAGTTGAATAAATAGTTCTGTTCAAGTGAAATACAGAAATATTCTGGTTATATTTTTCAATTTAAAAAGTTGAATGATCGACTACAGTATTCATACATTCATCTGAGAATGACAGCTTTGAAACACGTAAATGAATACATTTTTAAAGAGTATTCATAATGTTGAGTCTCACACTTTCGGTGGTTGACTGCACTTTTTACATATCTTAGGCCCGGTTTTACCAATCTTAGTTAGGGTACTAATCCATAAACTATTAATCAAAGATAAGAAAATAACATATGTAACCAATGGTGATAACATTTCAATCCGTTAACTATTGCTTGATTCAGTTTCGTAAAACTGGGCCTTAATCCAATAGGATTGAGTTTTGAGGTTTATTACCATCTTTTGTTGTTAATGAGAATTACAAAGAGGCCGTTCTTTTACATGGATTTTCGCTTTCGCTTTTCGTGTGATTCAAGTATTGCGTGGTGAAATCACCAGGTTATATATACAAATCAGCATAACAATTGCATTCTGTGTGGGAAGAATTTTGAAACAGAATAATTGTATGGAAATCCGAACAAAGACTACGAGTTCTCAAGGAATTGTCAGTTTCCTTAATTGTCTCTTTCAATTTTTGTCTCTTTTTTTCCACTTTTATCTTCGAAAAAGGTGTTTTATGAATACAAGTTGGGCTGGTAGGTGATACAAATTTTAGATTCTCAGAATAAAGCATAATCAGACAAAAACATAACATCTTTGTACAATTTCTATAACGCTCATAGGTAATTTCACATGATTCGAATCACAATTGGTGATACAAAACCAATACAATACAGAATTGTGTGAACAATTACAGAATTACAGAAATTGTGACAGAATTTTATTCCACCAATTCACAGTTTCAATCAATATTATAGAAATTTTCATATTTTAATCATACTCTAAGAGACACATAACCCCAATTCATGCCAATTAGTTATCAAATTATGGATTCTTCCATCCTCTGGTTGAAACATGAATGAAGAGTGGCTATGAAGAATAATCAACAAATTGAGTATCACTCACTGACGATAGTGTCCAAAGAGATGACAAAAATCAGAATTGTGATAAGTTTACTGAGAAAACACGAACTCCACTGGTCTAAAATCTTCTAATGGAGGATATATGAACTTTATAATATATAATTATCGTATATAATTATCAAATAACAGGACTGACCTATTCATACCGACATTCATATTGGTGGGAATTGAAATCAATCAAAATCCTGTATTTGAAAAACAAGTAAAATTCACGTGAAATGCTCGGTATTTCAATTCAATTCAATTCAATTTTGAATCATTTCATGCTTGCTCCTACATATACACTATTTTGAAGTTAAATTTAGAAATTCTAATTTGGGTATATTGAAGATTCAAGAAGCCCACGTGAGGAGCTCTCGTCTTGTGTGCAGGCTGTCTGAAAAAACGGTTCAGAATCTAATCTATGAACTATTTATGAAGGGATAACATAGAAAAAAACAATTGCAAGAACAATAATAATATTACAAAATTGACTATGATAATTCATACATGACATTTTTTGTTTTAATAACATCGAAACTTGATACAAAATCATTGTTTCCCAAGGCTATGGATGAAAGATAGGATCGTTTGGACGCGGCACCACAAGGGTGATCTTACCACCCCATTTTGATTATTTGAAACTAATGAATTTCAACACCAGGACTGCGCTGACTGTGACTATAATTTTTCGCCGTATATGAAAGTATTTCAGTTTAAACACACGAATGTTGATATCTTCCACTTTGAACATGAGTCTCTTGGGTAATGATCACCACTTTCCATCAACAGCAGATGTAAAGTTCATCATTATACAAAATGGACAAAATAAATTAGTGATGAGCCTATAATGTTATAATTAGGCCTATCACTTTACTAATTAATGGTCGTGTCCAATTAGTACTTCATCCAAGCATTTGCTTCGGGGACTGTGGGAAACCACAAAAAACAAAGTATTAATGGATACAAAAAGGTGACATACTGTCTAAAAGGTCACATTTACACAAAATTATCGAAAATATTAACAGCCACATAACTAGTTGCGAAAAATAAAAGCTTCGGGCGGAGGAAAAAAATGGACGGAAAATGGAAAATTATTATAGCAATTTGAACTTTAAGTCCATCACTTGCAAATTATAAGACTTCTCTGTGATTTCGAGCTACCTGCTGCGTGCTTTTTCAAACTAGTATACTATAGTATAAGTATGGTAGTAGTATGTACGAGTATAGTATAGTATAGTGTATTATTCAATTTTTTTTCTGTGTTTGTGTTCAGAACATAGGTAAAAATAGAAATTCATCAACCAACTCAAACCATGTTCAACAATGCTACTGAGCATATTTAATATTTAATTCAATTCCACGAATAAAATGTGAAAAACTGAATCGTTTCATCTACATTTTCGCCAGTGGGATGCGAGTTCAAATGAAAAATACGCAAACCATTATGAACAAATGCGTCAACAAAGAAAACTAATATGAATAGCTCTCAAACAAACTGACTGATGATTCACTGGTTGACTAGGGATAAAAAGCACTATAAAAATGGATAAAAATGTACTAAGTGAAGTAATATACTCAATTAACATCCTATGTGTTTCTATTATCTGTTGCCATTCTGATTGAGCTTTCTCTGATGAATGAAAATATAGTATCCACCCACACGTCCTCGCTTTCATATTCCACTATTACTCTTTTTGTTAATATACAACCTTTTTTGTCTGGTTACACATCAAACTCGTATATTTTTTTTTGATAATCCTGCTCTTTTAGCGCCAGACGAAAGAGTTTGAAAGTGAAATTCAGTAGGAGTCTGGAAACTATTCCATTTCAAGATTCTTTCAGAAAACTTTCGGTAAGTGTGATGAATGTTGTGAGGATTTACGTTTTCGTTGGCCAGATTTCATTTTCCATTAGTGCCTGTTTGTAAGCTGAAAAAATGGTTACATGAAGAAAAACTATTTATAAATAACTATGCGACTGCTGGTGAAGTCATTCTTCTATTATCAGTTGTGGACAGATCAATTTTTCGAAACGCTATTCATGTGAGCAAAAAACCTCATATATGAAAATGATGAATATATATATATATATATATATATATATATATATATATATATATATATATATATATATACATATATATATATATATATATATATATATATATATATATATATATATATATATATATATATATATGTTCTGTTGAAAGCTTTCACGACTCATTATGTAATTAATAATCAAATCTTTATGGATAATTAAAAGTCGCGTTGACGAATAGATATTGATTTAATTGCCCGACATTTAATTGACTTTTAATTATCCATAAAGATTTGATCATTAATTATATATATATATAAATATATATATATATATATATATATATATATATATATATATATATATATATATATATATATTTACATATATATATATATATATACATATATATATATATATATATATATATATATATATATATATATATATATATATATGTATATATATATATATGAATATATATATATATATATATATTCGATTCGATTTGATAGCATGGACTCATCTTTCATATATTGAGTTTGTAGTCATGATATTAACGATTGAGCTCACACTCTTCTGAGAATGAATTTCATAATGAATTAAAAATGTTGTCACTTTATATATTGATCGAAATGGATACCAGAAATATTGAGAAAAAAATCCACTTCGTGAAAATCACAAAATAAACATATAGGTACAGTTATCTTTATATTTAGAATAAAATCCCAAATGTTATCGAGCCGTATCTCTAATGACATGCCCGAAGCGTACTGAATATATTGATATTGAATCGTATTCAAGAAGTTTGATTAAAATTGGAAAAAAAAATATATATATATATATATATATATATATATATATATATATATATATATATACATATATATATATATATATATATATATATATATATATATATTCTCAACGATCCGAAAGAATTGATTTTCATCAGTTCATGTATATTGACTTGATTTTCTATCTTCAATCAGTTCATATTACATCACTGATATTATGCAAAATTATTTGCGGTTGTCAGCAGGAAAATGCCCCCATAATTCAAATCTGGCAAAAAAACGGTATATAATTATGTTTCTCATATTGGCTTCTATGGAGAGAAATATTTGAATTTTCCACTTTCCAATCGACTATTATTCATTTTCAATGATAAAATTATGGAAATGATTCAATGTAATCATATCTCGTCATACTGTGTTGTTCAGAATTGAAGTGCGCTGGGATTCCTAGATTCAGACAGTTTCACCTTTCAATCTGATGACCTATTGTCCTAGTGGGCGTCATTCCTACAAGCAGCCACCGCCTTTTAGATGCTAATTCTACATCAGAGAGCATACATTTCTAGTCGACAGGTGTACCAGTTTTCCGACAGTTAATTACTGGCGAGTGTATATAGTTGATAAACTCGTAACAACTGTTTCAGTTTTAAATCCTCTTCAATGTACTATATGTTGAAAAAGTATAATTCAAATTATAGAGTGTATGTGGGTAAACGTTCTAGTTGGAAGGTATTTCAAGTTTAATTTTCTGTTAGACATTTGAATGATGTTTCAAAACATGTTCGACTGGGTGAAATGTGTTCAGATGTTGATATGAGCCAATTCATTGTATGTTACTCTGATTCATTGTAGGCCTTTCTCCATCCATAATTTCCATTTTGTGTTTGAATGATACCACTTTGTAAAATTATCTCATCCTTTCATCAGTGTTCTACCCTTAAAATCCTTCATTTGATACACTTTCACTTCACACATGTGTGGAAATTATATCTGTTATAGTATATCTTGATCAAATTGAAATGGTTGAATGAGATGAAAAAAAACTGTATTCTCTCTCGAAACTCAACAGTTTGGTTTCCTCACTCTCCGGAATACGCTTTTTGATATTCACTATAGACGCAGATCTTGGATAAAACATTCTGATGTAAGATTGGAAATCGTAATTCATTTATCGAACGATAACTGTGTGTTATATTCTGTTTGTTGGCCCACTCAGATCTTCCAGCTTGTTTTCGAATGAACTTTATGTATACCGTCTTCTCGATATTTTCCGCACCATTGTGAAGAGAAATCGATTGAAATCAAACCGTAATCAGAAAATCATATTTTGAATATAAATCATCTAACTGTGTCGTGAGAATAGTCCTATACCTGTGAGCTGTGACTTTGTTCCCATAATTCTATGTTATGCACTATAGAAACAAAGAAGTTACATATTATTTTCAAAATATACTCATATCGCTCATTTCACGACGCATATGTGGGGGGTTTTTCTGGGACATTAAAAATTTGATCTCATGAAAATTCCAATGAAAACCTACACTAACGATGAATAGATACGTTGATTATTTCAAGGTTGGATTATTCAAATCCAATGATGATTCCATCATGGTCGACAATTTACTTCCGCTGATTTTCTGAATCATGAAAGCGAGAAGGACTTTTCTCCATAGTATACATGAGGAACTTCGAATGTAAATTGTGTAACTTTTGGAAATAATTACTGGAATCAATTACGCATTGATGAAAAGACTTGAATGTTCGTTGGTTTCATTTTTGAGAAGCACAAAATAATATTTAGACGCAATTTTAGATATAGAGGAAATTCTGTGATATATCAATTTTAATCAGAATAATTGTGAACATTTCATCTGATGAAGAGCAGCTATCCTTTCGAGATGTTATTCCAGTCATTATACCTGGAATGATGGTCATACAGATGGATCATTCTCTAACTCATCATCACCATCATGGAATTGAGATCCAAGCTATTCGATTTCCATTCCATTATATTCAATTCTGACTGATGTCTATTTTGGTTTCTCTCCATTCAACGTGAATACTGGAGTAGTTCAGTATTTGCCAAACATGAGTTTCATTCACCTCATCTCGAACTCCATCACAAATTCCTCCAGCATGATAACAGAATCTTCGATATATAGAGTGAAGGTGAAATGGATGTGAAGTCTTCATGAGTCCAGGATATATTGCTAAATATTCGCGCAAGCCCGCACTCATATTGCACACTCGTGATGTTCCAAAAGTATATAATGAGATCATTCTGATGAAATAATGGATTATTGTATTATTCATTCATTTGTTCGTTTGTTCGAAGTGGTAACATTTTATGGAGAAAATCACCACATCAGAAAATTCAGAACTCAGGTTTACTAAGTTAATTCTGTCAAATTATCGCAATGAAATAAAAATAAATCTTGAATCATTCAAAAATAATTTAATAAAATATACTGGTGGGTTCAGAAGTTTCGGAAGCTATGATTGATTTTGTGGAAATCTGTTAACATGCAATTTCAACTCGATCAAATTTGAGGATTTGAGAGAAAATAAACTGAGAATTGGAATAAACTGAGAATTGAAATATTCCGGTGGACGTGCCGGGTTTTCAGATATGAATCACAGTATTTATATTTCTCAATTTGTTGTTGTTTGCGCCAGATTGTGCAATCATGTCTGTATATCATGATGAGTGATACACACATGTTTATAATATATCATGAGCATATATGTTCAACATCAACGTGATCCAATTAAGGATGGCATACGTGAAATATATGGTGCAGTTGTTTTACTGGTTGAATGTATCATTACACAGAAGAATGAATAACAAATTCGATTCTACCAACAACCAATTGAAGACAACAGACTATCAAAAATCTAAGATAATTGTTGAGAGAAATACCCATCCACTTTGAATGGTTGACGATCATGAAAGATGTAGTTGTGTATCTAATCGTAACTATCGTCCTGAGAATCTTAGGCCAACAAAAACCCACATCTATACAATTTTTGCGGTCAAATTCGTGTTGGCTATATCAGTAGATACATTTAGTCTGTCGTGGATGGAAAATAGTTGTCAACACTTGGACAAATGTATTGAGAATTTCGCTGTTGTTGTGAAGATTGAACGCTTGCAAAATTTCCAATTATATATACACTTTCAAATCTCGTCCTGCAAATGTTATGTTGAAAACACCACCTTGCTGTACAAAAATATATAAAGTACTATTTCTACTGTCCAATTTCCTTTGATTCAAGACTTGTATCCAATAAATTATATACAAGATATTGGAAGGTCATTTAGACTATCCAATACATTTTATAAAATGATGACGTTTGTTTGGTATCTGAGAGGCCGTGCATCGTAGCTGTTTTATCAATTCTCATAAAACATTTGATGGAAATAGGACATACTCTAAACGAAAAAAATGCTATCAACCTTTTAAACGAAAATTGTAAGCACCAGTTCTGATACAATTTTACGATTAGACTATCAAATAACTGTGATACAAGTCTTGAATCAGAGGAATTTGATGGGAAATTGGACAGTGTAAATGGGGCTTAAGTTATGTTCATATTCATCGAGTTGAAAGTTGACCTTCTTCCACGTATACAAGTATACACATGTATTTCGTTGCAGTACGTATAAACTGATGGAACGTTGTTGAACCAGCACGTACTTTTCAATGTAATTCGACGATAAATTACTTTAACTGTCTTTCCAATACCATTAGAAGCTTTAGTGAATGGTATTCGTCGTCATACAGTGCTAACAATAAAACAACCTGACGTGACAATTCGACAATTACTCTTGGAAGCAACTCACCTGGGGTAATTGGTTTTCAAACGTTGGTAGACGAAGATTGTTTAGTTCGTTTCGTAATTCATCTTGTAGACTTCATCGCGCGAGTGTTGGTGAAACTAATCGACCGTCTCGTCTATCTGTTAGCAATGCCGACTGACAGTTCTCATTTCATAATTAGGCGAACGCAGAATATGCGTTGTTAGATGAGTGAGATATCTGAATGGATAATCAAATTCGATGAAATAGACCTTCTGTGAACTCTATATGATTGAGAACTTCACATACCTTGACCTACATGTCAGAATGATCCTGTTAACATTTCTATTCATTTGATGAATGAGAAACATCCATTCAATTATTCTCTTCACAACGGCTGGTCCAAATTGCATACAAATTTGTGATAGTGTGTAATATTTTCGTGTTCAAATTCGATTTTTTTTTCTTCTCAGAGATTTTATTCACAAAATTTATTGCCCAGTCTCTCAATCTCATAAGTTTTTTTTGAAGGATGAAATGTTGGAAACAATTCTTCGTTTATCGAATAAAAACGCTCTCATTCATTGGGGATATTTCACCGTGTGATGTACATTATTCTCATAGCTCCCACTTGGTGAGTATAGCACCAGGTGAATTTGACTTCCGGCCAGCCGAACATTCAACTGGATTAAATGTAGCTATTTATATCTCGAATGGAGATCGCCAGTGCATGCGAACGCAATTTAATATATCAGCCAATGTGATACCCATACACACAAAAAAATGCTGCCGAATGGCAAATATATATCTTCGGATCCAATATCATGGTATATCGTCTTTCAGACGTTTTCCAAGAAATTCTGGTCCTTTTCATGCGTGATATTTTGCTCTCTCTTGTATAGCTTTTGAATATGATTGAATATGATACGTTCAGTTATTTTCAATATTTTATATTAGACTTCCCACAACTCTCATTTCCACGAGTATTTTCTGTTCACCGAAGATATATGTATATATTCATATATATATATATATATATATATATATATATATATATATATATATATATATATATATATATATATATATATATAAATATATACGTACATGACTTGTTGTTGAAACGTAAAACATCTGATATTGGAAAAATTGGTAATATTATCACTGAAAAATACCACCTTGTCGGGGAATCGATCCCTGGAACTTTTGCTTAATACGTAACTGGTCTCAACCATCTGAGCCAACAAGGCGGGTATCTTTCAATTATAATGCTATGTGTGTGCAATGATACAGATGAAAGTTGAGGGGTAAAGATACATTCTATCTATGTAAGAACTCAGATACAAGT
>OZ023331.1:37192163-37249663 GCA_964007535.1 Brachyptera risi | reverse complement strand
TACGGTACCGGTGGCATTGTTGAACTAACAAAATCTATTATCATCGTAATCTACTAGGCCGTGTATAGTATTGTTAAGCATTGTTGTTCCAAATGGTCGATATGAAAGCGATAGGTTGGTATCACTACATCGTGACAAGACGGTATGCACGAGAATTCATGACCGATTGACCGTCCCCTTAATCAACTCTCACCAAGGTTCAAGAGTTTGTATCCGCCAACTTGAATGTAAAAAAGTAAATAACTGCTCCTATGAGACTAAGTGTGATTCAGATGGCGTATCCCTTCAAGCGTTTTAGGGCTATTATATGTTTTCTGTGAAAAGAAATGTTTTTTCATGTCGCCGGAGGTACTATATAAATGAAGAAAAAAACTGTTTCCAGCGGGAAAATGTCATGAAAAACTAGAAACTAGCTTCACAGGACTTTTTTTATGGTCGACCGAGCAGAGAGCAATATCATGGTCAAAAGTTATCGTGAGTCAAGAAGTGTACTTTCAGAACAGTTATTTGTTCGAGAATGACTTCCCTCACCTCTTTGAGCTGTGAATTGGAGGGCTGAGGTACAAAGAATGGAAATGAGTTGGGAAGAGGAACATTTCAATAAGTTGCATGAATATTAGGTGAAAATTTCGACTCATTCCGAACATACACGGACATATATGTTCATATATGTATTCAAACAAATGATATTTACTGCCCATCGTCTGTGTACCCAACTTACTGAGAATACCACACATAAGAGCTCGATCATATGTGGCAATACGAGCCCTGATGAAAAAAAAAATTGTCCAATCAGCAAAAAAAATATTGATTATCTATACGTTGAGATTTGCATCGTGTTCATGTAATGAATTTGATAGGGATGCACGCTATAAAAGTCATATCGGAACATATTGTCAAAGAATTGACACAAATCTTATTCAAAATTACTTTGTTATTACCAGATTAGAATTCCCAATTCATATTCAAATTTATCTTGACTACTTCAATCATAATTTATGTGTATGTGATACTGAGTCACTCACTGAGCATATGCTCAACTGATGCTTCATGATTCATGATACATATGCTTCATGATTCACTGCCATCTCTTATTAGTGGACATTATTGCACTCTCCAATACTCTGTCAATTTATTCCAATGCTAATATACGCATCATAGAGCAGTGAAATACCAACTGAGCTCTGTGAAGGGGTGCTTAGGTCAGGCCCCTAGACACCAATGACAATGGTCAAGTATGTCGTGCGTATAGCCGTGCGTTGTTTATGCGCACGAACGACAGGTTCAGCTCGAGCAATATGTATTTATAAGGTCCTTTAATACATACAATAGCAGTTGAAGAACAGTCTCAAATACACGAGTGGTTCAGTCACTTGCACACCGAATGATCATTTGCAAGGTTCATTTCCCGTTATGGTCCTGGCTGAGATTTGTCTTTTGTTTTTCTCTGTCGTTGAAGAGAATGCTATGATGCTTCTAGTAACAAGCTTTCTACGTATCATTCTAGAACCTATTAAGAGGGCACACGACTGAAGAGATTGGTTCTACATTGAGCAATGAATTTCAATGAGAGAATTCATTTTATTATAGTAGGTTTACCTTCAATAGAAACTTGGAATACCTCACATCTTTCCTGATTTGTCACCAAGCTGTGTATGTGTAATCAATGAGATGCCTCATGATTCGATCGTTTTGTATGTCTGATTTGTTCGTACTTGGTTTCGTATTCAAGAATCAATGTAGTTGTAATTGAATACAGTATATATATTGAGATCGGTTTTCATATAGAAAATATTCTCAACAATTGAGTATATAAGAACCATACCGGTACTTTATTCAACAATAATAGTTACTGAGATTGGAATGTTTTTTTTTATCGTGAGATTTTTTGGATTCCATCGGTAAATAATGAGTATGATGACTTCAATTCATAACAGTTTATGTATTGAAATTGCCGTTGGTTGTGAAATTTTGGCTCATTCAGGTATTTCACAAGTCACTCATCAAGTTTCATGTTGATAACAATGACATGATCAAATCATTTGTGTTGGGTCAATATATGATTCTCTCAAATTGCGATTTCAATATTTTGACAATATGAGAAGAAACCTTGGATAATAATAATAATAATAATAATTTTTTTTTTTTTTTTATTTTTATCTGATAAATGAACATTTTTACAACGCATGTTTCAGTCTTAGAGTGTCCACAAAACCCATTGAGGGTTTACCTGTGGAATGAGTAATAATAGCATATACTAGTATATATAGCATCTTCGATAATACTAGCAATTATCTACAAAAACACGTTCTACTCACATAAATTGGAAAAAATACAAGTGAACAAGATAAAATACAATAAAAATAAACACAATACAACACAAATACAATTCAAGTAAACAAGCTACAATGAAAATTAATGATAAATACACCACAATAACAACAATGAATAATAATCTTTGAAACAAAATACACATAATACATCTTCAGCATAATAATTTAGGTCCTGATTTGATAATTTGTTTTATTTATTTATTAATTTTATGAATTTTATGTTCCGTCATTGAATTATTTCATGGTGCTTAGTAACCAGTTCTTCACCTCTCGTTTAATGTTAACATATTTCTCTATTTTTCTCAAACTTTCTGGCAGCAGATTGAAAGTAACTGGAATAACATATTCTAATCGCCTTTTGCCGAATTTATTTATCCATGACGGAACCTGATACGTTTCTCTGTTAGCTAATCTAGTGTGAATGGAATGTATGTTCAAGATTTTGTATTGTAGTTTGTAATAGTGCAATAAAATTAATCGGTATTTATGTAAATATGTTAAGGGAAGTATATTGCAATGTTGATATAATTGATTGATATTAGAATTTAGTTCAAGTTTTATGTGGTGAGGTATCATTGATTTTACTATCCTATCTTGTAATTGCATAATCTTATCCAAGTGATATTGGGAAGCATTACCCCATGCCAGAAGCCCATACAACATCAAAGATGTTCCTAAGGCCTCGTAAACAGACTTCAGTAATTTGAAAGGCAAAATGAATTTTAGGTTATAAATGCGAAATGCACAAGATCGAAGTCTATTACAAATTGAATCTATATGAGGTCTCCAGCTGAATAAATTATCTATGGTTAAGCCTAAATATACATGTGTGTCAACAATATTAATATAAACTCTACAATCACAGTCAATATTGGGGGTTCCACATTTTAGTGTATGTAGACATTCACTTGAATGATAAATTAGGTTGAAATTATTATATCTAGCTTGGTTCAAGGGTGTACAAATGTGCATAACCTTTGTTTTGTCAGCGTTTATTATTAAGTTATGGTAATGAGTGAATTTTAATACATTAGTGAAATCATTTTGTAAATTAAAAACTGCGACATCCAATTGTTTGTGAACAGATATAATCAAGGTGTCATCTGCATACATGAATATTTTAGATTTCTTAATACATTCGAACATTTCGTTCACATAAATTAAATATAAAGTTGGTCCAAGAATTGACCCTTGCGGTACTCCAGACTTACATTCTTTAGAGTCACTAAACTTTTCGTTAACTTTCACTAAGATATTTCTTTCATTCAAATAGCTGGAAAACCAATTCAGCATAGGTCCCCTTATTCCAATTTTTTCCAATAGGTGAATCAATTTAGTGTGATTTATCGTATCGAAGGCTTTCGAGAAATCGATGAAAAGTGCTAGTACATGAAAATTATCATCCAATTTAGAATTTACAAAGTTAGAAAATAATGCAAGAAGATCATTTGTTCCTTTCCCTTTTTGAAAACCGAACTGCATTTTGTTTATTAGGTCATGGTTATTTAGATATTCTGTTAAAACATTAGATACACAGCGTTCCATGATTTTATCAATGATAGGGAGCAAAGAAATAGGCCTATAATTTGAATATATCATGTGATCACTCTTTTTATAAATTGGTCGGACGACAGAGATCTTTAATTTCGATGGAACAACACCACTTTTGAAAGATAAATTAAATAACTTTGATAATAACGGGCTAATTACGTTTATCATTAAATATAGGTCCTTAGCCCTAATCTCGTCAATTCCAGAATGCTTATTCAAGTCAAGTTTATCAATAATATTTTTTATATGCGCCGTTGTTATATTAGGCATAAGCATAGATTGTAACTGCTCTCTCGGTGTGTATATATTATCACAAGTTATAAAATCACACGAATGTCGAATATTTATTACCTCGTCTATAAAACTTTTAGCAAAACAATTCGCAATAACTAAGCTCGAAAATTTCCGTCCTAAAAAATTATTAATTACGTCATCAACCGAATTCTGTTTTTTCTTTCCAATAAATGTGTTTATAGTTTGCCATGTAGTTTTAATGCAACCCTTTGAGCTCTCAATTGACTTTTTATAAAAAACTATTTTAGCTTTCTCTATTAGTTTTTTAACCTCATTCCTAATTTTGACATAGTCCTCCCTATACATCATTTTGATACATATATTTTTACATTGTTTCCATTTCTTAAATAATTTATCTCTACTTTTAACTCTTTGAACAATATCATAGGTTATCCAAGACTTGACGTTTTCTTTACGTTTATCCTTCAATTCATAATGTGAGGCATATTTATAACAATTGTTGAATTTGGTGACAATGGCATTATACAATTCCGTACAATTGTCGATTTTATTTAGAGTAATCCAGTCGCAATTCGTCAATTTAGTTCTAAGTAATGACTCATTAATTTTGAGTATATAACGACTAGACGATGATTCATCAATATTCTTGGTAATGTGTGTTCTTTCATCGAAAATAATTTCAGTCATAACCATATAATGATCAGACAGTTTCGTTTTAAAGATGGCAGAATTTACGTTTAACGACTCGGACCTCACAAAAACATGATCTATACATGAACTAGTTAGTTTATCTAAACGAATCTCTTCCCGCGTACTTCCATAAATACATTTATTAAAACCATTAGCAGCCAGAAAGTTCTCATAATTACATACATAATTATTATCAATATCAAGGAGATCTATATTAACATCACCAAAAAGCAATACATTACGATCATGTATATTTCTATCAATGTACTTCTCTAATTCTTCAATAAAACTATGTTTATTTAAGTTCGGTGGTCTATATATAGCAATGATATGTATAACTTTTGATCTGTTCAACCTTAACGACCCTGTAAGACCTTCAAAAGATCAAACGTATTAGCTGATGCCACAAAGTCATGTTTTTCTTTAACATATAGAACTAATCCCCCTCCCCTTCTACTACCCCTTAATTTTGTGTAGACATTATAACCATCAAAATGATAAATTATGTCGAGTTCGTTGACATTCACCTCTGTCAGTAATAATATATCAAATTTTCCCACATGATTGTGCAATATTACATTCAATTCATCCCAGTTGCATTTAATGGATCGTATATTTAAATGTAAGAAAGTGTATCCGTGTATAGTACTGAACCATGGATCTAGATCATCAATAATCACTTGTTTAACTGTATCAATCTCATTACCCAAGTCGTTAGGCCAAGTTATCATACAACAGAACAGACAGAATTACGTCAACCAATCAAACAATTTTACTTTCAATGTCAGAAGTGGAGGTGATGTTGATAAACTGACGGGCAGTTTCGTCTTTCCTGACTAGAATCCTACCGTCTTTCACCCAGACGAACTTGTATCCCTTTTCCCTTGCTTGTTGTTTGGCACGCCACAGCAACTCTCGATTGAGAACAGTCAAATTCTCGTTAATATAAACGCGGCTTCCGACGTTTGATAATAATAATAATAATAATATTTATTGAAAGTATACATGTTACATGTTATGTCTCGTCATTTTCATTTTCATGGTACAATTATTAGAATCAAGTCGTGTTACCGAATCTTACATACAAATCTGTTATATATTATAAAATTATGTTTTAAAAATTATTATTAAAGTTATAAAATCTGTTATCTGATAACCCCAAGTTCAGATGAAGTTTTTGATCAGCTTGCTGGATATTGGGGTGATTGTTCCATTGCTCCTGGGCTCAACACCAATCCTCGGATAAGACCTCCCTTCCAACCGAGTGTTTCCATTCACTGTTGCTAATAGCTCATGTCGATGATGTCCAAGCAGGAAGACCCAACAAACAAAAGTGAATTGTTCAGGAGGCATGAAAAAACATCTTAAATATGGTATTTCCATGTGAAGTAATGCCTGTGATGATATGTATTGAACAATTCATCAAATTATTCTCACCAATATAGATTTGTGCACATTTATCATGTGAAAAACAATTAATAGGTCACAAATATGGCATAGGCTCAAATATCTGTTCTTGTTTTGGAGTCACTTCATCAAGTTTTGTTGGGTGGGTGAATTGGTTTGTGGGATTGAAAACATGTGGCTTTTCGTTTTTCATTCACGAATTCAAAGTTTTGTTGCTCTGGTAATGTAATTCATTGGTCTAGATTCGGGTTAGAAATATATAATTTGAGGCTGACCTATAGTGTATTTCTGAACACAAATTATCATCTGTATATCGTAATTTAATTTTAATACCCCAACAAACTCTGGTTTTACTTCACGAAATTTCCCAAAACACTCTTCCCTTCGTGAACTATATTATAAAACGCACAAGCGTATATATATATGTATATATAATACATTGTTTCTCACTGCCATTGATGACGATACCGATCGATCGTCTCTCCTACACAGTAGCACTAACGCTCTGGTGTGTCGACTCGTCAAACAGCAATTAAGGAGAACTATTCAACAACTTGCGGCGGATATCTTTATTCAGACTCTGTCTTACATTCAAAGATTGCAAAAACACAGAATAAAAATCAATTAATCAAAATATAAAACAAATTATCAATAACAACATTTTAGAGAATAACAAAATATATATAATTTGACTAGGTTTGAATAGGAAAATGTAGAAAAAAGAAATAATTAAATGATGATAACGAAATCATACAAAAATTAAAAAGGGGAAAAAAATAAAAATAGTATGCAATGAAAACAAAAATTGGAAATCAAAGCTGAAGACTATAAAGATGATGTCGTAAAATTTGTAGGGATCCTCGAAGGGCGAGTAAAACTATGCTATAAATGAATTTGTTGTTGAGTCTGAATTTTTTACAAAATTTTACGAAGAAATTGTGAATTGTGCCTCGAGCCCCTACCACTAACCCTATAACTTCTATTTTCTGCAGACGGTATTTTGTTTTGAAATAAGGTATGGTAGGCTCATATATAAGTTTTTTTTCCGCATCAACTGCTTCAGCTTGGCCTGCTTCGGTCTCGAAGCGCAATGTTGGGTCCAGGATGTAGCCTTCTTCTGTGAATCTATTGATGGCTATAATATCTATGCGTCGGGAGCTACCATTTGCTGACGTGCAAGCAACCTCCTCGTACACTTCCAGGCCCTTCATCTTCAGCTCATTGGCAATTGCACTTCTTATACTGTGATAACGAGAGTTACGTAAGAGCTCACCACGGTTACAGGAGCAAAGGACATGTGCTAAGGATTCGATCTCACTGAGACAATGTCTGCAGTGGTGTCCATCATGGCTCCTGCCGTGGAGAGCTCTTACTGGAGCAACGTTACCTGTCATTTTCAACGCATCGCGCCATTCGGATGAAGACAGACCAGACTTAGTTGATATCCACTTATTGGCGGGGGTGTATTCAGCGTAAATCATCACTACACGACCCTTTTCAGAAAGACTACTCCACTTATCAAATTCTCTCTTGCGCATCAAATCTCTAATGAATCTACTGTTGACTTTATTTTTCTCTTCAATAGTTTGCATTTACCTGTTTGCTTATCAATCACGAATTTGAAGTTTTGTTGCTCTGGTAATGTAATCCATTGGTCTAGATTCGGGTAAAAAATATTCAATTTGAGGCTGACCTATAGTGTATTTCTGAACCCAAATTATCATCTGTATACCGTGATCTAATTTTAATACCCCAACAAACTCTGGTTTTACTTCACGAAATTTCCCAAAACACTCTTCCCTTCTTGAACTATATTATAAAACGCACAAGCGTATATATATATGTATATATAATACAATGTTTCTCACTGCCATTGATGACGATACCGATCGATCGTCTCTCCTACACAGTAGCACTAACGCTCAAGTGTGTCGACTCGTCAAAGCCTATAAATCAGATTACAAACGAAGTTAATCCAAACAGCAATTAAGGAGAACTATTCAACAACTTGTTAATATTATTCACCTCTGTTGAATACACGTACTTAGAACCAGTATTTGGTCTAATGATAAGATAGAGTTCTTGTAGCCGCTAGAACTTTGTACTCAAGTATTTTGGAAATGAAATGAGCATCGTTAAGATTATATATTTACCAGGTGTTTGGTGGGAGGGATAGCAGAGCTGAGGGAGGGGGGATGAGTGCAATTTCAAAATACTTCTCGACCCCGGAGGTGACTATTAGGAATACCAGTGATGATGGTTCCATTACAGTTTCGGTAACAATGTTTCTTAATTTTTTGAAAATTTATTCTGAGCTTTGTTTGAGTTGCGTTCAACTTGGTAACTGATCATAAATTGTCGAAATTATTGCTGCTGCATTTGCAAGAACGGAATTCTTCGAATTATAGTTGCGTCGTTTAACGGTGAGACTTACTTCATTGTGAAGTGTGACGTTTTATGTTTTATTTGTTGTTTGAAAGTGACTCATGTCATTTTCACTCTAGTTCCAACGTTGACTTTCGCTTACTGGTGATAAGAACTGCCACATATTGAATATGTGGCAGTGTGTGACGATTTTTTCTGCCTCAAGACCCCACCAATTTTATTTTCATTTATTTATATTGGGTTTAACGATGCACTCTACAGATGACTAAGATATATTGGCGTTGGTGAATGAAATATGAGCTAGATTAAGGGATGATGAGATGAAAGGTTGTTTTATTAGGTGTTTTTGGATGGTGGGAGGAAGTCGGTCGTGACCTGTTGTTAAGGAACCATCCCAGTATTGACCTGAACGACAGAAGGAAACCACGAAAAATCACTGTCAGGATGGTCGACCATGGCAGGAATCGAACTCCGGTCTCATGAATGACAGTTCGGTGTTATAACCACTCGACGGTATCGTCCCAATTCAGTGAAATCCCGATTCGTCGACTTGCTTAAAATGCGGTAAAATAAGTAGACGAGTTGGGATTTCGACGAATCGGGATTTCACTGAGTCGGGATCTCGATGAATCTTACCAGTCGATGAATCTTACCAGTCGACGAATTGAACACCTACGTAAATGGCTGAAAGTCGATGAATCGGGATTTCACTGAGTCGGGATTTCGACGAATATTACCAGTCGATGAATCTTACCAGTAGACGAATTGAACACCTACGTATTTGGCTAAAAGTCGATGAATCGGGATTTCAATGAATCGGGATTTCATCGAGTCGGGATTTCGACGAGTATTACCACTCGACGAATCGGTCAGCTACGTAAATGACTGAAAGTAGACGAATCGGGATTTCGATGAATCGGGATTTCACCGAGTCGGGATTTCGACGAATATTACCAGTCGATGAATCTTACCAGTAGACGAATTGAACACCTACGTATATGGCTAAAAGTCGATGAATCGGGAAGTCACCGAGTCGGGATTTCACTGAATCTTACCAGTCGATGAATCTTACCAGTAGACGAATTGAACACCTATGTGAATGGCAAAAAGTAGACGAATCGGGATTTCACTGAGTCGGGATTTCATCGAGTCGGGATTTCGACGAATCTTACCAGTAGACGAGTCTTGCCAGTCGATGAATTGAACACGGGGAGGGTCTCTTACTTGACCATCCTACATGGGTGGAACGCAACGTAGGCCTGCCTTGGGTGGAATGGTTTCAACTGATGTAAGGGGGAGGGGGAAAGCTTAACATTCCTTCTCAGTCGGTCTGTGGCTGAAGCTCTCACTCTGTCCATCTATCCTTACCCCGGACACGTCAATCATCTTGAGCCCGTGGATCTGTAGGGTCGTTCACCTTTTCTTTTGTTGAAAAATATTAACATTCTGACTCACAATCAATTCCTCTGTTTAATTGAAGTGAGCATTTTGTTCTAATTACATATTTACAGAATACGAAATAGCATTGCGAAACTTTTTTGAATTTTTAATCTAGTCAAAGTATGATCGAAATGACCGAGACGCATGGCCGAGTGGTAACACACTGAACCGCAATTCGGGAGACCAGGATTCGATTCCCGCCATGGTCGACCATCCTGAAAGGGGTTTTTCGTGGTTTTCCTCTGTCTTTCAGATTGATACTGGTATGGTTCCTTAACAACGGGCCATGACCGACTCCTCCCCACCATCCAACACACCTAATAAAATAACCTTTCATCTCATCATCCCATCATTTCATTCTTCATCCACCGACGCCAATACATCGTAGCCATCAGTAGAGTTCGTCGTTAAAACCCAATATATATATATATATATATATATATATATATATATATATATATATTTATAATTGATCGAAATAGAACTACAGAAGTCGGAAGTTTAACTTATGTCATCGATATATATATATATATATATATATATATATATATATATATATATATATATATATATATACATATATATATATATATATATATATATATATATATATATATATATATATATATATATATATATATATATAAATGATCGAAATAGAACAACTACAGAAGTCGGAAGTTCAATTTATGTCAATGATATATATATATATATATATATATATATATATATATATATATATATATATATATATATATATATATATATATATATATATATATATATATATATATATGTCTTTCCTGACCGAGACAGTAACTTCAATTACAACCCTCAATATGATGACAACATGATAGTCTCAGCACACAAATCAAATAACTTGATTTGCCATATATTTTGGTTTGATATGATTTCAAGAGACCAATTATTTGTTGCAAATTACAGTCACCATTCACATCTTTCTCAACTGAAGCCTACCACAGCATAGCGAGAATGGATGATAATAGTTGATTGAGGACAATTATTGTGTTTGGTCACTATCAAATTCAATGAGAGAAACATAAATTCCTCAATGAGTTTCATAAAAAAAAAACAATTTTACCGTAAGCCTCCTTGAACTAACGATATTGTTTGTCCGCGCTCCACAGGTCAGATGAGATCACAGATTTCAGTGAAACTTGGTGTGCACATACCATCTAACTTTACCATCTAACTGTATTCTGTATAGATCTGGAGCTCTGCCGTTGAACTCTTCTGAGAAAAACAATTATTTCTTTTTTCTCCAATCTTTGGAATGTTGATGCATTCATCCAATGGTTCAATTGGCTCATAAACCCTAATTGATGAAGTTTTTGAGCTTTGAATCTTTCCCCCCATTTCTCCAAAAACGTTTTCATGCTTTTCAAGTGTGTTTCAATGCAATAATAGAAAATAACAGCTGTATGAGCAGTTGCATGCCTTGAACATATTTCCATAATTATTGTAGCAATTTTAGCTTGCTATACGACCCACGCCACAAGCTTTCTCATTTGAAAAAGTCGAGCTTGAAGCTTGGTTATTTTTAAATCATTTAGTAATTTTATTTTCTTCCTCTTAATTATTTAGAATGTAGGCCTATAGGTGATTATTTTCATTATCCTACAGATCATTATTATCATCCGCTCATTCGTACTCCCGTATAACCTAGCTGATGGTGGGGTCGTTGAGCAAACAATTATATCATCATCATCTTTACTCAAGATGTATTGTGGGTTATATTGAGGGGTATTTCCAATATTTTTCTTCACACTCAGATTGATTCATAGATTGATTCATAATATTATTGAAACAAAAAACTGTGATATCGCCGCCAAAAACTGTACGTGAACTAAAATCCTGGACTTGAGCTCGAGTCCCGTACAAGACATGAGTTTTTGTAAAAAAAATCCTTCCACCTATCATCACTTCATGGTTTCACTATCGCCCGGTCATTCGTACCCCCGTATAACCTGGCTGTTGGTGAGGTCGTTAAGCAAAAAATTAAAATCATCATCATCTTTGCTCAAGATGTATTGAGGGGTATATTGAGGTATATATCGGACATCGGTTCGACCTCCGCCACCGTCCATCTTTATAGATTTTTTGTGATTTCCCTATTTAGTCTAAATAGGCTGATGCCAGTATGGTTCCTATAATATGAGCAACGACCAGTCCATTTCCTTCTGACTATCCTTTCCATATCCAAGAAACCGTAATCTCATTGATAATTCATTCGACACCAATAGATCTCAGTTATCATAACAATGCGTCTTCAAGTACAATATAAATAAAATAATAATAATATCGAATGCAATCACGACAAACGTCTCTCGTTCATATGTTGTCAAAACTTCTTTGATCTACCAAGTTATTATGAATTCCTACAAGCAAGAGGAAGTCTGTTCGCACTCATTGGCTATCACGGTCACGTGGCTTCTAAGATATCCAACCAAAGCGGATGAAAAAGTTCACAGAATTCAAATTTGAAAACTAGCTAGAACTAGAAAGGGTACATGTAACTGAGTTGTGTGAATATAATGTGAATGTCGAAATTAGGTTTGAAGTAAAACAAACCTTACTATGATCTTATATCTTGGGCACGGTACTTTTTATCATCGAAACATCTTGTGTTTGATACATTTGGCAGTGGTATATTTGACTCAATAGCCGGAGAGCAGAATATATTATAGGCCAATACTGATATTTTCATATCTTTCAATAATTCAACCCATCAAAGGTCATCCAGGGCAGGAACATTATAATTGAAAATATGGTATTATTATATTTTTAATTGAACATTGAACTATGAAGAAAAAAGAGGAAAGAATGAAACGGGATTTCGATGATCGAATATTTTTATAATAGAAATAATAGAACAAATGAGGAAAGAGTGAAATACTTAGAACTGAATTTTGTTGAAATATCAAACATTTCACACACTCGATATTGCTCACTGAGAATGTTCATCTCGCATTTTTGGCTACCGCAGTTTGCGCTCAAGCTATAACATGTGTCTCAAGGATTATGAAAAGTATATTTCTGGATGAGCGAAGCGAAGACTCAATTTCACTATGCTCGAAAAAAGTAGGCCCACATGCTACATTTTTTTATGCAAATTCAGTTAAAACTTGACATACACAAATGTCCTCATCTAATTCGATACTGTTCAGTTTTGAGGCACAATCGGTCGCACCACTTCTGAGAAAACCAATTTCTAAGTTTTTAAATAATCCCATGAAAGTATAACCCACAGGAGAAAATTCGTGAAAACTATTTCCTCCGAAAGAATTCACATTTTCGCGGAATTTTAATATATCAATGATACACATTATTCCGCGAATCAGCCGTCTTGATGTAACGAAAAATATAATGTGAAGTTTTTAAATCACTCAAAAGTTATCCTCAGAAAAATACCAAGCCCAATCCAATCAACAAGTGTCCCTGATTAATTCAAAACGATTGAAACAGTGCCTTCTTTTGTACTGAAGAAATTAATTAGAATGAGTAAATGAATTGAACAGGAAGGCAGTGACATAATTGTTTGGGTCTCGAGGTGAATATTTATAACCAACCAAAGATTTGTTGATATTTTCTAGCTCATTCATCAACGCGGAAACACAAAACGCGTTTTCTTAGTTCATGATCATTGAGACACATATCATTATTGCTTGAGCGCATATACAGTGGTTTGAACAACATAATAATGATTCCTTTGTTGATTCCGTAAGAAGTAGGATTTTTTCCTAAAGAATGATTTTTTCAATTTTTCTCTTCTTGGTCATTTTGATTGAGCGTTCTCATTCATTTAATTTTGATATCATTCAATTGGATGAGCGAAGCGACGACTCAATTTCGCCATACCCGAAAAAAAGTGACTTTTTTTTTTTTTAGTTCGCGCTCCACAGGTCAAACTAAAATTCAAAATCAGTTGAAACTTGGCATACACAAGTGTCATTATCTAATTCGATACTGTATAGTTTTGAGGCGCAATCGATCGAACCACTTCTGAGAAAACTCATTTTAAAGTTTTCAAAAATCTCATTAGAATAACCCAGAGGAGAATATTCGTAAAATAATGTTCATCTGAGACATTTCAAATTCTCAGGGAATTTTAATATGATAATTATACACATTATTCCGAACTTACACTGTTTTCAACAATTTATTCTTCGAGCATTTCGTTCCTCCAGAATGAGAAAACATGCAATTAAATTGCTTACAGCCATATTGAATTGGATTCATTATATATATCATTTTAACGACATCTTCATGATATTCAAATTGCTTTCAACTTACTTCAAAACCGGACACTTTGGCGAGACGGGGGGACACTTTGCCAAAATCAGATAAAAAATTTGCAAAGTCACAAAAAATGCTTCGAAATAGCGGATTTATATTTTTAGTATGTGAATTATCTTTTTGAAGTCATTCTTTATTTTCACAATTGCCCAAAAGCTACAAAATTTATAAATTGAACAACTTTTGTTGCGTAAGTGTCCGTTTTTTTTTCGCTAGTGTCCACCCGTTTTGAAATCTGAAGTTTTTTTCGCCCAAGTGTCCGTAGCCCAAGTGTCAGTGAATCGCTCAAATTATATCTTCGATTTCTCCGTCGATTGATCTCTGTGGAGCCGTGGACTATAATAAATGATGAATAAATTGACCAATAATGACCTATTTTCGCAAAAATAGTTCCTAACAAATTGAAGAAATAAGAAAGGAATTGATAACGCAACAAATTATGTCTATTAAAAACGTATTCAAGCTGGATATGCTATTAATCACGATAGAGAACTTTATCACGTGATAATTCCGAGAGTTTCAGATCTTGGGCAGGACTGGTAGGAAGTTATTTTGATGAAATGAATGTTTTATATATTAATTCTGTTGTTTCATTTCGGCTATACATTGACCATTATTCGAATATTAAAGACGGGATTTGAATACCATTCAGTGGTGTGTGATTATATAATCAGAACCACATGGTTGATTGTACTATGAGAAAAATCATCCATCGATGAGTTCCTGCATGTTGATTTAACAAAGCGGAGGTAATCCCTTTTCTTGCTTAACAATAGGTCTAGAGCGCAAGGTGATTGACGTGTCTTGAGAAAGCGTCTATAGTGACAAAGTAATTCGGTGTGTATGCGGGTGGGGTAAACAGGCCTACAGTTTTCAGTAGTCTTTTAGATATTTCATACCTGATGACTCCGAAAGAAATGTACGACAATAAATGAATAAATGAATTCATTTCTTAGAAGACACGACGAATACACCATGAATATTCAATTTTTATTTACTCCCCTACAAGACAATCTCACTGGGAGCTCAAATACTTGTGTGACCATTGTATGAAGTGTTGTATGTGATATGTTACAAAATGAAAAAAATAAAATACAATGGATCGATATATCGGGCTTCGGTTCGATCCCCGCCACCGACCATCTCCACAGTTTTTTCGTGGTTTTCCTCCGTCGTCTACGCTAATGCCGGGATGATTCCTACATTATAGGCCTCGACCGCTTCCTTCTCACTATCCTTCCATCAACCAAGAAATTTACATCTCATCAATCATCCATTCGACGCCAGTAAGCCTATAGGCCTATATATCTTAGTTGTCATGACTATGCGCCGTTTAACCCAATATAAATCAAATGAACAAAAGATTGATATCAAATGCAATTATAACACACGTCTTTCATCGTTCTTCGTTCGTATGTTGTCATAAAGTCAAATGACTTCTCCAAAACTACAACCGGTAAAGTGGGGTGACTTTGACACCCTGGTGTGACTTTGTCCTTTTGTTGGAGAAAGTTTCATACTGCCACAAATGAGAAAGTTTTGATTTTATCGTATCTATTTTGATACGTATTTTTATTTTGATATGTATCTATTGAGATACAAAAAAAAATTGATACGATAAAATTAAAACTTTTTCATTTGTGGCAGTTTGAAACTTTCTCCAACAAAAGAACAGTCACACCAGTGGTCAAAGTCACCCCACTTTACGATATATGATTTGTGATGGTATTTCGAAAAACACCTGCTCATCCGTGATAACCTTTCATCTCATCATCCCATCATCTCATAACATTCACCGACCAATATAGATCATGGTAATTAGCAGTACAGTGTGTCGTAGAACCCAATATAAAAGAATGAATCCAAAAGAAAGCACGAAGTCTGTTCGCTGGTATTGCACACGAACGTAGCCTGACTCTATTGACTATCACGGTCACGTGGATGGCATCGCTTCTAAGATATGCAATCAAAGTGGATGAAAAGTTCACAGAACTCAAATTCGAAACTATACGTAGTCGACAGAACTTGAAACAAAGTTGTGTGAATACATTTAAAATGTAGAAATGATGTTCAAATTGAAGTGTTAATGAACAGACAGACATGATCCCATGATTAATGCATTGTACTTTTCACCGTGATAGTATGGTATGATCGGTATTTTTGTGGTGGTATATTTCAGCCAATAAACAGAGAGCCGAGTTTATTATAGGCCCATATTGATATTTTCATACATTTCCATACTGGCTCATCAAAGGTCATCCACCGCATAGGTTTACTATTCGAAAATATTCTCAACCAATGATATTGAAATATGAAAAAAACGAGGAGAGAACGAAAAGGGATTCAAATAGTCGATTATTTACTAATTTCACTTAATTTCTATTTCAGGTATAATCTTGGTTCTATATATTTATGTGTTCTGTATAATTATTCTGATATCCATATCTATAACTATCTCTGGATAGTAATAGAAAAATGTTGCCGAAATTCACAGCTTTCTAGATTCGATATTAACCGAATGAAGTTATTTCACATGAGTCATGGTGTATAGTTTTCTATTATACTTTGTGATGGATATCTCGCTCATCTTACAATGCATATCTGCGTTTGCCTGGTATCAAAAAACGGTGGCATAGTATACATACTGGAATAATGTTTCTAATTAAGTTTATATAATAAAGCATTCATCATAAATTCAGTTAATTTCACATAATTTAGTGTCTACGTTAATTACTTATGGTACCGAATATTTTTTGTCATTAATTTTTATTTTTTGTTAGGGTCAATCACAGCATATGTTGATACAATATGGAAATTCTAGAATTAGTTTCCAATTGGTTGCCTCATTTTCATTTTCATGCTCATTATCATTTAACCTATCGAAGTGAATTATGTTTTAATATGAGTTTATTAAATATTAGCATAGTAAATCACAGTGTATTTTAGTGTTTTGTTTTTCATCGTTTAAACCACAGATGAGCCATTTATGGCTTAGTGGACGAGAGTTCAAACTGTATTACTTTATTGTATAATTTAATTTGTGACAATAAAAAAAAAAAAAAAAAAAAATGCTGAATAAATCGATCACGCCGAAACTAGCCCCTATGGAATCTGAAATACAGTAACGCTCACTACAAGGCAAATAATCTATCACAGCTGAAATCATGGTCTACATAGGTAGTGGAATTGTAGGCCTAATGAAAAAAAATTGAAATCAGTTGTATGCATTTTTCTCACTATGCCAGCATATTATACTGGTGATCTTCATTCTCTGTTGTTGTTTCATTAGAACTGTTTTGTTGTTGGTGTGAATCGATGATTTAATATATAATTATACATCATTTCACAATAATTGTAGTGAGAATTGGGAAAAAACCTTTTGACTAATTACGGGACTGGATGCGTTCAGGTTTCCAAACATAAAACAACGATAGGACATTCCTTCATAGTTCATAGGCACATCGCTAGTCATGGTATCCCAAAAACTTGTTGTCAAAATCCTCAGTTTTCACATAGTGGGTTCCAATGAAAATCGACAAAAAATCAGTCGATACAAAAATTTGTTCCTGGCCCTTGTTTCTTCCCCTTTCCTCTCACCACCTTCCCCCGCTAAGACAAAAGTTAGATGGGCCATGCCCATCCACCCCTTCTCCCACCCCTTCTCCCACCGCTGTTTCAACGCCAGTGTGCGTTCTACAGATTATTCCCACACACTTGAAACACACCATTCAGAATGAATGAATGAATATCAGGGTTTTAAGGCGCATCGACAGCGAGGTCATTTAGCGCCTCAGGCCTAAGTCAAGACGAAGACACTTAATACAGAGACATATTTTTCTCATTTGAGCAGTAGTGTTGATTGAAGTACTCACTACGCTCGTGCGATCGTAATTGAGCGATGAGACGAGAAACAATGAGAAGTAATGGAATATAGAATATAAATTCACCCTTCTTCCAGCGGTGTAATGAGGAATGTAAAAAACCGGCACAGTAGCTGAGTGGTTAGCTCACTTGCTTCGTGATCCGGGAGGTGAAGGGACATGTCGGACCCGGTTCGATCCCCGCCACCGTCCATCTTTATAGGGGTTTTTCGTGGTTTCCCTCTGTAGTCTAGGCTAATGCCAGGATGGTTCCTACAATATAGGCCACGACCGCTTCCTTCCCACTATCCTTCCCACTACCCATAAAAACCTTCATCTCATCATCCCATCATCTCATTAATCATTCATCCGACGCCAATAGATCTTAGTAATCATTACAGTGCGTCGTTAAAACCCAATACAAAAAAAGGAATGTAAAATGATCGAATACGATGTTTCTACATCATATTTATCTACGTCCTTATCTCATGTTAAAAACGTTTTCTCAGATCATATTGTTAACCATGAGCCGGTTGTACCAACTGATAATTGATGTGAAACATTAAATAATTATGCATGGTAAGAAAATAACATGCGTAACCAAGTGTAATAACCGATTTGTTGGCTGATTGATTGTTCAATCAATTAAATTACTAATGATTAATTCTAGTTTCTAGTTATTAAATTAGTACATCAATCATTGCCTATATTTCACTTTTCACTAGTTATAACCGACTCTGTAGGAGATGAAAAAAAAGAGAAAATTATGCCCACTTTTCCATCGTTTCTTGATTCACTGATTATTTCATCGTGAATTGGTCAAAAATTGAAAATAAAAGCAGAAATAAACATTGCATAGTTAATTTATACTCATCAAGTACAGCGTCACACAAGTAGATATGATTATTCAAACTCTTTTTCTATCGCAGCTGGATTTTTAGTGACGTTAGTCAAGAGTTTATATCAATTATATTGTGTTGAACAGGTAAGATCTCCGGACAGATTATTGAGAATAACTCTCACAAACATAACGCCGTATCTCGGCCGCAAATGAGTGAATTTCTCACAATAAAAAAGTAAATTGCTCAGATTTTCATTTTCAAAGAGTATTTTCAGAATATAATGATCTGAATCCCGTGATGCAGATTTTAGTTTATTTCTACAATGATTATCGAACTTCTATTGTTCTCTAGATTCAGGTAATGCATCCTTTTAGCCGTTATCCCTCGAAGAGGATCGTACCTCTCATTTCAACTAGGAGTGGAGTAGAAGGTGGGGTGGGGTAAGGGCTGACAGATGAGCAAACGCTCTTCATTGGTCAGATTCTTGTAAAGAGGCGTGAACGTCTATGTTAGATTGAGTCGACGAATTGGGAATTCACCGAGTCGGGATTTCGACGAATATTACCAGTCGATGAATCTTACCAGTAGACGAATTGAACACCTACGTATTTGGCTAAAAGTCGATGAATCGGGATTTCAATGAATCGGGATTTCATCGAGTCGGGATATCGACGAGTATTACCAGTCGATGAATCGGACAGCTACGTGAATGGCTGAAAGTAGACGAATCGGGATTTCGACGAATCGGGATTTCACCGAGTCGGGATTTCGACGAATATTACCAGTCGATGAATCTTACCAGTCGACGAATTGAACACCTACGTATATGGCTAAAAGTCGATGAATCGGGATTTCACTGAGTCGGGATCTCACTGAATCTTACCAGTCGATGAATCTTACCAGTAGACGAATTGAACACATATGTGAATGGCAAAAAGTAGACGAATCGGGATTTCACTGAGTCGGGATTTCATCGAGTCGGGATTTCGATGAATATTGCCAGTCGACGAATTGAACACCCACGTAAATGGCTAGAAGTAGATGAATCGGGATTTCGATGAATCGGGATTTCACTGAGTCGGGAATTCGACGAATCGGGATTTCGATGAATTGAGACAGTAGACGAATCGGGATTTCACTGAATCGGGATTTCACTGAGTCTTACCAGTCGACGAGTTGGGATTTCGATGAATTGGGACGTAGCCCCAGTCGACCACTTGTCTCAGTAAGACCCCACCAACAGCCAGGTTAAACGGGGGTAATAATAAGCCAGTGAAAATGGTGTGATGATCAGTGAAAGGACACTCACAAAACCTATGCCTTATGCGAGACAAAAGTGATCAATCCAACTCTTAGCAAAGTAACAATGAACACTCACAAAGAAAATCGAAACAATTGAACTAATTTTATGATCGTGACACACAAAAAATCTTGTTTTCTGTAAAAAAAAAAATGTGTCGCATTAAATGCCGTGTTAAGATTGACAATGAGAATTTCTATATTGAAAACGAGTGAACGTCTCGATGCACAGTGACACTGAATGATTTATCTCAGGTATGATCATTGATATATCTCAATATTCTGAAACATATGGCTCGAATAAACATCCAAGCCAATAACTATTTGGAGAACAAATAAAAACAACAAACAAACAAAATTAAAATGTCTTGATAAATTGCCCCCCCCCCCCTCTTCCCCCTCAGCCACTCGGTCCATCGTCTCAGTGGTATTTTTGAACTCTCATATAGAGAATTATATATGATGGAAACAAACTTTTGTATCATCTTCTGATCTCTATTTGCTTGTTGAAATTTCAAAATTATTGGTTATTCCTCTTGACATTCGTTTCGGTCAGAAGTACAAAAATCAGAAGAAAATGAACAGTTTTGTCACGTAGCGGTTATGTGCAATCAAATCTTCCATCATTTCAATCTGAAAATGTGTAATTATGATGTTGATGCGTGTTTGTTCACGAATAAAACTGAGAACAACACCTACTGTTTCCAGTTTTCAAACTTGGAGTAATTTTTCATTCTTCATTCGAATAGAACATGACATGAAAGTTTCGAATTTTGTCTGAACAACTTTCCGAGTTGTTTGCTCTCTGAAGAATGTTCATTCTCCAACGACTGTCGTTTATTTATTGTCAAGTATAAGGACAACGACCGTTTTCAGTTATTGTCTTATTGTTATTGTCTTTGTTCGCTGTCAAGAACTAAACGAAATACACTTTCTAAGAGAAAAAGTGTTGATTTTGTTATAAGTGTCAAACTTTCACATCTTGGCTAGTGACTTGTGAGAGAGACGACATCACCCTCTGCGTCTGCGCATTGCAGTATGGTAGGATAAAGTTCATGATACAAGATGCGAATGGATTATTTCGTACTCTTACAGACACGCTATAGTTATGTTTGAATGGGAGTAATATTAAATTTCATTTCATTTCATTTTATTTTCGTGTAATGAAGGATTTGCAAGTTTATCATTGAAAATTTTTTTTTTTTTCAAATGTCTTTAAAGACAGTCACTTAAAAATATATAATCACTGAAAAATCAGAAAGTTGTTGAATTCATGAAATGTATACGGTATAAGATGAGGTAGGATATAATATGATCGATGCTATTTTTCATAAATACTCAGCATCTATCAAGTCAGTTGAATAATAATAAAACACAACAAAAACAGACAAATGCTATATCAAATGCATATATATTATATGCCATTATATTATATGCTATATTATATTAAATTCATATTATATGCACATATTATTCCCCGCTTTTCAATTTACATCGTGATTTATACTCATACAGCATTTTTTAGTGATAACATATACAATTTTTTCTTCGAAAACAATTATGTATGAAGTCCATGATACAGGACGCAAATGGATTATTTCCTACGCTTATAGGCGCCGTATAGTTATGTTCAAATAGGTATGAATCATCTCCTGTTTTTCAATTCACATTGAATTCTCATACAGTATTTTTTCGTGAATATATATACAATTTTCTCCAAAATGAATAATATTCAGGGAGATTACAACATTGAACGGATGACATAATTATGTACTGACAGCCAATTTGGAATGAACCATGATTAATTTCGAGCACAAATTTGAACAATGTCGTTCCCACTGAAATTGGCAGAGACAAATATATTCTTTATATCCGCAGCGTCAAATTTCGATTTTTGTATCATGTATCACAATGTATCACACAGTATATTACTACGTTTAATGATAGATGGGATGAAATACAATGATTATTCACCTTTGTGTTTGTTTTCATCCGATGGAGGATTCACAGAATCCTCATAGAAATAACACTGGCAGATGTAACGTGAATCGAATGAATGAATGAATGAATGAATGAATATATGAATATATATATATATATATATATATATATATATATATATATATATATATATATATATATATAATATACGCTCTTTTTCGTCACAGATCTGTTCTTGTTTGTGCGTATGAACATCTCAATACATATAACAAAGAAAACGGTGAAGAAATGAGTTCGGAATCTTTCGTTTTCTCGGTGGCCGATCCTTGACTCCTTAATCTGATATAAATTTTGATGAAATATTTCCAAAACACACCATCACAATACTGAAAATGTTCGCCACCGACTGTTATTAGACTCGATTGTGCTATTTGGTGACAATTCAACTCCCAAGGGCACAGTATTCGCTTGTTTAGGTACGATTCCGTGACTACAGCGTATCACGGAACTAAACGAAAACTCTATTGAGAAAATGTGGAACAACTCTCGTTCAATGTGTCGTTGATTTCAATATGATTTCCATAATATTTAAATTGACCAATTATGTTTATTCTCATCCATTCATAATACTTGTATGAATGTTCGAGCAATTTCGTACTAATAGTTAGCTATGATCAACTTCCGAAGTGTTTTCATTGTAAATTGATGTAGTTCATCATAAACATCCACAATTTAAACCAGGTTCTCATTTTTTATTCAATCTCTGTTATTCTTCATTCAACTTTTATAGACTCCCATATCCACATCTGAACCTTTCCACTCTTATATCTTCTCTGTTCCACTTTCGACCTTTTCCAAATCCATATCAAACTTCCATCTTTCATTTTCTCTTCCTCTTTCTTTCTCTGTCCATCTCGTCAACTCCCTCGTGTGTCTGCGGAAGTGTTACTAAGCCTTCTGAACAAACCACAGCACTCTGGTATGTCGTACATAATAGACATGAAACAGCCGTCTGTCTTATCGACCTTGTTCATTGGTTTGGACGCACACTATGCGGGTGGGGTGATCGTGGTTAGCAGAATCTGCTTCCAGCTTTTCATGTTGTGGTCTGTTGGCATAGGCTTGATATACACCAGGGACATCATCTGTCAGCATACAATCATCAGCTAGTTGAAGTTAGAATGGCTAGATACTGGGGGGGGGGGGAGTAGCCAACTTCCGCGCAGGATGCCATTTTTTGAGGAAATTTTTTGTCGAATAGTGTCGTGAACTTACTAGATGATCAATAAAATGCCAGAAATTTCTACTGAAGTTGTTTCCTAACCGATGTAATGCAGTCTGACGCATTCTGATCTGAAACATCTGATCTGAATTCTAGACCAAAAATGGCGTTCATACAAGAGATATTTCAGTAGTCAATGGAAAACAGTCACCAAGTTAGCCACTCTCTTTTCCAGTATATAGCATTTCTAGATATAGTATGCTTCACGTGTTACGTGGCATGCGTTTTCAAACATGTGTTCAAGTGCTAAAAATTGATTGTATGTAATGTGGATGAGCAAAACTTGAACCCTGGCAGGTTTAACTTCCGTAGGATTCCCCTAAGGGTAATTCCATGATGGCAATTAACACCACGCTGAAGGTCATGTCATTGTATGTTGATCAACATAAACCTTTCTGATGCCGCAATCAATACTTTTCAGATAATTTTCTAACCATAGGCTTGTTTCCAGAGTACATCGTGGCTCGGTGGCTCGATGTTTGCTTTTGTGAAGAGGTGGGAGTGCATATATTTTTAAAATATTCTCCACTATTTCTGAACACGAGTTATGATAGAGAATAACTTGTTTAGTGACCAGTATTCGAATTGTTTTCATTCAGTTGTGTCACATTTCGTTTTCATGCTACGACCTGTTCCTGACCAAGTCATTGTGGAGTCATCAAAGCCGTGTTTTTTTTCGGAACAGTACCGATTACCATTTGTCCCTGAATAGGTCAAGTGTGCGTTTGAGTCGAGTTTGAAACTCTGTGCAATATTATCATCCTCTTCACTCTCTTTGTTTTTTTCCGAGCCGTTATACCCTCCATCAGCATACTCTTCTCACCTACATTCATTCTCTTTGTTCGTGTTGGAATACTCGGTGGTTTGTTACGATACGTTAAGGCTCCACTAGTCACTCTCAAAACTATTTCGGGCAAGATAGGCAAGCCCTTTATACAGGGACGAAATTTGAGTTGCCTAGATAGGTTACAGGGTTTGACCCGTCAGCTGACAAATTGGTAGTTTGATTTATTACTGTCAAAGCAAAATATGCCGCCTAACGTTTTGCAGGATCGAAGCTTCCAACCGTTAGTGATAATTGATATGATAGACGGTCAATTGAGACCCTCAATACAGTGGAATGAAGATATTGAAAGTGATCGAGCTCAAGAATAGATCAGGTTACAGCGTTATCAGCTGCTCTGATGTGATATTTATTATGGACGATTCACTGGACGCAAGGGAAAAACAATCATGAACTCGCAATCCTTTGCTGAGCGTGTAGTTTACACGAATGATGAATTTGTCAACAAGTTTTTTATATTCTAATATTTGTATGTTTATTCATTCATTTCATTTTAATGTATATATTTATTTTTACTCTTCATCTATCTCATAGTGATATATTTCTTTTTTATAAAATGTATATTCAATCGAAAAAAGTTGATTTCTACAACCAATGGTCGCCTAATCTTTGGGGTCCAAATCTGCAGTGGATATAAAAATAATCGCTTTCTCAATTCAAAATCAAAAATCTACTTGTTTTCTAAAAAATATTTACCTTTTAATTTATCATGAACACTTTAATGATTTTCACTAATTCATAGGCTCATATATAAATACTTGAGACCTGAAGAGAATGATACCATTGCTCGTAAGTCATAGGGTCGATTAAGTAGGCCTACACATTATCACGATTCAAATAAACCAATGTTGTATATTTCATTTATGAGATGGAATAACTTTATATGTTATCTGATTTCATCTGTGAAACAGAGAACTGAAGAAACTGTCCATATAGGACTGTCTATAAAATAATTAATGTAATATCATTTTAATATCATTTTTTGAATGAATACATTATTTGTAGTGTTGCCGTTCAATCAAGAAATTGTAAGCGATACCGAATAGTGCTATATCAAACATATCAGAAAATCAGTAATTCCATTCGAACGAATCGAAATGATGATAGGCCTATTGAATATCGATCGAAATTATCGATTTTTTGGTGTCTAAATCACGTTTTTTCAAGTTTTCGAAAATATAAAAGTCGTGTTAAAAGTCCGCCTCTACCGAAACTTGCCAGCCACAGAATTGTTCTACTCCCGATAAGATTTTTCTCAGAGGCGGACTTTCTATTCCTCCAACTTCCGAAGCCCAATCACAACATACTCGCCAAAGACAAATTGCGAGTTCGCGGGAATCGAACCCCGAACACCCCCGGGAAAGTTTTTCTCGTTTTCGGTGAATGTCGTACACCAAAAAAGTACGATAATTCACCACCTCTTGCCGAAAACCGTCGCGGGGGTTCGGGGTTCGAGTCCTGCGGACTTGTCTTTCATTGCCGGAAAAACGAGTTTTTCACAAATATCTTCCGCAATTGTCCGACGACTACGAAATTTTCCCCGGTGATAGAGGTGATCGATCACCGCCAGAATCTAGAAACTGCATTCCCCTTTCGCACTTCCGTTGACGGCGGCGGCGTCGAAAGTCCGCGGGACCGCGCCGACACGTACCCGGTCGAACCAGGAGTCCCATCTTATTCGACCGGCACTTTTATGAAAGGACTCGACTAGACCTTTCCAAATCTGTTCATCTCGAGTTCGTGCGTTTGTCTGGTAACTCGCAATATCACCGGGAAGGTGAGCACTCTTCGGCCGCCGACACCATTGCTCGGAAAATGGATTTTCCGAAAACAGTTCGGGAAAACGTCGTCTCCTATCGTGTGGTTTTAACCCCGATCGATTTGGCCCACCCGTTCACCCGCCACGGCATGTTTTTCTTTGTGACCACGGCGGCCGACACATTTCCAAAAAAAATCGTCAATTGAATTGTATGCGAATTTTTTTTCGATAAATTCGTACATTATCTTATCCGAATTCACGTGCTGGAAAACTCGCTGAATCGGGTCACCGATGTGGAAATGGCGAGCATTTCACTTTCGAAAAGAATCTGTTCCGTATCCGAGATCAAGGTATAGGTGGGTATCGCAAATCCTACCCCGACCTGATTGGCCAGTTTGAAACCCAGAAATTAATTTCTTCTAATCGCCTTTCTCGTCCCGATGGTGGCCATTTTGGGTCATTTTTCGTGTAAACGGACTTTGCAGGAGGGTCCGTATAGCAGCCGGAGGCCGTCCTTCGACCGTTTCGGACGTATTTTCCGGTCACAACTTTGGCAACGTTTTTTGCCGACGGTGAAATTTTCATCGGCTCCAGAGACAAGATTGCCGCCTGAATCTGGAGACCGCATCGCGCTACCGCACTCGGATCGACGACGACGCCGCCGCCCGGCATCGAAATAGCCGGCACCTTCGGGCGACGTTGCGGTCGATTGGAATTTTTTAGCGAGATTTCGTGTCCAGATTCGGATCCATCGGACTGTTTTACGTCTCGAAAAAATTCAATTAAAAAGTGACAAATCAAAAATCTACTCAATTATTTTCAGGAAATTGCAATTGTTTCATTTTTTCAATATAATATATAACTTTTTTGAAAACGACCGAACCAAATTAATTGTAACTTCGTAAAAACATGTAGGTAAGGGCCTATCGAGATCATATTACCATTCTGTTGAAATTTCATCTCGGCGTTTGAATAAAATTGACAAAAATAACCCGTTGTTATTCTCTTATGGGAATTTGCCAAAATACCCGATTTTACTCAAAACCAGTAAAGGTCTATTCTGGTATGACAGCAATCAGCAAATACTTGAGACCAGTTACTATTATAAGTCCATGATGAGACCTTTGCTCGTAGGGTGGATTAAGTACACATTATCACGATTTAAATAACCCAATTTTGTATATTTCATCTACGAGATGAAATAACTCCATATATTATCTGATTTCGTTTGTAGAACCGAATACTGAAGAAACTGTCCATAAATATAATTTTTTGAATGCATACATTATTTGTAGGGTTGCCGTTCGAGCGAGAATTTGTGAGCGATACCGAATAGTACTTTATCGAAAATCGATCGAGAATATTGAAATATTAGGAATTCCATTCGATCGAATCGAAATGATAAATGGAATATCGATCGAAATCACTGGTGTTCGAGTGGCTAGAGCACTGAACCATAATTCAGGAGACTGGGATTCGATTTCCGTCCTGGTCGACTATCCTGACTGAGGTCAGAGGTGCATCGTGCTTGCCCTCTGTCGTTCAGGTTGATACATGGAACAGGCCAAGGACGACTCCTTCCCACTATCCCCAAAAAGCATAATAACATAACTTTTCTTCTCATTATCCCAGAATCTCATATATCATTCACCGAAGCCAATAGATCAGGCTGATCATCAGTACAATCCGTCGTTAAACCTCATATAAATAGAAGATATCGCCTGCCGCGCGGCGCCGTATATAATGATCATTTTCATTAATAACAATAACATGACTATTTTGTATTTTTCATTTTATTTAGTCCAAAGATTCGCACATGGTACAAATATAGGAAATATAAAAACTTACAACTAGATATAAAAATGAGGAAACAGAGATATGTGATTTAAGAAGACAGAATGATATTATATAGGACTATGCTATGATGCAATGATTGTCTAACTCTAGTGTGACTTCGAAGTAAGGAATTCATTGAGGACCTAGGGTTCTGGAGTAGGAAAGATTTCAGGTTGTATTTGATAGATGGAAGTTTGGTGAGGCTATAGTGATATGGGCAGGTAGTTTAAATGTAGAAATAAATGGCAAGAATCATATAGATCCTATAAAACTTGTTAAAACATGAATTCGTAAATGGTTGTGCAAAGATGGAGAGGGCTGTGTGTGAAAAAAGCGTGAACAAACTAATAAGAGTCAATAATTAATAACAATATTCTATGACCGTGAGGTGACAACTAACCAACCTAGGCATAAAACAAGTATGTTTAGTAATTACCAATTTTTTAATTGGTTTCATAATTCAATACGATTACCTAATCGATAGCATCACATTTTTGGTATAGTAATGAATGTAAAGTAATGTTTTGGTTTGAGACTTCTAGGTCATTTTGTACCGATAAATGAAACATTTTTTTCTGCGAAAACATACTCACAGTCCACATGGCCAAATGATTGCTTTAGCAATCTCTACTTTTAGCCGACTTCTAGTTGATATGTTTTGACAAAATGACTTCTAGTCTGAATGTGAAAGAACCGATTGAGCGTCTCCACCATCAATTAGCACACACGGCTTGGTGTGTCGATACGCCAAATGAGGTAGCGGCAAATATCATCTGTCCTTTTAGTTCTTATCTTGACATATTTTTGCTAATAAATAATCTCTTTTAACTCGGCGGTGAATGATTGTGTACGACGTGTTATCGGGTGACATCGATAGACTACCCAATGTACAAATATGTATAAGAAGGCGTATACCCCTCAGGCGTTTGAGTTTCTTTAGATATATTAAAAAATGTGTAATGTGGTCACACGAGAAAAACATGCTAATTGTAAACAGTAACTGTGAAGAAACCAATCAAGCGATTGTTGTCAAATTTTTGGGGTGTATAGTTAAAGGATGTATCTTGACTGTAACGTAAATTAAATGTCATATGTGCGCGATCACCGAGGCGCTATTACATGACATGAAATCAGAAAAATCACTTAATTTCGCCTTAGTTTGATTGAAGTTTATATATGAACAAAAAAATATTTGAGGAACAAAAGTACCTCGTTAAATCAGATTGACCTGTGACTGAATCACATTCGAAATTTGAAAGTCATCGAACGTGTCGTTGGCTCATGAGAGTTGAATGAAAATACATCCATTTCATGCTGAAATCGCGACCGACTAGTAGCATCTTAAGGCTCCACTAGTCACTCTCAAAACTATTTCGGGCAAGATAGGCAAGCCCTTTATACAGGGACGAAATTTGAGTTGCCTAGATAGGTTACAGGGTTTGACCCGTCAGCTGACAAATTGGTAGTTTGATTTATTACTGTCAAAGCAAAATATGCCGCCGAACGTTTTGCAGGATTGAAGCTTCCTACCGTTAGTGATAATTGTCATGATAGACGGTCAATTGAGACCCTCAATACAGTGGAATGAAGATATTAAAAGTGATCGAGCTCAAGAATAGATCAGGTTACAGCGTTATCAGCTGCTCTGAGGTGATATTTATTATGGACGATTCACTGGATGCGAGGGAAAAACAATCATGAACTCGCAATCCTTTGCTGAACGTGTAGTTTACACGAATGATGAATTTGTCAACAAGTTTTTTATATTCTAATATTTGTATATTTATTCATTCATTTCATTTTTATGTATATATTTATTTTTACTCTTCATCTATTTCATATTGATATATTTCTATTTTTTTAATGTATATTCAATCGAAAAAAGTTGATTTCTACAACCAATGGTCGCCTAATCTTCAGGGTCCAAATCTGCAGTGGATATAAAAATAATCGCTTTCTCAATTCAAAATCAAAAATCTACTTGTTTTCTAAAAAATATTTACCTTTTAATTTATCATGAACATTTTAATGATTTTCACTAATTTATAGGCTCATATGTAAATACTTGAGCCCTGAAGAGGATGATACCATTGCTCGTAAGTCGTAGGGTCGATTAAGTAGGCCTACACATTATCACGATTTAAATAACCCAATGTTGTATATTTCATTTATGAGATGGAATAACTTTATATGTTATCTAATTTCATCTGTAAAACAGAGAACTGAAGAAACTTTCCATATAGGACTGTCTAGTGTCTATAGAATAATTAATGTAATATCATTTTGATATCATTTTTTGAATGAATACATTATTTGTAGTGTTGCCGTTCAATCAAGAAATTGTAAGCGATACCGAATAGTGCTATATCAAACATATCAGAAAATCAGGAATTCCATTCGAACGAATCGAAATGATGATAGGCCTATTGAATATCGATCGAAATTATCGATTTTTTGGTGTCTAAATCACGTTTCTTTCAAGTTTTCGAAGATATAAAAGTCGTGATAAAAGTCCGCCTCTACCGAAACTTGCCAGCCACAAAAGTGTTCTACTCCCGATAAGATTTTTCTCAGAGGCGGACTTTCTATTCCGCCAACTTCCGAAGCCCAATCACAACATTCTCGCCAAAGACAAATTGCGAGTTCGCGGGAATCGAACCCCGAACACCCCCGGGAAAGTTTTTCTCGTCTTTGGTGAATGTCGTACACCTAAAAAGTACGATAATTCACCACCTCTTGCCGAAAACCGTCGCGGGGGTTCGGGGTTCGAGTCCTGCGGACTTGTCTTTTTCATTGCCGGAAAAACGAGTTTTCACAAATATCTTCCGCAAATGTCCGACGACTACGAAATTTTCCGCGGTGATAGAGGTGATCGATCCCCGCCAGAATCTAGAAACTGCATTCCCCTTTCGCACTTCCGTCGACGGCGGCGGCGTCGAAAGTCCGCGGGACCGCGCCGACACGTACCCGGTCGAACCAGGAGTCCCATCTTATTCGACCGGCACTTTTATGAAAGGACTCGACTAGACCTTTCCAAATCTGTTCATCTCGAGTTCGTGCGTTTGTCTGGTAACTCGCAATATCACCGGGAAGGTGAGCACTCTTCGGCCGCCGACACCATTGCTCGGAAAATGGATTTTCCGAAAACAGTTCGGGAAAACGTCGTCTCCTATCGTGTGGTTTTAACCCCGATCGATTTGGCCCACCCGTTCACCCGCCACGGCATGTTTTTCTTTGTGACCACGGCGGCCGACACATTTCCAAAAAAAATCGTCAATTGAATTGTATGCGAATTTTTTTTCGATAAATTCGTACATTATCTTATCCGAATTCACGTGCTGGAAAACTCGCTGAATCGGGTCACCGATGTGGAAATGGCGAGCATTTCACTTTCGAAAAGAATCTGTTCCGTATCCGAGATCAAGGTATAGGTGGGTATCGCAAATCCTACCCCGACCTGATTGGCCAGTTTGAAACCCAGAAATTAATTTCTTCTAATCGCCTTTCTCGTCCCGATGGTGGCCATTTTGGGTCATTTTTCGTGTAAACGGACTTTGCAGGAGGGTCCGTATAGCAGCCGGAGGCCGTCCTTCGACCGTTTCGGACGTATTTTCCGGTCACAACTTTGGCAACGTTTTTTGCCGACGGTGAAATTTTCATCGGCTCCAGAGACAAGATTGCCGCCTGAATCTGGAGACCGCATCGCGCTACCGCACTCGGATCGACGACGACGCCGCCGACCGGCATCGAAATAGCCGGCACCTTCGGGCGACGTTGCGGTCGATTGGAATTTTTTAGCGAGATTTCGTGTCCAGATTCGGATCCATCGGACTGTTTTACGTCTCGAAAAAATTCAATTAAAAAGTGACAAATCAAAAATCTACTCAATTATTTTCAGGAAATTGCAATTGTTTCATTTTTTCAATATAATATATCATTTTTTCTAAAACGACCGAATCAAATTAATTGTAACTTCGTAAGAACATGTAGGTAAGGGTCTATTGAGATCATATTACCATTCTGTTGAAATTTCATCTCGGCGTTTGAATATAATTGACAAAAATAACCCGTTGTTATTCTCTTATGGGAATTTGCCAAAATACCCGATTTTACTCAAAACCAGTTGAGGTCTATTCTGGTATGGCAGCAATCAGCAAATACTTGAACCCTGAAGAGGATGAGACCTCTGCTCGTAGGGTGGATCAAGTAGGCTTACACATTGTCACGATTTAAATAACCCAATTTTGTATATTTCATTCACGAGATGAAATAACTTCATATATTATCTGATTTCGTTCGTAGAACAGAATACTGAAGAAACTGTCCATAAATATAATTTTTTGAATGCATACATTATTTGTAGGGTTGCCGTTCGAGCGAAAATTTGTGAGCTATACCGAATAGTACTTTATCGAAAATCGATCGAGAATATTGAAATATTAGGAATTCCATTCGATCGAATCGAAATGATAAATGGAATATCAATCGAAATCATTATCGATTTTTTGGTGGTCTGAATCTTTATTTTTGTTGTAGTTTTCCGTAATTATTTTGTGACGCGCATAAGGAATTGTCAGTCCCGACATGCACACTCCCAGCGTCAACACAGGACTATGACGTGAGTCTTGACCGAGGATAAGAACCACACAGAATGGTCTCTCTCTATGATGTCTTGTTCGGTAATGCCAAGGGGGGAGAAAGACACAAAAAAAATTTTTATAAGTATTATCACGTTTCATCAACATATGTATTGTGACATTTTTATTTTTTAATGTTAACGGCCAAATTGATCCTTCGCTTTCGCTCATCCATGATTATGTGAATGGATCATAAGAAATAAGAATTCTCGTTCTCCTTACGTGATGAATGAATCGTTATACGAATTAAAGGAATAAGGATGAGTGAAATGACGAAAGGTCGTGGCTCCTGGCATTAGTGACCTATATTTCGGAAGGCCTTCAGCTTCGTCTTGGATATTTACTGTGCAACTGACACTGGTGGTCGAGTGGCTAGCGCACTGAACCATAATTCAGAAGACTGGGATTCGATTTCCGTCCTGGTCGACTATCCTGACTGAGGTCAGAGGTGCATCGTGCTTGCCCTCTGTCGTTCAGGTTGATACATGGAACAGGCCAAGGACGACTCCTTCCCACTATCCCCAAAAAGCATAATAACATAACTTTTCTTCTCATTATCCCAGTATCTTAAATATCATTCACCGAAGCCAATAGATCAGGCTGATCATCAGTGCAATCCGTCGTTGAACCCAATATAAATAGAAGATATCGACTGCCGCGCGGCGCCGTCTATAATGATCATTTTCAATAATAACAATAACATAACTATTTTTTATTTTTCATTTTATTTAGTCCAAAGATTCGCACATGGTACAAATATAGGAAATATAAAAACTTACAACTAGATATGAAAATGAGGAGACAGAGAGATATGATTGAAGAAGACAGAATGATATTATATAGGACTATGCCATGATGCAATGATTGTCTAACTCTATAGTGTGACTTCGAACTAAGGAATTCATTGAGGACATAGGGTTCTGGAGTAGGAAAAATTTCAGGTTGTATTTGATAGATGGAAGTTTGGTGAGGCTAGTTATTTGGGCAGGTAGTTTAAATCTAGAAATAAATGGCAAGAATCATATAGATCCTATAAAACTTGTTAAAACATGAATTCGAAAATGGTTGTGCAAAGACGGAGAGGGCTGTGTGTGAAAAAAGCGTGAAAAAACTAATAAGAGTCAATAATCAATAACAATGTTCTATGACCGTGAGGTGACAACTAACCAACCCAGACATAAAACAAGTATGTTTAGTAATTACCAATTTTTCAATTGGTTTCATAATTCAATACGATTACCTAATCGATAGCATCACATTTTTGGTATAGTAATGAATGTAAAGTAATGTTTTGGTTTGAGACTTCTAGGTCATTTTGTACCGATGAATGAAACATTTTTTTCTGCGAAAACATACTCACAGTCCACGTGGCCAAATGATTGCTTTAGCAATCTCTACTTTTAGCCAACTTCTAGTTGATACGTTTTGACAAAATGACTTCTAGTCTGAATGTGACAGAACCGATCGAGCGTCTCCACTATCAATTAGCACAAACGGCTTGGTGTGTCGATACGCCAAATGAGGTAGCGGCAAATATCATCTGTCCTTTGCGTTCTTATCTTGACATATTTTTGCTAATAAATAATCTCTTTTGACTCGGCGGTGAATGATTGTGTACGACGTGTTATCGGGTGACATCGATAGACTACCCAATGTACAAATATGTATAAGAAGGCGTATACCCCTCAGGCGTTTGAGTTTCTTCAGATATATTAAAAAATGTGTAATGTGGTCACACTAGAAAAACACGCTAATTGTAAACAGTAACTGTGAAGAAACCAATCGAGCGATTGTTTTCAAATTTTTGGGGTGTATAGTTAAAGGATGTATCTTGACTGTAACGTAAATTAAATGTCATGTGTGCGCGATCACCGAGGCGCTATTACATGACATGAAATCAGAAAAATCACTGAATTTCGCCTTAGTTTGATTGAAGTTTATATATGAACAAAAAAATATTCGAGATACAAAAGTACCTCGATAAATCAGATTGACCTGTGACTGAATTACATTCGAAATTTGAAAGTCATCGAACGTGTCGTTGGCTCATGAGAGTTGAATGAAAATACATCCATTTTATGCTGAAATCGCGACCGACTAGTAGCATCTTAAGACGAGAGAACTCACTATATGTTATGAATTACCAAGTTTACGCGCGCCGTGAACTGAATATAGAAAGTACGTCATCTTCCATCGAATCCGTTACATTACTACAAGTGGGGTAATTCCTCTCATTGGTCTTATATAATAGTGTAATAGTATCAATTATATTATTGAGGGAGATAGCATATATCTTAGGCTTCAATTAAAACTGGAAATATTGAAGGAGAAAATGAATCCCGAGTCTTGATAGAAGCGCACATAATTTTGCAAAAATCGTCGTCCACTCATGACAACAATGAATGGCATCACTGGGAATAATCCTGAACACCTGGAAAATAATGTTGAATTTCATGTCAAAATAATCTGTATACAGAAATAGTATTCCACCATGACCATTCAGACTGACTAAGATATCAGTGGTTTTCCTCAGTATATTTTTCTTTCCTGTGTCAAGATGCTTCGTTCCTATCTCCATATCATCTAAAACATTATTACACTGACACAAATGAATTACAATTATCATTGAAGTGAATTGTTTGACACCATATGGATGAATGAAAACATCCTAAAATGAATGGTAATCATCACCTTAATGAAATGGTATATATAAAATTACTGAACGAACCTTCTTGGATGTCGTTGGAGGTTTGAATTAGCATTTCAGAGTTCGACGAAAATGATAGTTTTTTCTTCAATCTGAATAGTTATTAACCTCATACTCTCGAGAAATATTTTCCAGAGAACTAGTACACATATAGTCCATTCATTCCGTTTCCATTCAATTTTCCTACTCTTGACCGCAAGCAGACTGATAATAAGCTCGTCAATCTTGATTATCAACCAATCAATTTTGTTGAGTCCAGTTCTGTTTGACTCTGATATCTCGATCCGATTTTCGGAGAAATATATTTACCACTTTCGACAAAGTGAGATGCAAAAGCAGACTTCAGATTGGATACGGTCTGTGAAATAATAATCCCTCAAGCAATGTTTTGTTTGATACGTCAAGCGAACATAACCGATGTTTACTGAAGATGCGTAACGGACTGTATATAGAGTACAGCTTCACTTTGAACACGTATTTGTTTAACGCAGCATGAGCTGAAGCGAATGGTATTACTTGCCACGATAAGTCGAATGGAAATCAAAACAACATGAATGTATCATCAGATGGGGATAAGGTAAACGTTAGAAGTGAGCTTGATACTCGAAGTAATCAACATCAGTGATGGTCAGATTAATTATCCAAGCTGTATAGTGAAGCTATAGCAGTATTTTTGAATATGTAGAACTTCTATCAACATTAGAATCAATTCACTACTTGGTTCAGAAAAATAATATGATGAAAGAATATTGTGAGAACTCTTCTGATCCATACCAACATTTTTCAAAAGAATCTGTTTTAAAACTTTATAGGAAATATGGAGATAGCGAAAAATATAATGACGGAAGAAATTTCTCAAACGTGAGTACATCAAACTTTTCGCAGTGAATATCGAACAGATAGATGTAATCCAAGTTTATAGTAATGATTTGATTTAATGATTTGATTGAGGGATTATTATTTCACAGACCGTATCCAATCTGAAGTCTGCTTTTGCATCTCACTTTGTCGAAAGTGGTAAATATATTTCTCCGAAAATCGGATCGAGATATCAGAGTCAAACAGAACTGGACTCAACAAAATTGATTGGTTGATAATCAAGATTGACGAGCTTATTATCAGTCTGCTTGCGGTCAAGAGTAGGAAAATTGAATGGAAACGGAATGAATGGACTATATGTGTACTAGTTCTCTGGAAAATATTTCTCGAGAGTATGAGGTTAATAACTATTCAGATTGAAGAAAAAACTATCATTTTCGTCGAACTCTGAAATGCTAATTCAAACCTCCAACGACATCCAAGAAGGTTCGTTCAGTAATTTTATATATACCATTTCATTAAGGTGATGATTACCATTCATTTTAGGCTCAATATAGACTATTTCTTTGACTTTTGACTCGGAAATTATCTCACGAATCATTTTAGGAATATGCTTCCAGTGTGAGCTGTAAATTTTTCTTTATCAATATTCATGTCCAATCGAAAATCAAAACGAATGAAGTTTGATGATTTTTTCAATGAGACAAAAGCCATCATATACATTTTTTATATCCTTTGAACGATCTAAATGAGATGAATCAACGTAAATATGAAATAAACTGTTATTTAATTCTGATACATGGCATCTAGAATACTGATTAGGTGGAATACGTATTCAATTGGATATAATATTTTGTCCGGTTTCAGTCAATATTTGATTTGTTTTTCAATTTCAATTAGGCCCGGTATTACCAACGTGGGAGTAGCTTCAACTGGCAGATGAAAGTTGCTATCACCATGGTTACCTGGGATATTTGTTTTCCTCAACTCTCAGATACCTGCTAACTGGACTTGGTAATACCGGGCCTTAGTCAATTATCTGATCAATATTCTGATAAACTATGACTTTTCAGATGATTGATTGACTTCTCTTCTTCCAAGATATGCAGTCTTATTTTTTACGTAATATAATGTAAACATATTGTGAAAAAAAAATGTAGAAATATCACGTGTTTTTGAAATGATGAGAGAAAAAACTTGATAATGTACAAGTATTGTTTTCAATATGATTGATGCTCAGTGTGAATTACAGCACAAGTTCATTGAACAATTTTTCTCGCTTTTGAAATCAATCGACGTACTTTCGTGGCACCACCACTCATGTGTTCACTCCATGAGCGTTCACGGCCCTTCCACCAATATCATTGAAGCACTCCAAAAACAAGATTATACATAGTCAAATCTGAGGAACTATTCCATTTTATTTTATCAAATATTAAATTTCTTATCTCTTAAATGTAGCAAAGAAACTTACATAATGGCAGCTACTATATACACTTTTTCACTATTTCCATTAATAGCATCATCATTTCAAATGTCACGAGTGAGATTCATCTTTCAGGCTCCATATCAATCTGTGGAAATGTTTTCATCGATTATACTGTATCAAACTTTTACGACAGCTCATACAAATCTATTAATTATTACTCATATGTAACCTCAATATTTTATATATACCAATTCAAAGATCTTCATGATGTCATTACTTTTTTATGTCACTGCTCAATTCATACATAAATTTTCATGTACATCTCGAATTGAATCATGTATATATGGTTGAATTCAATTATTCGAACAATTCGATCAATGTTGAATCAAATTCCTCATGTAATTGTATATAGATCTCGGTCATTAATATTCCATCCATCATTCAATACATTTCCACTCATTATCTGTGCAAATGCTCTTTTCACACATGTGACATAATATGTGATCATTTTCTCCTCTGAATAATCAATATAATCCGCTACGGAATAGGGTAGAATAATTATTGTTATATTGAATATCAGACTCATGTCGCGTACGCAGTTGTATCCTTGTTAGATGAAGACAGATGGGGTTATGTGAGGGTGAATAAATCATCGCGTCACAGGAATACATGCAAGAAAACAAATGGAAATACGTGGATTATCGTCAAGATGACGATGACAATATCACACAGGTCAGGTCAAAGGTAGATGAGGTCCAACAGAATGGAAATATCATGTTCCGTTCTGGAAATAAGATTAGTATAATTGAGATAATTCATAAATACGTCAATGAATAGTGAATTATTCAATAAGTGACTGATGAATCTAATGGGAGCTCAAAACTGATGCTCATTCTTGGAAACATGTACGTTTATTAATTTATTTTCATTCCGTTTAAGGAATGTACTGATCTTTTTTTTCCAGAATGTGTGCATCTATCCACTATGATACGATGTTCACGACGTATTGTTATTCAGTGAATTGATACCCTCATATAAATTAGTGATTCGATTGTGTGAACGTTTCAAGTATGATTGAGCCATCTAGCGGATAGACTCGTTCTGATTCTGATTCAATTCCACCATTGGAACGCATGGATCAGTAAGTAGCGCACCAAGCCTTTACTCAGCGAACCGAGGTTCGATTCCCCACCGTAGTCTGAAGTTCCTTGGGAGTGTCTCTCTGTCGTTGAAGTGAATACTGTTATGGTTTCTGCTGAACAATAAGACCACGACTGTTTCTTTTCATCTGTTCAAACACATGATACAATCAGCATCTATTCAATTTACATCTCATTCAATAAACATCGACGGTGATGTATTTTGAATAGCAAAATAATGCGTCGTCAAACTAAATGAAAATGATTGGCTCAGTTAAAGACTGCCATGAAAACTGATCATTTTCATGAAGTTGTAATTTATCTTGTCTCAAATATGAATAGGATTCCTTGACAGAAAGTATTGAAACTTAAATAGTATATTATGGACAAATTTTTACCTACGTTTTATTTCAATTGAATATTTTCACTATGAAATGCGATGAAAATGAGTGAAGACTTCCATTTAGCCTTCAAATTGAGCCTTTCTCTCAATTGTTCGATTGTTCTTGCTTTTTTCACAGATCGTACGGACATTCTGTGAAAATATCATTCCAATCGGTTAAGATTCGAATTTTGAAAACTTATCCCAATGCAATTGTTGAAGACAATTCACGATTCATGAAAAATTTTCCAATTTTCAACTAACGTTACGTTTTCTGACCTGTATGCTACTCATAGGAATAACATAAACTACCGATTTCCCTAAAATGAGTGGAATGGAAATCTTCACTACGTTCATCCAAATGAATTCATCCATTATGATATCATATCTTGCAGAATGCATGTTCCAGAATAAGTGACAATTGAAACTTGATATAAGTACATTGACATAAACTTCAGCATTTAATGCACTCAACTTATTAATTATATAACCTTGTTTATTGAAGTCAACAATGTACAGTAACGTACTTCACGACGTGATAAAGACAATAACTCCTGGAATATTATGTTCGTAATATATTTATATATCAACAATATGAAATTGAATATTGAATTAATTGAAAAAACTTCCGTGTCAGAATGTTAATGGAACGAACGAGCGTACAAACATGCCGTTGTCACGTATTTTAACATAGAACACATAAATGTGATGCATTTAATGTGCATGGTTTGAATACGTTTGGAAGTGTCATTTCATGTTAAGCTCTTTATAAAGTGCATTTTAAAATAAACTCCAAGTAAAACATGACTGTTTGGTTTTGATTTAAATATCCGGTTGTATAAAATAGTAATATGTCAAGATTTGTTTCTCAAATGGTTGCGAAGATTGGTGAAGTAAGCATGTTGAGTTAGATAGGAATAATTCCAGGAGAGTATAGATTTGGAATGAAGCTCGATAATATATATACGGAACAATCAGATTCTTGGGGATGAGCGATATTTATGTAATGTTTTATCATTGTTCATGGTTCAATTGCGTAGAGAATCTGAATATTCTATTGTAAAATTTATATCTAGTTTTCATGTGACAAGCAGTAATTTTTCTACTAATTATAAAAACTAAACCAAATACTTGTCTCCAAAGAAGTAGGTCATCCACGTTCAACTTTTTCGTGCCGTTGAAATATCCGTACAATTCAGATTCAGAAATATCGTCAAATTTTTCTTCTCTTGATTGGGTTCTATTGTATGATTCACTGGACAATTTAATTTCGGAGTCATTTCATATGCAAGCTTTCAATGTTTCATAGCGAGGTTTTAATAATCGCAAATATCGCGAATACTTCCATCCACGTAGTGTAGAGAAACTCATTATGAAAGTGATTGAGTTATGATTGATAGATTGATAGATTGACAAACATGTGAGTTATGTAGAAAAACTCAATCAGATAACAAAACCAATGTTGTTCCACTTAAAACTTCACAATGCACAGATTATTAGTTCAAACTAGAATAATAAAAGAGCACATTTTTCAATATGAAATCAAATTATCGATGAATTGAAATGTATGTCAACTTGAATGAAAAACATCATATTGCAATTATTTCGTTTAATTGAATTCCGTCCTTTTTTAAAATGGATTGAAGCTTTCAGAATGATTCTCTGCAAATAGAATGTAAACTAGTTAATCAACGTATGACATTATTGTTCTTTTTTGTTTGTTTTTTTGTTCAGAAAAAAAATGGAAAAACAGTTCGATTGAAACGTGACGAGGAAAATTGTGCGGAATTCATGCAAATGTTTGTTTTGTACGGAAAATTCAAGTTTGACTGAACTTGACTGAAGCATCTTTAAAATATTTTTTAACCCAAGCTTCAGCTTCTACAACCCTTCTATTCACTGTTATCATTGCTGCCCTAATTTTTAATACGGGAAGTTCATTATTAATCAATTCTAAAAGATATTAATGACCTCAAAACTTCGTGGGAGTATAGAATTATATAGAAATATATACTATTCAGGAATCAAGAATATAGGCTTGATACCATTAAAAGCTGCCAGAAGTTCAAGGTGAACTCCATCGTTCGCGTAGTCCATTTGCGCCAAATTCAGTACGCGTGTTTTCAACAAAATTATGTTGAGGCGTGAATATAGTTTTCTCTCCACTAAAATAATGAAAAGGAAGTCAAATTAATATGCTACGGTCGTGAGAACCGCTGTATAATGATAATATACCCCAAAAACGCGAGTTTCATACTACTCTCCGATAATCAATGAAATTATTATTACTATTAAGGTCCGGTTTTACGAAATTGGATTAAGCAATAGTTAGCGGATTAACTTTTGATCACCATTGGTTACATATGTATCACCGTAGTTACAGTACGTAGTTAGTAGTTATTTTTGTACCTTTAATTATTAGTTAGTGGATTAGTACTTAACTAAGATTCGTAAAACCGGGCCTAAGTAATTGATGGAGTAATTATTAGGTGATGAGTGAGAAAAGTGACAATGATGAATTATAATTATTTTCACGAGATGTACTTTTCAAAAAGCCATAAAAGAAAATCGTAACAATGTGGGTGTTCGAATGGTATATGAACCAACAATATTCAGGAATATACATCTTCAGTATCATATCTAGTAAATTTCACTTGAACATGTTCGAAATTGTAGCTACATTAGTCGATTGACACTGAAATAGTTATAGAAGTTATATAAAAGTTAAATTGATTACATGTACTGTCTCTACTGTTACTGTTGAGGTCGTAGCCTACATTTATTGGGTCCAGTTACGAGTTACATTTGCCGCGCTACCGATAAAGTAGGTACCCATCTACCGATAAAAAATGCTTATAGTGCACTCTGTTGGGCTTTACGTGAGTTTTCCGATGGATCTGTATAACTTCATTCAAGGGAGTTCGAAATCGTCTTTCAACATAAATAACTAAAATATTATTGTTATATGTGTATAGCTATGATATTTTGAAGAGTAATTTATTTTAGAACAAATTAACGATTACTATTTCTCTCGAAAGCGTGAAGTGTTCGAATCTGCGAGTGTTTTAACAATCATTAGGGTAGCTTTGACGATTATCTGGATGGTGACAGTACCTTTATTCATTGAGAATATAATTGCAGCCAGGGACCCGAACCGGAACCGGAACCGGAACCGGAACCCGAAAAAACCCGTATTTTTTGGGAACCGGAACCAGAACCGGAACCTTTATTATTGATTTTCAAGAACCGGAACCGGAACCGGAACCCCTAAAAATCTTGGGTTCTTTTCGGTTCCATAAAGGTTCTCAATACCTAATTCAGACTCATTATTCACTCATTTTGTTTAAAACTTTTTAGTTATTTTTTTTTACAGACATTAAAAAATGAATCCTTTTCACGGGATTGTGCCAAAAACGACCGTTGATTCATTTTGTGTCCACGTTTTTGTTCGGGGAAAATACATTGACATTTGAGAGTATGCCTCTATAAAGGAACACAGCTCTCTGAGAATCGTTCTTTGGCGGTGCCCTCGTAGATGTATAACTTCTAAGTAATGCACCAAACATAACCGATATCAGAGCGTGTGGCCAGTTTGGTCGAGTTTTCGCTATTTCGGGAATTTCTCCTGTTTCACCATTTCTGTATACATTTTGTCAGAAGAGAAGGTGTAAAGGAGGAATCTCGAAAGTCGAAACCCAGTGTGAGGGGAAAGATTTGTCCCCGGCAGATGGACAAACAAAACAAAGTGTCAAAAACCACCAAAAATAGACGAACCACCACAAGCAAGAAAAAAAAAAATGAAATCATTTAGCAAGTGGAACCGGAACCGGAACCGGAACCCTTATTCACACTATGGAACCGAAACCAGAACCGGAACCTTTTAAATCGTAGAACCGGAACCAGAACCGGAACCGTTATTTGAGAAAATTAAGAACCGGAACCGAAACCGGAACCTTTATTCATTTCGGTTCGGGTCCCTGATTTGCAGCTCGCGTTATTCACAAGCTATAATAATGTGTTGATATGTTAGTGTGTGTGTGTATGTGTGTGTGTGTGTAGATCAATTTTGCACGACCTCGCATTGTTCATGGTTTCATTGATTTTACCATACCTCTTTATTCTATGATTCCACCATCTGTTTCACTGACATACTCGAATAATAAGAGAAATGATAATAATATTGTACTCATGCACTCATTGGAAAAAGCGTTACATTTATGTAATATTTCACTATAATTATATGTGTGTGATTCACATTTTTGAAGCTATGACACAGCTATACGTATAGGCCTACTCATTATATTCATATTATTATTCATCATATCATCATATTCATCATATATTCACCATATATCAATCTGTTCAACTACAAGAAAACATATTGATTTTGTTCTCTTATTTTTGTGTCTTCAATAATCATTTATCGATGTAGAAATCTTCATACAAAAATAAATATTATTAAGATGATGGAAACATCTAAATTCGAATGTTAATTGGCGGTGATTTTCATACTATTTTTTCTGATCAACATGAACAATATGAAAATCGTCACCAAATTGAGTTCATTCAATTGAATGAATTGATATCGAGTGTATGGAGACAGAACTTGAAATAAGTTGAACATCAGATTTTAAAATAATACCCTCACCTCCATCCTCAACCTTTATTCAACCTGGAAATTCTTGAACTTTTTTCAATAATGCGTCATCACAAAAAAATCTAATTTTTCCATCACACATTCACCAATTTTCCCTTCGTACATATCCACTCTGATGCAAAATTGCCACAATCATCAACTAAAAAAATTTACCAATTGGAAACACGTACAACACAAACCATTTGACAAAAATCATGATGAAAAAAAAACATAAAAAGTTGCTCCTATGCTCCCAAAAGCTCCTAACAAATTGAATGTCAAATGATGTAGCTTTTCTCATAGATATGAATGAATAATGATTTTTAATGTTGTATACAATGCTTTTCTCAATCCTCGCACAAGAACAGGAATACCATTGACATTCCTTCAATTATATCTTGAAACAATCCATCTATCAAATTATTTATTCCGCCATCTCCGGACTTTCCGTCGTATTTTTTAATTAATTCTATAATGAACTTGCCTCAAATATTTTTCATATCCGATTGAAAACTCACAAAGAGAGAATTGAACAAAAGATATTCTAAAAACTCAAGTTGATCTATTGTATTGGTACTTCTATTGTGACTCGTTCGATTCTTTTCAAGCGATCGTTGCGTATAGAGCCAGAGAGTTATTCGTTTTTAATAAGCGAACTTTTAGTGCGAACAGTGGCTTTGTTCGAAGAGAAAGCTCATAAGTCAAACATGATTTGATTTATTCTTTTCATGTCGTATTGAGGGCTATGAAATATATGTGGTGAATACCTTTCAGAATATTCACGCAAATTTGCGTTAAAGTGTGACAAAAATGCGATTCATAAAACCACAATAGGCATCTAAATCATGGAGATATATCCTACACAATACAGTGCCAATTTGAGAAACAATCTTTCATGATTCACACCCACGTATCCAATATTATTATTATGATATGAAGAATTTAAGTACTTTAATATGCTTGAATATGCGTTTAGACCGTGAAAAATCCATCTATATACATTCACATGAATTCGTATTCCTGACTCAGGAATCATTGACATTATTATATATCTTGATAAGCAATGATTAGGAGATAAAACAAGATATATTATATTCCATTCGAATGTTATGACACTAGTAATGTCGAATGTATTACTTTTCTTTTCCAGGTGTTCGCCATTGTGCTCCTGTCGACCGCGTTTGCAAGAGTGTACCCAGAAAAGCTTCAAACCGTACCTAATGCATCACAAGGGAAGATTTTTTTCTTCAATAACATCAAAACTTGATACAGAATCATTGTTCCTTAATTAATTGGCTATGGATGAGAGAGAATGACAATTTATTGACGGCTGTCCGCATAGCGGGATACCAAGATGGTACAGCGTAATATATTCAATACAATATAGTACAATGGTTATTTACAAAAGTGATAAAAAATTGAATGAAGAAAAATCCTGAAATATTATAAAACTGACTTAATTGAGGGTAGATAACAAAAGTATGAAAAAAATATGAAAATGGAACAAGGTAATAGAAAAAGAAGGTATTATTAATATTATTAAAATGATTGAGATTATTTGAAAGAATATAAATAGTGCTGTAAAAGACCTACCGTAAAAGATACCTATAGTATCGTTTGGACGGGGCACCACAAGGACGATCTTACCACCCCATTTTAATTACTTGAAACCAATCAACTTCAACACCAGGACTGCGATGTCTGTGACCATACTTTTCTGCCGTAGATAAAAGTCTTTTAAAAAGTCTTTAAGGAAATTTGAGCATGACTATCATGCAAACAAATTATTTTCATCAGCAATGTTGGTATTCGAATATATTTGAGCGTAAATGTGATGCATACGAATATAATGTTCTAGATCCGCATTTTTGTTGATGTTTTCACCAATGAATTGTACGTAGTGGGATGACAGCGAATGGTATGAAATGTCTAGGATGAAATTCTAAATGTCACATTCCAACTAACCATATATGTTCTGAATGGAAAATGAAACTCAAAACTGAAACTAGAGTTATATTAATTTCAACTTCAGAGCATTACATCATTCATGGTCGTATACATTGATAATGTAGACCTCTGGTGGCTGTAGAGTATGTTATTAAAATTGTGTTCAATTTTTCTTTCCATTTCGTTTCACTCCTGGAAATGTATTAATAGCTGAATAGAAAGATTATTCCAGCTACGGACAGCTGTACCGAGAAAGAAGATCCAACCAATGTCGGTGTTGTAACGACAAAGATCTAGTTTAAATTAGTTTGAATGGAACTTGTTGAGCGTGTTGTAAATTTTTCGCAATGGCCATACCTATTGGCATGTCCTGCCCAAGCGCATGGCTAATATCCTACATCATGAACTTATCTCTCTGCATATGCACTTAATGAATATATATATTTTTTCTATATTGAGTTTTAACGACGCACTATGATTATAACCAAGATATATTGGCGTCGAATGAATTATTGATGAGATGATAGGATGGGATGATGAGATGAATGGAACAGTAAATATTCAATTTCATTTCATCGCTAGCGTATTCGCTTTCAACAGTAGCCTCGCCATAATATGGGTGAAAATTGCATACTTCGAATTGATTTATCAATGTGAAATGATCATCAGATTAACTTGATTTCTTTTTTGATGTATCAGAAACATATTATGAACAGCTGAAAAAAAATTGTGAGAAAACAAATCTATTGAAATGTCACAATTTTTTTTTTGCAAACAGTGTTCGAGGAATTTTTCACTGAACATAGCATGCTTCATGATCAGTTATCTCCAGTTCTGCTCAATTGATCAACACAACACTTCGGTTTCTGGAGGATCATAGTTTTATATGTATGTGGTGGGTGGTCAGATTTGAAAATTTGTCTCTAATTGAAACATTAACAATTTTTTTCAATCTGAGAAATTAAATAACAATCTGATATATGAATATCATAACAATATTATTCTGATACAAGTGTTGCATGTTACAAGGCTTATCACACTACTCTGCCATGAAGTTCACTTCCCACCATAGCCATCAACAAAATATATAAACGTTGAAAATGTCAAACCAATCGGAATTATAGTTCTTCACTTACGAACTCCTAAATTGACAATCATTTTTACTTTTCTGTGAAACAGCAATAAAATTGGTAGAGGAGTCATTTTTTGATAGTTGCAATGCTGGTGAAACCTCGATTACTAACAAACTATCGAAGATACAAATACAAAATTCCAAATATGTGATGAAATCATATGAATAAACATTGAATGAAATTGCAAATAAAATCTCATTCAGTGCTGGGGTTACCTACCGCCTTTAAGGACCTCACCAACAGCTAGATGATACGAGTGTCCAAATGAGCGGGTGATAATGGAACGATGAAGCGCTGATGGATAAAAGAACGTTCACAAAAACGTTCACAATAATCAAAATGGGGTGGTAAGATCGCCCTTGTGGTGCCCCGTCCAAACGATCCCATCTTTCATCCATAGCCTTAATTGGGGAACAATGATTTTGTATCAAGTTTCGATGTTATTAAAAAAAAAAAAAAAAAAAAAAAAAACACATGCTATATGCAGGACTCGAACCCACGCTCGACCTGACTTCGGTTTTTACCGCAGTGAGCGATAGTTGACTGAGCCACGGGGGCGCCAACAGTAGGCCCACATAATCTCAGTGAGGAGTCACAGGAGCATACCAAAGGTTGTGAGGTTACACGTAACAGATTATAGTGTTTCACGTAGGAGCAAGTCACGACACCACTAGCACGTAGCGTGATTTCATGTTGCACGTAGTACACGTAGAAACGCATCTAGCACAACTGCACAAGTAGAACCGTGTGATATAACAGGTAGCACGTAATATTTCATGTTGATGGAAATAGAACATAACGTAAGAACACGTAATGAGTCACGTATTTCTGCACATACTACTTATCATGGCACGTATCATGGATCGCAGAAATAGTTGATTGAAATCAAGTGGACACATACATTAACACGTAGCACGTAGAGCGTGACTTGAGATACGTCACAGAAAGATCACGTATCAGCCACGTGTTTCTCACGTAGCACGTAATATGAATCGCAGAAACAATCGAAATTAAGTGAACACATATTTCAACACGCTGCACCTAGTTCGTGACACAAGAGACGCAAGATTAGTTACGTGTTCACGTGTAAACAAGTAATCGGAATCAAGTGGACACCTATATTGACACGTGTCACGTAGACGTAGACCGAGTCACGTATTATCAACTTCAGGTGGGAGTAAGTGAGCGTGACACGCCATGCAGGTACGCGTCATTCAACGGCCGATTGTTGCGCTGAATTATGCAGTTTATTTGCACAAGCGTAGAAGACACAAACATAATTCGGATATAAATGATTTACCATCGTTTGTGACGCCGTGGTTTGTGTGGCTGATGCAGCCTATAGTGGGGTTCAGTAGGGGAGGGAAGTCGAGGAGGGGGGCGGGAGAAATCATGGGAATGATGTGATCCCTTCAACCGTTTGAATAACCACTCGTTTGAAAATACCCTGAATGTATACGATTGTTCAACTCATCGACCGCATGTAGTAAGGTCAATGATCTGTGTCAACAGGTTTAGATATAGAGATTTTTTCTGCCACTGTAATACTCTTAAGTGGTCGATGTGTTTAATAATCAAGGAATTTGATGGACAAGTTTTTTTTCTTAGTATGGGTGATGATTCGGTGAAATGTTGATTCTTTGATTGATGTCTGAGAGACCAAAAGATCAGTAAATACCACGCTGGTCTGTCACTCAATAAACCTGACTTCGATTTTCACCTCAGGGCGATCTGAGCGATCATCATCACAGAGAGTTTCCATGTATTTTTCTCCAAGTCAAATACTCCCAAGTTCCCACTCCTCAAAACCAACAATAAACCAGCCTAGAAAATCCAACCATCTTTTTCATCAATCACCAAAGGTGTTATATCTTGGTCATCATCACATTTCGTGTCTGAAACATGGCATAAATATATTTTACGATATAAGATATAGCGTATGTTCATCAGATATAATACGAATCTGGATCGTGATCATACATAGATATACCAAGTCAAAATGGCGGACCGGTATTCTGGGCCCTTATTGTTAATTTGCAGGTCATACGCTCAACCAAATAACCTCTTTGCACTCAACCGGTCTGCCCGCTAGCTTGTGAGTTTATGGGTGTCAATTTAGCGAAATGTCATTTTTTGGTGATAACTTCTGAACGGTATGAGATATCAAAATTCCAATACAAAGATAACACATAATGTTTAATACCTGCAAGATGGTATGTTATAACTATTCAACCCATATCACACAATTGTCGAGTGAATACAGCAGATTTTTTTTTCAAACCGTATACGCTTGACAATTTTTTGACATCAGTTATATAGTTTTATTTCATACTATACTGAAAGTATTACAAATATCTGTGTTTTTTTAACCGTTTCAAAATGTTGATATCTCAAATCGTTTAAAAGTTGTCACAAAAAAATAATATCTTGCTAAATCGACTCCAATTTGGCGAAATATCAATTCTGGATGAGAACTTGTGAACAGTATGAGATAATTCTGAATCGTGCAAAAAAAAATCGGAAAAAATTCGAAAATTCCAATATGGGAGATACCTCAGATTCTAACAATTTCACATGCATACAACTGAAAAGAGTGTTATACCTGCGGAGAATTATGCGATTTCAAGTTACACCGCCTGTAAGTTAGTACTTACACCGCCTGGATGGTATTCAAAAAATCTTTGTTTTCGCGTATCAGAATCTCGATATCTCATAACGATCAAAAGTCATCAAAAAACTGACTTCTCAAATCGACTTCCTAGCACTCTAACCTGACAGCAAGTATGCATACAAAATAGTTTGCATGAAATATATTGAAATACTTCAAAGTGATGGCACAACATGATGATCAGACAACAATGCCATCCAATAGGCTTCTGTCAAGTGACGTCACTCATTGTTGACAGAGACAGACAACAATGTCCATCAGTTGGAATTGACCAATCAGAATGTTTGGTATTCCACCAGTTCGCTGTATTGCTATAGTAACGATTGTCTGTCACTTGTTAGGTGACAGAAATCTATGAGTGTTGACCTTCCAACTCTTCTGGTTGCTGTGGTAACCTAACCACCAAGCCTTGTCTCTCGCTTACATGCTCACTTTAATCTTCACAAAGACAAAGATATGAAAGTAAGTTATTACATATGTATTCAAGTATTTGCGGAAATCACATGAGTTCATATTCATAATGCATACCGTTATTCAGGTGGTATAAAAAGCTATTTCATCAGAAGTAGAATGTTTATATTTTATTGATATGCCATTCAAAAGTTATCGGAAGTTCAAATTCATCCTTATACAGATATAGTCAAAAGCTGATATGCCTGATACGCATGCAATAAGATATCCAATATTATGACCCATACTGATGAAAAACTATTGAATGTAATGTACATTCTCGATGCGTTTTTCAGTTGTTGTAACTCATTGTTGTAGCAAGTTGAATGAAAATCTTCGGTATCGTTTATCCAATAATTCATAGAACTCCTCACCCGAGCTTCTCTTTGAACTACTGGCGAAGTAATCCACTATCTTCGTTACTCTGTTCTGATTGATTGTACTCACTGACCATTCAAATGATTTCATTGAAACAGAAAAAAAAATCACTTTAATTTTTTCTTCGAATGGCTGATCCGATTAAGATCAACGTGTGTCATTATTTGTGTTTAATTCTGTGAAAATTTTGATGTCATCAAAATAAATTGTATACTATTTTTCTCTCTATTATTCTTACAGGGTTCATCAGAGTTTCGGAATTTTGCTCAAATACCAGAGAGAATACCAAGTTGAAATTATAATTGACGACTCGCAGTCTCCGCCCCTTGACGTCACAAATCATATCTACCAATCAACAAGGCTGTTAGAACTGTAGTGAGTTCAAATATACAATCGGAGTATCTTCGAATGACCACAAATGATATAGATCCAACTGGCCCACTGGTGAAGCCACGCCTATTTCGAGTAGTCAATTGTTTCGTCTGAAAAGTTATTTGTTTCTTCGTTTGACCCGTGGAGCGCGAACAAGAATAATTACTAGGAAAACGCGGGATTTGTGTTGTGAGATGAGCGTTGAAGTATGGGAATCTAGAATGAAAAATATTTCTTAAAATCAATCCACATAATTATACGGACCGTGGATTACTTCAAACGTTCAAAAACCTTACCTGTAACTTGTTGATATTTATAGTGCTGCAACCTGTGGCATATAAACTTTGCAAAACCATTTGCTCCCAATATTCGATAAAATGTATTTCAGGCTGTGAATTCTATGCATTCAAATGCATGTAAATTCATGCGTTTACTTTGTTAATTGTCATCCAATTGTGGGAAAAAATACTAAAATTATCCGTAGGCTGAATATATTTTCCATATTCAGTGAAAATTTTGAAGCTTTTGAAAATTTTCCACATTTTAAGTATTTTCCGTACGTGTTATTCTTATGAGGATTTCTCAAATTTCCGAACTTTTTCCGGAAAAAACTTCCGACCGATTTGCTGAAAAACAATCCCAACCAATTCTGGTATGACAAAAAAAAATGTGTGGAAAAAGTTTCAAGTATATAGGTATATAGGTTTATATAGGTATAGGTATATAGGTATATAGGTTTATATAGGTATATAGGTATAGGTTTAGGTATATTTCCTGTATGCCGCGTACAAAATAAAAAAAAAATCGGTATGTGAAATGGAATCTCCGCTACGCTCATCTAATTATTCAAAAAGTCAAGTACGGGCATATTGAGTCTCTCATTCAACTTCTACACTTGTTTCAAATACTCGATCAAAGATTCAACAAAACTAATGACATCTCAAAACACCAAAAAGTTATTTATTACGCGAGCCCGCCAGAGCAATTCACCATGACTAATCAATTGCAGCCTTATCGAACACAATCAATGTAGTCTATAAATCGAACTAATCAACCAATATACATTCTTCATTTGGAGTAGCAGTTAATCAAGTAGTTACGACATTGATATAGCTCTAGTTCTTCTAGTAATTGATTCTCTATTCTTGGATTATATACGTTTTTAATGCTCATGGAATGATCGTTAAGCTGAAATCGAAGTTTTGTATAAGATGATTTTTTTTCTATATCTCAACTCTCAAAGCTCTTCCTTTGAAATGATTTCATGATAATTATATAACGTTTTTCAATCTGGAATCTAATAAAAAAAATCATGAACGATATCAATAGTGAATCAAACGACTGGTCGTGTTTTCAGAGAAAAAATATGAGTCGATCATGAACCTGATCAAATATAAAGAAAGGATTTAAAAATGGTATCGTCAAAGAATTTACTTGTTAGTGCGTGAACCTGGCCCTTCGAAATCAGCATGAATTCTGAAACTTTGCATATATTTTATGCTAGGTCTCTTGATTTCATGCTGACAATTTCAGAATTTGCCCTTCCGAAATGATCGATTCTCAAAATATCAGGGGCCAAGTTCACCACTCCAATGTCAGAAAAAATTCTGAAACTTCTGATCCATCTGGCCATTAAGAAGCCCCGATTTTCTTTATATTGAGGTTCAACGACGCATTGCACTGATGACCAGGATTTATTGGCTATTATGTATGTGAAATTGAGGGAGTGAATATGTGCACGTGAAGATGAGTAAAGTATTTGCCCGTAGAAGTGAGAACCGAACACGCTTCTAAATACAATATGGCCGCTAAATGTAGTGAAATCCTGTCTTATGCTGACTTTCCATGAACGCGATTTGCGTTTCGCTTTCACAAGGCGGTGAAATTGAGGCGAGCTCAACAATCAGAAATCGCGTAACTTTCGTCACTGATTGGTCGTTTTATCGTCATGGTGGCTTAAAAAACCGTATAGCGAGTTCGCAATCCGAATAACGCAGGTATGGAAGCCCAGCATCACGAATGATGCATCTGTTGATTCAGCGATGATTGGCGATTCAATATTGTATTATCCTTGATCATATTTTCATTCCTTGATCACCAATTGGCCAGAATAACACTTCTTCATTCTTTGTGAAATGTGGTCCAACCAAACTAACAACCATATGTCATCATGATGAATATAATCTTGACAATTTGCTTGTACTTATTTTTCACTGTATTTGTAAAGTTCTTCAGTTTTTACATCAACAACGTACTTGCAACTTTGAATAACTGAAACAGTTGAGCCACTCGGATGAAGAACTCATTGCTATCTCATCCGTTAACGAAACCGAACGTAACGTTTCCCAGGTACTGGAACCACTTTGTGGAATTGCACCGACTCACATCATCAATGTATTAGTATTGGTTAAGAAATATGTAATGTATAAATATGAATAATAGGCTTTATCCTATTCATCAAACATAATTTCAAATAGATTGTCGCCGTTTTCAAACATTTGTTTCCTGAATGAGGTCACTAACGTGAAACACAACTATACTCTCCCCCCTCTACCATTCATAAATCGAACATAAAATGATTAAACGACATCAATGTATTATTCAGTGTTTGATTCATGCAGTCATACTTCATTCTTCTCATAGATTATTCATACCGCTTATATAATACATTGTATTTACTTCAATGAGTAATTGATTATACATAAGTATATTCATAGAACATGATTTTAAATACACTTCCAATCATTTCTTAAATACTCATAGAGTATGTATTTCAATGCATTTCATATTGCGGGGATGATATTTCTGTTGATATTGTACGTAGCACGAGACAATTATTTTCGCATCACAATAAGTTGTGCTATCCTCGATTAATTGTTATTATTATTATTATTATTTGCTTAACGACCCCATCAACAGCTAGGTTATACGGGGGTACGAATGAGAGGATGATAATGAAATTATGAGGTGATGATAAGTGAAAGGACGTTTACAAAAACCCATGCCTAATGCGGGACTCGAACCCACGCCCAACGGTTACTTCAGTTTTCGAAGCGGTGCCTCAGCTGACTGAGCTACCGAGGGTGGCAAATAATCATTAGTCATCGAAAGAAAAAAAACATCAATCAGATACAAAAATTCCATCTTCTTTTGATTTATTTTCGAAATTTTTTTTTTTTAAACAACAATGTATTTGAACACATACGTCATCAAATCGATATATCATAATAAGAACTCACCACAATCACGTTAATAACGGTCTCGTCTCATCTTGATTTGCACGATGGGCTCAATAACGAACTTGTAAGGCGTGAAAAAATAGTCTGGATACTCTCCAATACATTCTCATCAATTCTTTGAAGTCAAATTATGTTATTTGTTTTGAAATTCGAACATTCTTCATGTTCATATATATTTCAATACACCACATCTGCTTCGTATCGTATACCTTAGTGTCAAAATCTATGGCTGGCATGTAAAGGTAAACATCATATACGTCATCGGCGGCTGAAAGATATGGGATTTGAAAATTTTAATATTATATTAATGAGAAACATATTGATGTTGAAGTTGCATGTAGTACAATGTCTGGGTGATGTTATGTAATGTATGCCTATCAAGAGAAACATTTGAAGAAGTTGGTAATACAAATAGCTCTTATTTGCATATTATATAGGAGGCGAGAACGAATTACGCAATTCGATTAATATAATTCAATCACTTCCATTCACATATAATTTTTGTCGTTCCCAAAATGTATGAAACATTCTTCCCAAAAACGTGGTATTCTGGCATTTCACATCCAATTGATTCGTTACTACCATTTTGATAATTCGTGAATCTATAAAAAATGTGTGTCAATGAATCGAAAAAAATTGAAATTACAATGAGAAATATTTGAATTCTATTGAACCGCTATCGAAAAACGTATTGATGATAATTCTCTATGGATGCATCACAGTTATCTGTGATACACATTTGTTATCTCTTCTTTATTTACCTACATATCTACTGAATTCAAGGGAATCTCTTATCACTATTCAAAAACATATGTTTACGTTGTTGTAAGCAACAGTATTAGAATATCACACACTGACTTAACTGACAGTCTTTCAAGTTGAAGAACGTATAATTCTCGTAAAATCAGAAAGTATTTGAATTTTGAGTGTTCATGAGGTATTCAAAATTGGAAGAATGAGTGTATAAAGTACCGTACTTTATGAGACAGAATCAATGATAAATTGATACAATTTTCCTATGAATGGGATGTTTTCGTAATTTAAATCTGTAACATCTCGGTAATTGAAAAATATTGTTTGGTAATGACCATATTAGTGTTTGTCCGAACAAAAAAAAACATGATAATAATAGAATACAACAATTTGATTCACCAATGAGTTTGTGTATGTGATTTACGAACTGATTGGATTTGAGAATTGCTACCGAGCATTCGGAATTTTTTGAAAAATTGAAAAATTAACTTTTACAATCCATTATTTTGTATCCATTCTCATTTCACTAAACTTTCATACACTCGTCGACAATTATTATTATATTTTGAATCTTTCAACGCAATGCCCGAACGTAGGTTCAAATGTTGGAAACAACTGTTCAAAAGTTGGATTTTGAAATAATTGATATAGTTTTTGTTGTGTACTCAATGATTATTCTTCATTTCTTCCAATAAGTATGTTTAGATTTTCCGGTGTATTGATAATGAAAAAATATATGTGGCATGTATGCTGAAAAACGCTATCTTGAATTAACCCAAAAATATAACACGGAAAAATTCACAAATCACGTTCAATTATAATATAAATTTATTCGAATAAAACATGTCAAACACACAGAATGTCAAGTCAAGTCCATGTAGATAACACTTATCAAAAACGATAAAACAATATGTTCATTCTTACCTCCACTTTTTAATAATGAAACAAGTTGGTATCCAGTAAGACGTCTACGTAGATCGAACAGTTGGTAGCGCTGTACGTACGAGTAGCGTCGGAACGCTGTGAAAGTTGACCGGCGACTAACGTAACAGGCGTCGGTTTCACGACGGACGCCTATCCAAGCTGCTGCATTGTAGATATGGTATTGCGCAGCGCATGTCTTGGTAGACACGTATGATAGCAGGAGACATACTTGCTAGTGTGTTGTTAGGCTTACTTATGACTGTGATTACGGCCTAGGTGCATATGACTGTTGTTACGCGTACGCATAGTGTGTTTCTAGCCTTATACGTGTCGTCAGCAGACATAATTATTGGTTCGTTTTGATAATTAAATGTTCTGATAAGATATCAGGCGTACGCGTCAGTGCGTATAGATATTCATAAATCGTTTTGGATCGTTTAGAATTGTTTAATCGTTCGTGTTATTAGCGTTTTTATGAGTGTTGAATCTGCAGACGTACTTATTGGTTCAATGTACGGTTACCGTCACATAAATCAAGCCACATGAAAATACATCCTGAAGAAAATATGTGGATATTTTACGCATTAAAACTGAAAGATAGTACGTATATGCACTCACGCATAGTCTGTGAAAAATAGCGACTGAATATGAATAATTTCCATTTGAATTTGAATTTCGGATTCAATCATTTTTTTGTGACCGCAAGTGTACGTTCAGTGTCTTCCATCGTATATCTCAGTCATATGAATAAACACGCTCACTACATTTTGTGATGTTAGACGTTGGTGCAAAAAGTGTAATACTTCCGACCAGTGAGCTCTGGTTTTCTAGTAGTTTGTTGAAAGATTATTAAGTTACTTTTAACGTAACATCTACCTTGGTTACAAGTGTATTTAATGGTCTATCAGTTAATTAGCCTAACGGACTCTTCAACCGTAATTGATAGTGGAAGTTCTAACAAGCTATTGGCATGCCGTACCGTGAAGTGACTCACGTATGTATAGTATAAGTTGAATAATGAGCTCTCAGAAGTTCAACCACAACAGTTAGCCTTGTCAATACTTCGATAGTTTCAAATAAATATTTCAGCAGTATTAGGAAAAAATTTGGAACCGCCAATGACGTCAGATTGCCATGTTTCTCCAATCAAAATCATGCGTATAAATGAACAAACTAAGACTGAAGAAAAAGTGTTATTTTTTCAATTCTTTCAACCTTTTAATCAAGACCCAGTATAATGGAAGTCCAGTTAGCCTTTATCTGAGTGTTAGTGAAAGCAAATAGCATGGGTAACCATGGTGATCACAATTTTGAATTGTCAGTTGGAAAATTTAATACTCTCACGTTGACAGTTCCACCACTAAGAGAACAGAGCGAGTGAAAATATATCGAGTGATTGATATGAGCAATCCGCTTTCTGATTGAACTTGTCTCTAAGGAGGTAGTGAGCGGTAACTTTAATTGCTGCACCATGGATTGTAACTGACTATTGTTCTCAACAATGGAAGTGACAATAGTGCATATAACTGCAACACCAATCTCAGAAGAACGATATTAGCTTGAAACAACAATTTGTTCGACCTTCATTAATATTGTATAATAATATATTTAAAATATCATAATAATATATTAAAAATATTATAATAATATATTAGAAATATTATAATAATATATTAAAATTATTATATTGAATGAGTATTATATCATATTAATATCAGATCAATATATGATGATAACTATTCAATATTTATACTGATATTGAATAATATTATAGTAATTTTATATTCAAGATATAATTCAATCTATGGTCATAGGTGACACATTTGAGTGGATAATAACGAATTGA
>OZ023331.1:37152163-37187163 GCA_964007535.1 Brachyptera risi | reverse complement strand
TATAGTTTAGATTAGGATGAAGTAAATTACTGTTGAAAAAGTGCCGAGTGGAACCTGAAACCTGGAATCGAATTGATGATGAGAGAAATAATAGAAGTGTCACAGGAATTATTGATGAAGTAGGGAAGTAGACATTACATCAAGTGAAGGTAAGAGTAAGAAAGAGTATGGTTGATGACAACAAGGAAGAGGAAAGAACCTGAGAATGAGATAGATATATCTTCAGAGCATATTCAGGGCACAAATAATGAGGTGAGATTGGAAAGGGTTATTGGATCAGTAGAAGTATCGAGCGAGAGGAGATCATATGTCAAAGATTCAGGACAAGAGAAGCAAAGAAGAAAGTATCCGTTACAAGCTAGTGCAAGCTACAAAATTGGAATTTACTAGTTTTCCAATACTGAACATTTTATTGTTTTTTTCTCATGCGATTTCATCATTTGGTTTAAATAATGAATGATTATATTGAGATGTGATTTCTATCTGTGAAAGTTCACAAATTATGAAGAATGAGAATGAATTTCAATTCAAACTTATTTAATCTAATGAAACCAATTAATCGGAATTGAACCTGAAATTTTTGCCGTACAACAATGTACATCTTGAACCAAAAGTGAATGCCATTTTGATAAAATTAGACGGGATTTAACAGATATTAGCCGAACATGAAAAGGACCCAAACTAATGGTTCAAACTCTACAACCGGACTCTTTGTCCATATAGCCATAACATAAACTTCATAATAAGAGGCAAGACTCTCCTGTCACTTGTTTTCAATTAATATCTATGAACCGTGAAATCCAACTGATATGAATGAAACCATTAATTGAGAGATCAAACTCTCGTTAATTCATTCTCAAGTCATTAGGAAAGATATTCCAACACGATACTTGTATGCTAAACTGTAGCAGTTTGTCATCTTCATATTATTATACTTTGCCAGCTTTTATTTCTAAGAGATTAATATTAAATATATCAGATTATCTTCTCGTGAGATTGATGGACCTGACCTGCATAACCTGCATGACCTGCATGACCTGCATGACCTACATTATACTTCAAACTGGACGTGAAACTATACGCAGTGTATAGATCCGTCATAAAAGAACCTTTATTAATTCCCCATCTTCTGACTTGACATCTTTCTTTGACACCTTTGAAAAATGTGTACATTTGACACAATATGGGGTAGATGATATGAATTTGTTAATGGTAGATATCTACACATGCGAATTAAATATATATATATATATATATATATATATATATATATATATATATATATATATATATATATATATATATATATATATATATAAAATTATGTATATATATATATATATATATATATATATATATATATATATATATATATATATATATATATATAATAAGAACAATCATTTGTGTGATGTTATACGAGATAGTGTAACGATAGTGTACGAGATAGGTGGTAGTTGTCAGTATCACGTATAATTTCTCTTCATCTGAATGTTGAAATAAATCAAATTTGGAAATTCTAATGTACTCTATTGTATTGTGTATATTTACTTCATCCATTGTCTCAATGAATGAAATGATTATCAACAGATATGAGACTGATGAATATCGAAATAAATATCGAATATATAGATGAGCACGTGATGGTTTCCACAATCTGCGTTCATAATATTTCCATGAGAATATTAATGCATGTATTGGTCAAGACAGGTAACTTGGAACAGTATACTGCTCTTTTATGATATGAACTTTAGTTTCGGGAAATTTTCGGATTGATTCGTTTCTATATTTGATCACATGCGCATGCGCTACACAGCATCACAAATGAAATTACTCTTTTCACAGTTCGTGAAATTAAATATTCTGCTAAGCTTATTTTTTGAAGGAATTCTAGAGTCCAAAGTCTTGTCTTTGGTAACGCGATTTCCTGCAACTCTCAATATCTCATCAGAGGTCAAGTCACAATTCAGAACATTGAACAGATTTTAGGTTTTCCTCTACGGGCTGTACGTCTTGCTCTAACGTTAGAATGAGAATATTTTTGATGGCGAACTCATTATATACTTGTTACAGTTGACCGTCTCGCAAATATTTAATTCGTCTAATTGAATGTGAGTGCGAGTCCCGTTTAATATATTCCCAGTTACCGTACAGACATTGAGCGCCAATCAATCCTGGGTAAATCAATAAGATTGTGGAATCAGCTCCTAAAAGATGCAATAGAAAATACTAAAAATATAGTCACTTCAGCCAGATATTGACTTATTAGCCAACAGTATTGAATAATTTAGGTAATATGCAAAATTGTTTGAAATAATTTGATATAAAATGCATACCAAAGATCATACAACCACCTAAGAGAGTGTTTTATCCTAATTAGTCGTACAAATACAAATAAATGAAATAAAATGAATGAATAAATCAAGTAACTCATCTATCATCCGTTTTTGGTCCCCCAAAATCACCTGGTTGTTGGACGTGGAGAGAGGGGAAAGGAGAAGATTGTTGAGCCAAAAATAACCACCATAACCAATGGCAGCACAGATAATCGATCTATTACAAATAAATGGCTAAAAAAAATAGCTCGATTATCTGTGATGGCAGATGAGATAGGAATACTGTTATACTGTCATTGTGTTATTACAAGTATGAAAAAATATATATAATAAGAAATACATGGAATGATAAATGGAGGAGTCACCTATTTCAGCAATCCAGACTTGATCTTGGAAGCAAGATGAACTTCTATATATTTCATCATTTTGAATCTACAAGTTATGATTGAATCAAAAAAAAAATTGGGTGTAGATATTTCTCATCAGAACAATATGTCAAATACCCTGTAATCGGATATCACCTTTAATGTGAATAATCACGAGATTATTACTCATTGAGAACGTCTCAATTCAATTTTGAAATTCACTTCTTTTGAGTGGAGCAAAAAAAAATAGTCACAAGTTGATTTAATATAAAATTATATATGGCCGGCCGGCCGGAGCACTTAACACGCACGTTTTTTTTTTTCGCGGCCGGCCCCCGCGCTCCCGGTGCCGGAGCGGCGCAGATATATATATATATATATATATATATATATATATATATATATATATATATTTATAAATATATAGATAGATATATTCAAACATAACCCAGTATAAATTGGTTTCTGATATACTTCTGTTTGAGATCTGATTTCTTATGTATGAAAATTATCTCCTGATAACTTGGAGAGAATTAGTCCTATTGATGATGAAAAACAAAAATAACGAATTTAGATTGGTTCGAGATTAGTAATCAAAGTATATTATACAGAAGGGAATGCATTCTGAAATTGCCCTCAAAATGAACAAAAAATATCTGATGGAATTTAATTCACTATTTGATCAACTGTAAACAATTCAACAGTATAATCGAAATCATAAATATAGAACAAATACCTTTTTTCCTACTTTGAGTGTACCAAATCACAAAGACCCGTGTCGGTGAAGTTTTTGCGGTAAGGGGTAACGGGTGGGGGGATACCCGCATAACAAGTAGTTTGACCTATATATTTTGCCCAAAGACAATAATGCGATAGGTCTAGTACAGAAATAAACCAATTGCTCTCTCAAAGTGTAATAATTCTTTCATGTTTGACTTGCGGTAGTTATCAATAAACAAGCAGACATACACACACACACACACACACACAAACACACACACATGTAAGGTACTTTGAACAAATCTGTGATTTCCGATAATTTTGCCGAAATAGGTTCACATTTTATATTATCTCACCAACAACGTCTGAATTGATCACTCACAAAATGAGTTGGGAGAATTGATTTCAATAATCCAATAATAGACCACTAATAATAATAATAGATTACTATTATAGGCAGTGATAATAGACCAGAGTTCGATTCCCGCCATGGTCGACCATCCTAAAAGGGGTTTCTTGTGGTTTTCCTCTGCTGTTCAGGTCAATACTGTAATGATTCCTTAACAACAGGCCATAACCGACTACTTCACACTATCCAAAAACACCTAATGAAATAACCATCCATCTGATGATCATCATCACCGACGCCAATAGATCGTAGTTACAGTAGAGCGCGTCGTTCAACCCAATATGAATGATTATATGAAAAACTGATGATATATCACTCCGCGAAACGATGACAACGACAACTTATTTATGACTGAATTTAAGCAAAATCGTACATAGATAAGTAAATTTCCATGGATCAAACATCTTAAAATTAACTCATATGTTGAAAAACTCAAAGTTAAGCTGGCCTTCCAAGAACGCGATTTGCTTTTCGCTTTCGCAAGGCGGTGGAATTGAGGAGAGCTCAACAATCAGAAATCGCGTAACTTTCGTCACTGATTGGTCGTTTTATCATCATGGTGGTCTAAAACACGTCGCTTAGCGAATTCGCTAAGCGAATACCACGTTCATGGGAGACTAGCTTTAACGTTGTATTGTGAATGGGTAGAAGTTTAGCCTTAATAGCAACGACATATTCACGACATAATTTGAAGTTATTGTTGCATTGTGACTCGGTTCATATGACTTCACTTCAGGCATACCTTCGATATGCTCACTTAAGTCATACTCAAGTTCTTGAAAATAGATAATGTTTCTTAACTTTCAAACTTCTGATGAAGGTCAATTAAATTAGCCTTGTCGATGAAGAAACCAATAAACTATTCAAACAATTCAGTAGTATTAATGTAATTCGTGTCGACAGTCTACTTCCAAGCATGAACGTGTGAACGTGAGTTAAACATGACCGCCACGTTATGTGTGTTGATGATGAATATAGCAGTAGGTTATTTTAATAATCAGTAACGTTTTTGGAATAATTCCCGATTGCTGTTATTCCTCAAAACATGTTGTTTGAGTTAAAATTAATATGGCATTATCAAAAACTGCTGTATTCCTTTTCATAAGCTTCTATCCATAGGGTGAAAAGTTTCCGCAATGGTAATTCCGCAGAAATGAATGATCATATCATAAAATTTGAACCGTGCAGGATACAAAATTATCAAATACATCATCTGATGCATTCAGCATCTGTCGAAAATGTTGATGACTCAGATTTTATGATGACGAAGGTGAGAAGATCACTCTTATCACTGAGACGAGAAGACGAGTGGATAGCCTACTGGACCGTCATTCTGGAAACCAGGATTTGATTCCCGCCATATTCGACCATCCTGACATCAATTTGTTCTGTGGATGAATATGAATACTAGAATAATATGGTTGAATACTAGAATGGTTCCTCAACAACAGGCCACGACCGACTCCTTCACACTGATCAAAACTACCTTTCATCTAATCATCCCATCATCTCATCATCATCATTCACCGACGCCAATAGATCGTGGTCATCAGTTCAGTGACTGTAATTGATTCATGGCAATTATTATTCAAATAGCCCATTGACTATGTCAATTTGTCAAAGACAAGTTCGAAACATGTGTCCTCTCTCTATCTTTCTCTATAACTCTCTCTCTCTCTCTCCCTCTCTCTCTCTCTCTCTCTCTCTTTCTCTCTTTCTCTCTCTCTCTCTCGCCCTCTCTCCTCTCGCTACGTCACACAACAGATCTGCCCACGTCTTCGCCACAGTTTTCTAAGAAAAGCTCCCAACGAATTATTAATCTAAACGTATGCGTCGATTACAGTCCTCTATACTTGCAATGCACTCAGACGTGGAGCTTCATTATTTATGTGTATTCCCTCTACAATTGTGAATATTGGATGTATCCGTATAGTTCAGCTTTTTCATGGGCTTCCAGGCAGTATAAAATATTATCTTGTTGATGTATGATGCACTCCAAAAGTAGAACGATGTTTCTATTTTGTATTACTATCGGAATTTGTTTCTATCGGCAGAGAGTGAATCGTAAAAATCAATTATAACCCCCATGAGGTATATTTTGTTTCTAATTATATGAGAATTCAGATTGATGAAATTGTATTCAGTAAACATTAGAGTGAGACCATATCTTGTACCTAGGACCCACATATCATCTGAAACGCTTATGTGAGAATAATATATCACAACAAATTGTTCGATAATCTTCGGAATGATCTCGATTTGTTTCCAACGAGATCAAAAAATGTGTATTTATCTCACCTAATTATGTTCTTCTTCTGCTCATTCTAGTTTGCATTTGATTATGATCTAATATCTATATTTATTTTTGATTTCATAAAATGGATGAATAGATGAATAAAATGAACCTGAAAATCCTATGATATCACCACATGATACACTCATGGGTACACTGTCAAGGGTGATGAAACTTATGAGTGATCTGTGCTAGAAATTATTTTTCCTCCTTAAATTCGGCTAGAAGCTAATTCATATTTCTCAATATGTATATTGTTTCCTCGGTCAATCAATCTATCATCTACCGTCTATCACTGGTTCCTAATTCTCACGTTCGACGAGGCTCTTCACATTACCATAGACTAAAGAATACTATGACATTACTTAATCTTCTTCTTTAGCGCTATATACTTGTATCAACGAAAGAAAATGGGTAACGACCAACCGTGCCCCTATCTCACACCACTAAGGTGAGGGTAGTTCGCGCCTCCTACTCCATATTACCAGTAAATCTCAGTATAAATGTACATCCTTCTCAGTCCGCCTCTAATGTCGTAAAATTTGATCTTATCCAACAGTCTTTCGGATATCTAAAATTCTTTTAATCTCTTCTTCAAATATATGCCTCATCATTTATATTCTAATTGTTCGGATCGATAGACCGGTACATATAATTAGAACATCACCGTTCTCTATATTTGGCTTCGTTACTTGAACGGAACCACGCACCATGCTTGTACTTTCATTTTACCACCCACCATGTTAAGTCAACTCAGGGCGTTGGCTATAGTCATAATTATCACAGATATTATACTACACTGTTTGAATATTCTGTACTAGTGGCACGCAATCTCTCAAATTGATTCAATTTGGCCTACGAACTTTCATGACCCTACAATATGACGAAGCAAATCTGCGGTTCTTGAGAGCCGTCATGATGCGTTTCATGTTTGACCACAGACGGTGGATATAACAAGTTACTACATTTTCATAGTAGAACCGTATAACTAAACTGAACATCCCCCCCCACCCCCACCCCCCCCCCCCGTCTATATCTGCAATTAGTGCTGCGTCCGGACGTGCTCAAGGCTGTTATTCCATAACCATACAACGAAATGAAAGCTACCCATCTTCGTTTTGTTCTGATGATTCCGTCAACGTATAGTGTATCATTTTTATGGCTCTGATATTCTCGTCGAGCTTTCATTTCGTTTGCAGCTACAGAATAAGAGCCCAGTGTTTAGTGCTACGAGTGACAATTTACTCGGAATGGATTCAATTCATTTTAAAGTGATCTGAAGAGTGATTCGTTGTATTAACGACCAATAACAACACAATTGTAAATGTTGATAGCGCTTATTATCGGTCATAATAATCATTGCACATGCAGGGAGAGGTTATGGAATGGAGTGGGAGTGAAGTAATTACGGGAAGAGTGGGGACCAGTTTCGTTTCGGCATTGCTACACACGTCCTACAGTAAATCCATTGTCTACGGTTGAGGATTGAGGTGAAAAAATGAACGATAAACAGTGAATCAAACAATAGAGAATGATACGATATGCAATATGGTCGGAGAAGATTTTCTTTTATCAAATAATCGGTGGAGTTCAAATGTGCACTGTTGAGTATAGTATTTTTGTAGACCGAGAAGATCATTCATTTTCTTCATCACAACCCCATAATTACCACATGAATAGGAACATTAATTAATTCGACATAAATATTAATTAGGTCATTGTTATTTGTGATAATATTGTTTGAGATACAGAATGGGTAAGAAGAGGTTACGGTGGTATAACCACATCAGAAGGATGAGTATAGCTAATGGATATCAAAGAGGAAGTTTGAGACATAACCGGTCTTCAGAAAAAAGAAAAAGTGATACCATATGGACTAGATGGGTAAAAGTTACAAGGTGGTGTGTGGAAGTAAAAAGAGAATCGTGTGAGAGAGTGATGTATAAAGAGTGGTGAGAAGACAGGAAAGTATGGAGGGAGCTTGCTTGCAACGAGATTAGAACCAGATAAAGGTGAAGATGGAAAGGGGTTTTGTGCATAGTGAGCACAGCGCATATCTTGTGGTTTGTCCAATACATTTCGGTGGGTACCACCCCCCCAACCCGATATCACCTCTGGATGAAAAGGAAATAATTCATTCATGTTATATTATTATTAATAATGTTTATTCAGCAATTCTGCCATATTTCACACTACATACAATATGAATCATACAATACAAAATACAAACAAACAATACAATACAATACAACGCAATACAAATTACAATACAACAATGATGATAACAATGATAACAATATAACAAAGATGATAGCATAGACATGTCTGATGAAAATAAGAAACACATTTGATTTATATGGTCCCAAAAACGCACACTTTCACTCGAATCTGGAACCAATTTTCCTTCCTCTATCAATTTAGAACACGCATTCCTGAAACTTCCAGATGTTGTTAGTTTCATGATTGTTTCAGAAATGCGATTGTATATTCGTAGGCCTTCAGAAAAAATTGAGTTGTCGATGAATGATGATGATGCCTTCTCAATATTTATTTTATTACAGTTTCTTGTGCCATGATTATATTGTTTCTCTTTGCACAACTTCAAATTTGTTGTCGATTAATTGGGTACTAAACCATAATGAATTTTATATATAAAAGTGAGAGCATCAGGGGTGATCCTCTGTTCCACAGTGAGCCAGCATAATTCTTTACTCATTTTCTCTATTGACGTGTATCTATTGACTCTCAATATACTTCGTATTTCCTTGTTAATATTATTAATTAATATTATTTCTAAACGTTTGGATACTTGGATAATTTCTCTCATTGTTCTCTCTTGTTCAGTTGGTCCGCACACAGAGAATTTCTTACATTGACTTCAATCGACTAAATCTCCATCATTCAATATATTTCTGTATTTGAATTCGTGCATGATGAGAATTCATTGTTGTGTGTTTGTGCAACATTAATCTCATTTATACGTGAAATATCATTGACAGGAAAAATTTAGAAGAACGCGATGATAAAATATGTAAATTTATTCGTGGAAGGTATTTCACTATCGTATATGAACTTATGGAATACTTTTTTTTTTTAATAACATCGAAACTTGATACAAAATCATTGTTCCCCAATTGAGGCACAGGAAAATTTTAATGAATGATTGATGGTTTTTTGTAATTGATATATTTTGATATATCTATTGAATGATCTTCTTGGTCCACAACAATACTATACTCAACATTAGCTTGTGCACATATGAACGTCACCGATTAATGGAATACTTCACGATTCAAAGATTTTATAAAAAAAATGACCTCAAGAGTGTGCATAAAATCTCATCGTATAATTCGTTCAGGAATTAAAATAATGTGTAGGCGATAGTAGTGCACATGAAAAACATTAATTTGTCATGATTGGGAATTTGCATGCAAAAATCAATGTTCACAATACCGAGTGAAATGGTAAAATACATGTTTTAATATATGTTATACTATGTATATAGTTATATGTTGTATGTATATGTTATTTATGTATGTTATGTATATGTTATGCTATATGATAATCATCATCATATATTGTATCATTTTATCATTTCAATTATCATTATTCAGAGTGGGGCAGCAGAATGTCAGCTGCCAATCACAAGAAGTAGATCATTCAATGTGTACTCATGAAAATAAATGCAGTTTTTAATCACAATTGGAGTCGTTTTTTTGAATGAAGAAGATCGGATAGAAAACTCGACGTTTCGGCTCCCATTGGGGACTATCATCAATCACTGAACTCTGTTGCTCAGAAAAAAAACACGTCTCAGATGAAAAGAGTCTCATTCTAATTGACACACTTCTAGAGGTAAAGTTGAGGTTAGCGTGAACAAATGATATGCATGTTCACGTAATTCTGACGAGTCGTTTTGAAAATGTATTAAATTTTCCTCAGAATTTTGTTTTTGTTGTTTCGTCACTTTTTTTGACACATTTCTCATTTCCCAGGTAATTCTAATTTTTTTTTTTTTCATGGGAAAAACATCCTGAAGTTGTCTTGGGAAAAACATATTCCTGAAATATTACCGTTCAACTACTAAGATTATTCAAGGAGATAAAAAAAGATGAAAGATGCCCTAGTTTCTTATTCAGTTGTTTTTATGAAGACTTGACGTTGGTATTGGTGATTTACATTGTTTCTGTAACGTCTGTTGAACGAAGGGAAGGGGGGATTGATCTCTTACCTTAAAAAAAAAGCATGTGTGGTGGGTGGCATACCCTCAATATATATATCAACTCATGTTCCGAACGACCGTCTCTTTTATCTTCAGCTGATACCGCCCAGATGTTTCGAGTCGAAAAATCGTCTGGATCTTGTGGAATGAATAAAACCACAGATACTCATAAATCAAACGTCTTTCCACTTTGTCATGTTCGTATTTGATTGATGAGATGATTAAGATTATCTACCGATTTTTCTCAACTATTGAATAAGATTTCAAACTTTTAATATCCATTTGTGCAGAAAACACATGTATATATAACATGCGATAGACCATATCTGAACTTATAATTATATCGAAATGTTTTCGTATATCCTCTCCCTTATAGACTGTTCATTCTTCATTTTGACATTGGAACGATCACTTCTCATTGACAGAGTGTTCAACGATATTTGTATATAATATGTACAAACTGATCTATTCCGAACTTTCAATAATTGAAGAAATTAATAATTATTGTTCAGTGAACTAAATTCGTACTGTTATCAGTACGGTATTCGAATTGATTGTGGGCAATCAATTGATGAGGAAGCATCATATCAAAGTTTTTGTGAACGAAAAATATATCCATGTAGTGTTTTACTCTTCATCCCCAATGTGAACTTGCAGTTATATATTTATTTCTGGAAATTGAAATCAAATCAAATCATAGGGCTATTTCACTGCTGAAATACTCTTAGACTACCCGTGGTGTTCGTATAAACAATCTATATCAGTATCAGTATGTATTTGATGTCAGTGCTTCATCTTCGGGATGTATTGTGGCTAAATCGACCAATTTGTGAAATACGTTGTAAGCAATCTAGTATGGTATCAGGTTGTGATGATTCCATTGAGCGATCTGTTTCAACACAGGATCGACCAATGATAGATCCTGAAGGAGACAGTTTTTTCATGTCAGTGCATCCTAGATCACTTGGTTGGCAAAGTTTCCAAATGGACATGGGCTTATAGTGAATAAGGTGTTGGCACGTAACAAACGACAAACAATCGTTACCATAGCAATACAGCGAACTGGTGGACTACCAAATATCCTGATTGGTCAATTCCAACTGGTGCACATTGTTGTCTCTCTCTTTCAACAATGTGTGACGTCACTTGCCAGAAGCCTATATATTTGACAACATTTCTCGTCATTCACCACCAAATCGATTGTCAACATACATTTTAACATGAACATAACGTGTACACGTAGCATTTGTAGTCATGTATCAACACATATATTGATTGCAATAACACGTATTGATATAAACATGGTATTTTGGATAATTTTGATGAATCAAAACATGAAAAAATCTCAGAAATTTGAGAAAATTTATTTTGAAATCAACATTCATTTTCTAGGTGAGCATTAAATTAAACCAGGGTCTTCTTTGAACCCATCAATATCCATACCAACGTAGTTTGGTGTGAATCTGATCTCCCATCTCAGGAATATAATTAATTTTGAAAATGTATATGTGTTAAATTGCAATTATTGAATGAACCAATGCTGAAAACAATCATACTGTCACATATGGTTCACTTTGTATATCTACAATATGATATATGTGGGTTGACAAACTGCAAGCTCAAGTACACAAACACTAAACAAGATAAGACAAATTGATTATTCAATTACTGTGTAATTTTTTTACAGCAATAATAAATTAATTCTCTTTGATATCGTAGTACAATGATATACGACAACATTGACAGATGGTTAACCGCTACGAAAGCAAACAACAGATGTATTTTATCTTGCAAATAAAGCAATAACTCGTTTTTTCGTTTCTATTGTAGTTAAACGACTTATTTTTATGATAACTCATGTATATTGGCATCACTGTATATTGGCGAATTTTTCAATCTAATTAAATACGATTTTTTCAGGAACAACCGAACAAAACAATGGAACAATAATAATATTTTGTTATTTTGATAGAATTAGAAATTGGAGATTTCACTTGATACTATTTTCATGTGGATTTTCAAACTGCCCATATTATTTTTTTCAACAATTGCCATAACATTTTTTCATGATAACAACATAAATTCATTCCGGTATGCCGTCAATGTTCAGGAAGAGTTACGATATGATCGGTCACTTTGGCTGACTTTTATGCCACGTGAAAAATTACATTCACGAAAAACAATATTGTTCAGAACATTGAGAAAGCACGATTCATTTCAGTGAAAAGAAAGAAATTATTGATTGATTGATTGATTGATTTCTCATTGATCCACAGGAATGTCATTCACCAAAATCAAAATGTATGGCAATTCATGAATTGAAAAGCTTATATTAAAGTTTATGTAATCTTCGCTTCGATGACCTGATTATATGTAGTGTGCGCCAACTCTCAGTTAAATTAGTTCAAATTGAAATTCCAGGAAAATTATTCGCGTCTAATAATTCCTTTGAAAAAACGCATCCATTAGATTCATTTTGTTGTTTTACATAGAGAAGAAAAACGAGAACGGATTCAAAGAAGACGCATTACAACTGCTAAGATAGTTTCTTACTTCAGTTAATTTCATACATATATCCTATGACCATCAATAACGTAACGGGATAAGCAACATGGCGTAAGTCCTATCCTTTTAACATTAGGCCGTTTTCACCAAGATGGAATCAGAGCGCTTTCGTGTACATTTCTGAGATTTGCAATTTCAAATCAAATCGTACGTATTAGGCTCGTATTACAATATATAGTACATAGTTGTGTACTTGCATTGTTTCTGATCTTTCTCGTAGATGATGAGTAATTATCCAGTTATCAAATGGTAAATATAGCAGTAGGGCTCTTGACTGGGGAACTAAATGCTTTTACAGACATATTTGAAATTTAGATTGGCCAATTCAAATGAAATTTATCCAAATATTGTTCAATGCGGTTGGAAAGAGCTGGATTCACAGATTGCATTACATCTATCACTTGTATAGATCAACATACAATAATACCAGCAAATCATCATAACATTTGTGAGGCGTCATCCCTTTGATATACGCATGGTGTGAGAGGAAAGCGCCATGTTGCTTATCCCGTTACGTTATTGATAGTCATAGATATATCACATCATGCATCTTACAACGTGTATAACATTTTGCTATGAGCTGAAGCAGTAAGCTCCATATACGCTGGCCGCTGATTCGCTCGTTGGTCGCGACCTATTTGAAATAGCATGTGACTGTTTTGTGGAATAATGTTTCTTGCACACGAGAAGAGATCAAATCACAATACTCACTAATCACTCACGGAATAACATCACAAACCTGATACGAGATTAGAACCTAAAATGACAATATTAATTTTCCCAAAATTAAGAGAAAATGGAAATTTTCATCTCAATTTGAGAAATGTCAATTTGATTATTTTTCCTCCGGGACCCGGCTTGTTTATCAAGTCTTGACGTGGACATTACTCGATTTCCTTTATGTTTCTATACAGATTCGGTGATGCTTACGTCATGACTCGTGGTCTCTGGAGGGCCAACAAAAAAAATACATATATATAAAAATAGGGTGACAATTTCTAATTTGCTCTGGAACAAGGAGAATGAATATCGTTATCATTCATTAAAATTCATATTCATGGTTGCAATATCCTTCAATAATTCTAAATTATTAATTAATAAGTGGTAAGATCGCCCTTGTGGTGCCCCGTCCAAACGATCCTATCTTTCATCCATAGCCTTAATTGGGGAACAATGATTTTGTATCAAGTTTCGATGTTATTAAAAAAAAAAATTCTACGCATACTTGCAGTCACATGAAATGTTTGATCTGTCGAAAACAAAATTCATCCCTAGACGAGTTTAACAACATGATATTCATCGGAACTGGCAGACAATATACGTACACACTCCACAAACACCTTATGAAAACATCAGCGGCTAGATACACGTAGGGATTTGGTTTGAGTCAATATTTAAATTTTGTGGAAAATCATTATGTGAAATTGAAATTTCTGAAATTCATACCTATAATTTCGTCGAGTGGCCGAGTGGTTAATACATTGAACGTCATTCAGGAGACCGAGGATCGACTCCCGCCATAGCCGACCATCATGATAAGGGGTTTTCGTGATTTCCCTCTGTCGTTTAGATAAATATTAAGATGATTCCTGAATAACAGGCCACTACCGACACCTTCCCACCATTCAAAAACACATAATAAAATAACCTTTCATCTCACCATCTCATTTTTCATATATCACTCACCGACGTTAATAGATCTTAGTCATCATCGTATCATCGTAGTCGCAATCATAGTATTGCGTCGTTGAATATGAATGAATAAATAAATGAATGGATGGATATATTGTGAAAACCACCATTAATTTTTCGTCAGGATGTATTTCGATTTGGCTTGATCGATCATCATATACGACTGCAATAGTACACATATAACACATATCTTTGTACACATTCGAACATTAAGCCAAACAATATCACATTGTATTTGCAATGTTGCTTTATGCAATGCACTTGGATATACTGCATCTACATAGCTCATTCAAAAACCACAAGCGCTTGGCATCGACGTAATTACACTGTTGTAATATTTGGTAGTTTATGACTCAGCCACAGCGAAACTGAGAAGATAACTAGCAACAACGCAACACTGCAATTATAATGTACTGATGTTCAACGATTTGTGCACATTTTCCGTGAGTTTTGTTGTGTGTAAGTACAATGATGTCAGAAGTTACGTAGACGGATTATTCTATTCTAAACTGTATTTGTGATTTTAACCTTGTGATCACTTTTTTCACGCTACATATATGGACCATGGCAATTAATTAATTAATTTTTAAACTTTCTCATAGGTAAGGTTAGGTGGAAGAAAGGTCATCTGATTGAACCTCGCCCTTTTTGACTGTAGTGACGTACAGTTAGTTATACATGATCAATAAAGTCCTTCTATCATTATTATTAGGATTATTATTATACGTTATAATATTGACACCACATGGAAGATTTAGCAGATTATCATCTTTTTGGTCATGGCTTGTGAACATCAACATTCCAATACGATAAACGCAAGTGTATAACTGAAAAAAAAATCTTAGCCATGTATCTGTGAAAATTATACGATATAAGTCGAATAGCTTTTTACTCGTGAATGATTGAAATTGTGCAGAAGGGTTACAAAAAAAATGTGTATCTCTAGTATTAAAATTTTGACTATGACGTACACCATTTCAAAAATATCATCAATATATTCAAATTTTGCCACATCGACTCTCATGCACTCTCAAGGGATACTCAACGCCATGGTAATAATATTTAGTTTCGTAAGAATACGAAAATACGAGGTATTTTTATGAGCGTAGCAAAGATTCCATTCCACATACCGAAAAAAAAATGGGCTCGGTTTTTTTTTTTTTTTTGTAATTTTGTGCGCGACATACAGGTCGGGAAAAAATACCTATAAACTTGAATACACATATTTCTGTCATACCAGAATAGAATGAGATTGTTTTTTATAGAAATAGGTCGGGAGGTTTTTCCGGAAAAATCGGAAAATTTTGAAAATCACCGTAAGAATAACCCTGATAGAAAATACTTGAATATGAAAATTTAACAAAGGCTTCACAAAATGTTCACTGAATATAAAAAAAAAATCATCATGCATATTTTCAGTGACTTTTGAAACAATCAAATGAGAAATAACAAAGGAAACGCAATAAAAGATAACATTTTCTGAATATTTGTATCAAATTAGTTTTGCAAAGTGTATATGCGATAGGTTGCAGCACTATAAATATCAACAAGTTGCAGGTAAGGTTTTCGAACGTTCGAAGTAATCTAAGGTTCGTAGATGTGGATTGATCTGACGAAATGTTTTTCATTCTAGATTTCCATACTTCTAAGCTCATCTCACATCGCAAATCCCGCGTTTTCTTACTATGAAAAATGACATGTTCCAAATGAGAGTCACAAACTCTTTGAAATGAGTTCGAACCAGAGATTGAACCCGTTCACTCCACTTGCCTATGGTATCAAATATTCCCAATGCAGACCTTTCTTCGGTTGGTTGAACTCTTTATACTCATAACGGTCAAACAGATCGTGGAATGATAGTATCAAACGTGCATCCAAACCCGAGGGTCATGTATAATATATCAACTCAAATAGTCACAGTCACCGTTTCACGTTTTCTTCAAGTACACACATTCATGAACTTTTTTTCATTGCAAAGAAGTTCACTCAAATCTCTTTCATATATAATAACTTTGGAAGATATGACGCTATAATCACTTCACTCTCTTAAAACGGTACTCCATTTTTACATCGCTCTGAAGGGTATGTCTGTGAAGGATTTTACAAGCAGGAATCATGGGAAGTGAATTCTTAAGTATAGAAGCTTGATACCATACATTTTCTTAAAGTTGTTTTAGTTTTGACATTGTGATACGAAAATTTCAACAAAATCTAGTTTATGACAACAAACAGTATTTTTGTGAATGTTAATATGAGTATTGGAGTGTATATGATGAATTTTAAATATATCCATGGAAGATAATTCCTTCGAGTATAAGATGGAACATATATTTGGTCTACTATTGAAAGACATTTGAGATTCGTATCGAATTTTCCTAAAGGAAGATATGACATAATCTCAATGGACTCATACGTACGACACACAGTCAATGCAATCTTCAAACAACAAAGGTAAGTAGATATATTTGATTTTTCTGTCAAACGTTTCCAAGAATCCGGGATACAATACGATATGTACAGAGTTATTTATAACCAGATCGAGACATGCTTGTATTTCGTGACGTCATTTATACTGTATTGCATCAATCAGACATGCTACGATTCCATGAATCGATGTTGGAGACTCGAAAAGTCGACAAGTCGGAAAAACGAAGTAGCTGAAATCATCCTGCAATAAATCCTCCGATTGAATTGCTTGCAGAATTGCAATGATAAACCTAATCTAATTTTATTTTCATGTAGAATAATTCTTCCATGTGGAAATATTTATATTCCAGAGTAATGTCTTCGGAATGTGTCAAGTATTATACTGAAACGGATGACAAAATGGAATCTGTACTAAATCAGATCATATCAAGATATTTCCGTTGTCAGCTCCAATGAAAATGAGTTATCCTTCAGAGAAAAACAACAAATGAAAAATAGAGAAAAGAAAAGAATTAGAAAAATAGAAAGAATTTGAATAGAATATGCTCGACTGGCATCGTTGAATCATTGCATCGAATGGAATCAAATAGTTACGTACATTTATATTTCCTTTTTGAACTTTTGTTATTATTTTGTGGACTGTATATAGTTGCAGAGGCAGCATATTCAGATGAAGAAAACAGTCGAGCATTAGTGAGGGCGGACGATCGGCTGACTCGGCTAACGTGAGAAACTACAGACACTTCTTCATCTGTGGAGAAACTAGTGGTAGAATGATCTTTCTCATTCGAACAAGATAAACAGATAGAATATGGGAAAAGCAGTGTATAGAACTTCGTCGAATGAAAGAGGTATAGGGAGTGACGGAGGCATATACAGCGTTTTTCCAACTGGCGAGAAGTTAGAATTTGTATAATATACATAACTTTATCAAATCTCTGCTTACAATAGAGTTGCCCGAAGACACAAAATAACAAGCAATGAATGGATGAAACTACAAATCTATACGAAAATATACATGAATTATCGATTCATAAGATGTGACATATTTTGAATGGAAAAAATTAGAATAGAACGGGTTGAGTATGATATCAACAGTGGAATAGAAATAAAATGAAGGTAAATGAAGATTGATAAAAAGTGAATATGAGTTGTGGTGATGGAATAGAGAAAGTGAGAATATATCCGATTTGTATAGTGAGTAATGGAAGGTACTACGTCATCATTTTGGTGTTCATAAGAATTAAAAATTGCGATGAAACATGGATGATGAAATGTTTCGTTTTTATCCTCATTCTTGATCTTGACCATTCTGAAAAAATTGATACATAATTTATTCAGTATTTTTCATACATCTCATATGAACATGCGGATACAGATCTTGGTTATCATTATAGTGCGCGTCATTGAAACCCAATATATATATATATATATATATATATATATATATATATATATATATATATATATATATATATATATATATATATATATATATATATATATATATATATATATATATATAAATATATATATATATATATATATATATATATATATATATATATATATTTATATATATATATATATATATATATATATATATATATATATGATACATTATCATTGTGAAAAGTATATGAAGTGAATAAACACTCATCCAGAGAATATATTCAATTCATCCCGATGGATGATTAGGAGTGGAACACAGCCGGTGTATGGTTCTATTTCATTCCTCACGGAGAAGAATAGAACAAGATAAGATGTTATTGTTTATTTGTAAAGTGTCTTATATTATTATTGTCACTACGAATTACAGGAATACTTCAAGGATGAGACAACTCATCCTTATATTTTCTTGAGATTAGTATTAGGATTGGAGGATGGAAAATTCATAGAAATAGATTTAAGAATAAATTATGAGATTACTGATCATAATGTTATGCACAGTTAACTCAGGTTGATATATTTTCCTACATTGATATGTGTTATATTATGACTATCATATTTCCATGACTCATTACTGACTCTCATCTCTGGATGTAACCTAATGTGAAGTGAGATATATGTAAATCTTCAGAATGGAAAAAACAAATGAATGGGAGAAGAACGACAGGATGAAAAGAGTGAGCCAGAGAGAGATAAAGAGAGATGAGAAGAGAAAATGTGAATTGATACATAAATATGGTGTTATCATAATAGCCTGAACCATCCGTTTCTGAACCGACATTTTGAGAATGTATGATTATTCTCGCCTCTTAATACCATTTCATATCACATTTTAATCTACATGATTATTCTATAGTATATATATATATATATATATATATATATATATATATATATATATATATTCATATATATATATATATATATATATATATATATATATATATATATATATATATATATATATATATATATATATATATATATATATATGGGTATGAAAAAGATTCACGTTGTTGACAATAGAATGGAGGGAAATTTTCAGATAATCGAAGCTGGATACCAGATGATATGAATAATTCAAATACCATGGAGAAATTATGAGAATAGAATTCAAATATGGCTTGTAATTCTGCTTATTATCATCAACATCGAAAACTTGTCATAAAGTAATTATTTCCCTATTTAGACTCATGCTGACAAGTTGAGATCATTTACAACCACTACAACTCACAAGGGCGATTTAGATCACCACTCCAAAATCACAAATTCTTCAAATCTTCAAAATCTTGAAGATCCTGAATTATCAGGATCTTGAACCAGAGTATGTTTGACTGAGTCGATAAGATTGGTGAATTTAAAATTTCTCAAGTAATTCAAGTTGAATTAATTTTAAAATGTCATTACCTGTTCATAACTATTTGTAACAATGAAATGAACAAAACAAACAAACAAAATCTCAACCTTGCACAGGTTTTTATGAATGTTCCAATCAACTCCGGACAGTTAACCCGGCACCTCCACCTTCTTCTCCTACCTTCTAAGATTGTGAGGTTCTCAATTGATGATTTTGGTTTTTATTTTCTGACATCCGATCGTTTTATCTTTCACGATCCGGTTCCATTTTTGATGTGCTAAGCACTGTTCGCCAGTCAGACATGCTCAATAGCCAATTTGCATTACAATCCTTGCTAAATAAATTGTTATCACATTTGTATATATCAATAGACTCGCATACCGGTATCTCTATTTTTCACTTGATGACGGAGACTCATGAGTCATCACTCACGACTTGTGATTTGGGAGTCATGAATGATGATTGATTACAAATTATCATCATTATTATTATTATTATTATTATTTTCATCAGAGGTGTGACAGTGTAAAGCTGGCCTTCCATGAACGCGGAATTCGCCGAATTTCGCTTAGCGAATTCGCTTTAGCCGCCATATTGGAAAAACGACCAATCAGTGACAAGAGACAGCTTCAGACTATAGACACGCTGACTGAGGTTGCAAAATAACAGTATGAAGTACATTATCAAGTGTAATCATGAATCGTAAACGCATATAGAGGACGGATGACAATGGATTAATATTGTGTAAAGAGGGTGTATACAGACATATACGTACGGACATATATTCCGACAGGTTTTTTCCGTGGTTTTCCTGTGCCATTCAGGTCAATACTGGAATGTTTCCTTGACAATATAGGTTATACGACCGACTCCCTCCTACTATCCAGAACTATTTCATACACATCGTCATTACACTTCATCGGTCATACGATCTGATATCATTGGTCATTCACCGAAGCCAATAGATCGTGTTCATCAGTAGAGTGCGTTTTTAAACCCCATATAAATGAATTAATTGATCTATCAATCGAACGCTCTCATGTTCAGAAGTTTATCAGTTGTTCTATTGAGCACCGTGGTTTGTTCAGAATATTTGAATTGTGTCTTAGATCATTTATCCACAGTGTATGATCATTTTCCTTTGTAATTGTTTGTGATTATTCCCACGAATATCGATGATTTTGCCTCGACATAATATTATTATTAATCGAATATTAATTGTTCATCATAATTAATTATTTGTTGATTTTGTTATAATGCGTCCAAGTGACAACAATGTGTTCGGCAGTGTTTCAATGAGAACTTGTACGTATATATATATATATATATATATATATATATATATATATATATATATATATATATATATATATAAATATATATATATATATATATATATATATATATATATATATATATATATGAGATTCTTCCTTCTTTGCATTATTCAATCACAATAAATAACAGCCCCATCACAGGGCAAATTTCAAGACATATATTCTGATGAATTTTCTTTGGAAGAAATCCGTTTAAAATATGAATTGTATTTTCATTCAACCGCTTCAAAATACAAAATTCAGGATTTTCCAATCTGTATTCTCATTAAAAATGATTAAGACTAGATAAAAAATCAAGACCCTTCATTACTGGATGCCTTTATTGTGTAAAGCGCGAGGCTACAAGATTTCTAATTTTTTCAAAATTAAACTTTGACAATTAGATGATGTTAATTAATAAAACAACAGATGAACGTCGTGTCCATTTGGGATGTGAAGTCTCACGTAAAAAAAAATCATTCGATGATTATATTCGTGTTCATTATTCATAATATTAATTTAATATTATTATGAAGTAGAGTGGCTAATATTGTCAAATAATAAAAGAAGCATCCGAAAAATCTACAAATATAATCAATCAGATTTAATGAAGTGAATTACATAATTTGAGAAGAAAAGCTTCATGTTGAAATCGACTTTCTTTGATTCCATCTCTCACAAATTATTTTGATGGATTGGCAATTCCCCCGTATACCTAGTTGTTGGTGGGAAACGTTAGAATGGACAGTTCCCAAATTGTGTTCTTCGAATTCAGCTGCAATAGTAATTTGTTCACCTCAACTTTCTCAGTTGCTGCTGCTCCGGTAGTTTTATTTTCAACAACATTACGTCGCTCGCAACTGGGTGAATGGTATAATGAAAAAATCGAATATACCATCTTTATTCATCTTCATCTTCATTCAATTTGAGCTCTGTTTGGCCATCACAGCCTTCTTAAATGGAATCAAGCAACAATGAGCAGTATGACAGAAGCTAACAATCGTTGCCTTAGCTGAAGAGCAAACTTACCGGCACAGTAGCTGAGTGGTTAGCTCACTTACTTCGTGATCCGGGAGGTGAAGGGACATATCGGACCCGGTTCGATCCCCGCCACCGTCCATCTTTACAGGGGTTTTTCGTGGTTTCCCTCTGTAGTCTAAGCTAATGCCGGGATGGTTCCTATAATATAGGCCACGACCGCTTCCTTCCCACTATCCTTCCCACTACCCATAAAAACCTTCATCTCATCATCCCATCATCTCATTAATCATCCATCCGACGCCAATATATCTTACCCATGTAGGCCTATGGACTTACACCATGATGAAATTTGCTTTATTTTATCATGGCAGGAATGTACATATGTGTAAAGTATGTAGGTCCCTTATTACATGTACAGAATTCACTGACAATGCTATATAGGCCACACTAATACTATATTTCTTACATCATTAAATGAATCCATTGAAAAGGAATAATCTTACTTCCAAACCAACTTCTGCACCACCAGTAATCATTACAGTGCGTCGTTAAAACCCAATTAAAAAAAAAAAAAGAGCAACCTTGGAACTCTCAAGAATAACGATTCCTCAATACTAACTCCTGCTTCTAGTTGTCCATTTTTACAACGAGTGATGTCACTCGACAGAAATTTAAAACGTCTTAATTCAATATACATGTCTTCTTTCATCACGAATATGCACATAAAACAATAAACATATATATGCACATGTGATACAATAGTAATACACATTGAATACTATACTGAAATCAATTCTTGTAGAGATATAACTGAAGATGTGAATTGAGAAATTTACAATGTAGAAACTATGATGACATACATTTCCAGAAAAGTTTCCTCATTTTCAAATATTTTACATTCTAGAAGAAGCTCAAACTGCTTGTGATTTTTTGATATCCAAGCTGTAAATGAGCTGAATCAAGCTTTTATTAAGCTGTATTCATTAAGCAGATACTAGTGAGAGCCATATCTGATGCCCGACCCTGATGCGTCACTTCAATAAAATATTGTGAATATTTTTCTTTCATTTTTTATCATCACAAATTCATGTATTATTTCCTAATATGCAAGAATATACGATTCGTTACCCAATGAAAGCGCAACGGAGAGAAACAATACCAACTTGACTTGATCAAATAACCAACAACTATCAAAATAAACATCTGTAAATAGAGAGAACATACAAATATATATATATATATATATATATATATATATATATATATATATATAAGTATACAGTATAAAACGATGCATATGTTTATGTGAATGTACAAGGTGGTTTGCGTTGACTAAGGCATAAACAATAGCAGTTGCAAGTCCAAACTAACCTAGTTCCACACAAAGGACTATTTGGTCCTTGCTAAGAACCCAGACAGATCCTACATTATTATGTAGACGGCATCAGTAGAAACCAGTTTAATGCGTCCCAAAGACGAATCCAACAAGCTTTAGAGCTTAGAGTTTAGTGAGTTCTTTAATACCAAGCTCTTTATAACATTAGATGAAAAAAGGTGCAAATAAATTACCCAGAGTGTTTTCCATCACGATATACCGAATATATTTCCCGTTTATCGAGAATGTTCTATTTTGGGAAGAGAGGGTTACTACTATATATATGACAGGATGTGTCAGTGAATTTTGAGTACTGAAAAATTGGTGGTGAATTTCCTGGAAATATTTTTTGGTATACTTATGATTATATTGTTACAGTGAATTTGTTGTGAGTTTACATAATGTTTATATATCTCTGTGTGCCCTATGTATTTATGTAGGCCTATCCTTCTGTATTTTTTTGTATTTTCCGTGAATTTAATTTTGATTCTGAAATGTATGTGAATTATGTTTCAAACTAGTTAAATGTAAGAACGACCCTGCCGAATTTTGTCTGCAATAAAGATCCTATGATAATAATAATAGAAGTGGACAGATGCTTCCAAAATTAGTACGATTCAAGTTGAATATTACTTATAAATACATTATCGTGAAGATATTCCTTTTTGCAATCTCAACCTTGCTAATCTACAAGTGAATAATACCATCCATACACATAGCACAAGAAGAAACGCTGACCTACACATCCAACCCCGTAACCTCTCTCTCACTTTCTTAAACCCGTCATTTCAAGGAGCTGCTCTATACAATCATCTTCCGCAACGCCTTAAACAAAAAAGAGGCACACCACAATTCAAGCAAGATCTGAGAAGCTACTTACTGAAGATGACACCATATTCTGTACTTGAATATTTTAACGCAGTACTATAATCAATTGTTTAACCTTCAGTCTCTTCATATTACTAAATATATATATGTATCTTTATTCAGACTCTGTCTTACATTAAAAGATTGCAAAAACACAGAATAAAAATCAATTTATTAAAATATAAAACAAATTATCAATGACAACATATTAGAGAATAACAAATTGAATATAATTTGACTAGGTTTGAATAGGAAAATGTAGAAAAAATAAATAATTAAATGATGATAGCGAAATCATACAAAAATTAAAAAGGGAAAAAAATGAAAAATAGTATGCAATGAAAACAAAATTGGGAATCAGAGCTGAAGACTATGAGTACTACACTAAATACCTACCTGACTTGTTCTATAACATAAGCATACTATGTATCCATGTTCTACAGAATAAAGGATTTATTATTATTATTATACTATCATTGTAACTCGTATGATTCACAAAACTAAATACGCCATCATTATGGCTGTGATTATTTTGTATCAGTTATGTTCCTCATGTGTTATAGTTATGATGCAAACCACAGATAAGCCTGGCTACAGGCTTTGTGGAATAATGTGAACTTTTCTGTATAATCTTGAATTGACAAATACAAAAGATCTTGAAAAATTATTATTATTACATTAAGGGGATTTGTGTATATATACAGTTTACAATTTTGATATCTCTTCACCACCGTTCAATTCAGTATACCTGTATCCACGAGAGAAAAATAAGGTTGTCTACCTACTGAACGGGAGTAAAAACTTCGGATATCACCTGATTAAACTGCCACTGCATGGACTTGACGCGTTTGAAATATGTAGCTGTGTTTCTGATCGTGGACCTCAAAGAGTATTTCACTCTAAAAACAACAATACCAATATCAAGGTGATATTCATTTATGTTATGTTGGTAGCTTACCTTTTTCTTCGGTGAATACAAGTGAACTCAAATTAATTTGACCGAGTGCCGGAATTGCCAACATGGTAATAAGGTCTAACTGGCAGTTTGAAGTTGTTATCAGCAAGGTAGCCTGTGCTTTCTGTTTTTACCCACCTGAGACATGTGGTCGAGTGGCTAGCCCGCTAAACCGTCATTCAGGAGATCGGGGTTCGATTCCCGCCATGATCGACCATCCCACAACAGGGGTTCTTGTAGTTTCCTTCCTGTCTTTCAGGTATACTGAAATGATTACTTAACAACAGGCCACGATCAACTCTCCCACTATCCAAGAACATCCTAATGAAATAACCTCTATTTCATTATCCCATCATCTCATACATCGTTCACCGACACCAATAGATCTTGGGCATCAGTACAATAAGTCCTTATACCTAATCACAATAAATGATAATTTTCTTCATCTCTCAGATTGGGTCTGATTGGATTTCGTAATAACGGTCCTGAATTGACTCTTCTGATAACATAAGTCACCCAACGAGCTGTGTTAATATATTATAATTGTAATCCGCAAATAAAATACGAACGACTGAAATTCATCTCCCACATTATAGCATCGAGAGAACAAAATGTAAATTAATTCAACTGCATCTTATTCTATCGGATCAACCAATAAAACAAAGTGTTTTCATCAAATAAACGACTGTATTTATCAACGATCCCTTCAAGTTTACACAACGAGAGAAAATACTCACAATTTATATTGAAACTCTAATGTACACTATTACCTGATAAATCAATCAGGAGATAAATAGCTGTGTCGTTAAACGCGTCGTTAACCTTCGCTAGAAACAATCAAATAGGTATTGAGACAGATGTTGTCGGTTGTAAAACACGGGATAACTCTCAGTGACCTTTGGTCGAAGCTAGACGAGTTTATATGTCGGGTCAAATCTCATGGGTCAATGCATAATGATAAACTTTGTGTCATGAGTGATAAATCGAAACAACTGATTGTGATGAGGAGACAGTCGATCGAATTCACAGTTGAAACTGGTGAGAATCGATAAATTTCCAAAATATAATATGATGAAATACAATGACTCGGTGAAACTATCAAAGAATCGAACAACGGAATTAATATTTTCGCCAAGTATAGCGTTGATAATTTCCGTTGAATGTATGAGTAGGTGTCAAAATATATAAATATGTGTGAAATTAGTATGGGAAGTGATAAGTTGAAACTGAGACGAGTGAACCAGTGACCAGAACGCTGAACCGTGATTCAAGAGACCAGGAGTCGATTCCCGCCATAATCACCATCCCGGAAAAAAAATCGTGGTTCCTCGGTCGCTTAAGTACTATTATTGGGCTGATTCCTTGATAACAGGCCACGATCGACTTCTTTATTTAATCCAAAAACATCTTTAAAAAATCGTCTTACCTACGTCAGTAGATATAGTCATCAGTACAGTACGGCGTTGGACCCTTCATAAATGAAGGTGGAAAAAAAGAAGTAGAACAATGAGAGAGCGGGAAGAAGAAGGATGAAGAAATACTTAGTATTGGTAGACACAAATTCTAAGGAACTCTGCTTTATAGACAGCGTTAACACCTTCAAATGAACCCAATGAATTTGATTAACTCGAATTCGAATTCAAATTTGATTCTAAAATTGTTCTTCATACTTGTATAACTACATACCATATTGACACGTCTAATATTTTCATAAGATCAATTTGGACTAATAAAACATATTCTATTCTCTTCTCACTGGGATCTAAATATTGAGAAGAGGCATCAAACATTTTTGAAACATCGACAGTTCACTTTTTTCAGAGGTAGCCTAAATCATTTAGTCTCATCTCCAGGTATCCACCACCTCAGTCATACATGAACTTTACAAATGCACAGCGGGTGAGTTGAGCTTCGTTCAAATTGTTAACCATCTGTTATTATAAACTGCACGGATTTAATTATCTGGTAATCAGATTACCTTAATTGCGCTGATGTTATAATAATAATTATAGTACTTGACTTAATTACTTCTGTCGTAGTTGCTAGACCATGATTCAAATAGTTCATAGGATTAATTATTACAACGTTGATTAATATTGAATGTATTTTGAAATTATCTTCCGAACTATGCCACAGAAAACCTGTGTTATGTACGACGGCAGCAAAAAAAAGGAAAAAAACAGAAAAACTGAAAAACTGAGAGAGCATAAGAACTGAGTCAGTCAATGATATACTAATAATGTTGCTCATGCAGGTTTGAGCAGGTGGAGTATTTCCGCATGAATGAATTGATGTCTACTAGACATTATTCATCATGGATGTATAAAATATTGGTTTATATGAATAATTCCAGAATTATTCGATTTGTCTCACATAATGCTGGGATAAGAGCTCCCAATACTCTTGACACAAAGCGTTTTATTAAAATGTACAATAATAATTCTCAGCAGCAAGAATTGTTAGAATGAATATATATACAGATTACCGTTTTGTACTGTTGTCTTCAATAGTATAGTCAAGAAGATTGTCAAAAAGAATAGGATGCTTTCTTTATTTAGACCACCTAATATCTGGGTTGATTCAACGCTGAAATAATACATGGTATGAAATATATGACAAAAGTCACAGTGACTCATTAATGGGCCGGATGAGTAAATTGATTGGTGAATTGCTGACGAACCTTCACTCAGGAGACCGGGGTTACATTTCCACCGGTCGGAAATGCTGACGTTGGTTTTTCGTGTTTGTCACTTTCTTTCTTCCCATTCCCTAATTCCCTCACCTGGAATCAAGATGTATCAGATTTGAAGACCGATGAGAGAGAGCAGCAAACCACTTCAATACATCTAGCCTGGAATATATCCCTACTATTAGGCCACGACCGACTCCTTCCCAAGTCTACACTGTGTACTTACAAAAAGAAACATTTGCAACCTTCTCAAGAGAGGTGAATACAAATAAGGAAGGAAGAATATATGAAAGCTGTTAAAGAGGAATGGAGATAAATCCTATAGCATACACTGAATGTTTGTTTGTGAGTAATTATAAATAATGTGTCCTTACATTTCTGGAAAGTTGTTTCAATTTCATAGTTTTAATTAAATTAATACCCATATGAAAATAAACAGTGAACTTTCACATTTCACTCTCTAAGCTGAGCGTTTGAACATTTCAATTAGGAATGTTTTAAAGCTGATATACCAGAATGATACGGCATCTTGAAGATTCACAAAAGTCTTACAATAATTGAATGCGTTCCACAATATCGAAAAAAAGAATTCCAATCACTCTCGTCTCGAACACTCTTCATTGCGTATCCACTCGTTCATTTTCTCTGATTCACCTCTTTCCTTCGAATCTTTCTTGTCATCAGGCTTGATCCTTGATTTGAATGATGTATCTTCTATTCTACTGTCATTTATTTTTATTCGTCTCATTTTTGCATCAATAAAGCAAAGTAAGGTACGTCATTACGAAGCTCAATCTAACAAAAATGATGAGTAAGAGCCGCTGTAGACTTCGATTTGATTACTTTCTCATGGAGGGGTAAGAAAAGGTTTTAATGATATAACATAACTAGAATTTGCATATTGAAACTTCAATGATGTTTTAATATATAATACAAAATCGTATATATTCCTGACATTAAAATTCACAGAGTAGTTTGAAAACTAATAAAAATGAATTTTCCGAATATGCTTGAAAATGAGATTCGAAAATACACTCTCACTTTCACCAATAATATCTCAATTTCATTAGCATAACTTTTGAAATATATTTCTTGTGTCTTTGTAGTAACTATAACCACGCAAGCGTCTGCGGTTTATCGTTAAAAGAGTCTCAAAGTCGCCGTAAAAGTGGTAAAATCTGCGACACATGTACCCTTGAGATGATTTTTTGCTTCTAAAACGAACCCATCAACTACTAGGTTATATGACGGTACCCGGGGAAAGCTGCCAGGACAAGCCCAGTAAGCGAAGCTTCTTCAGAGAAAATGTCATAGTAATATGAAATGAATGTTTTAGAAAAATATATATTATTCATTTGGATACTCAATGTATTTTGTCTTTGAAGTTTGAAAGAAATCAAATTTGCATCAAGTTTTCATGTCAAGTTCAAAATATTTGTATTGGTGAGAACATTATGAGCAGCGTGAATTATTTATAAATACAAAACTACACCTGACAAAATCACACCTGATGATATCACGTTTACGTAGTTCATTCAACCATAAATATAATTGTGATTGTATTCGTCATTTTTTCAAGTATATCATTCGAACAATTGTAACATTACTTAAAATCTGGACGAAACTGCCCGTGAACCTCCAAATTTACTTCTAAAAATTCATTCCTGAATCCAAAAATTCCCCTTCGGGAATACTGGGTGATTTCCGCCTTCCCCCCCCCCCTCTTTTCACTTGTGAGATGTCGTCAGTTTCGCGACAATTGCATTTAGAGCTCACCCTCCCAAAAATACACCGACCACCCCTGGACGCTACGGATGAGCAGCTTGGTGATGATGGAACGACAAAATGATGACACGTAAAATGACGTGTACAATACTTCATGCCTCATGCGGGACTTGAACCCGAGTCCCTTTGACTTCAGTTTCTAATGCAACGTTCCTTCTATTTGAATAAGCCACGGTAGCACTTTTAGCTGTTCTTTGTATACACTCATATGCAGTGTGATGCTCTTAAGCTTGTTTACACGAAAGAAGAAGGCCGTCTGCCAACATAACAAACACAAATGTTGTTTTTGAATCCCTAAAGTGGTGGTATTTCAGGAATATTTTTTTCAGGACGAGATTCACGATCGGAAACCAAACTTCATCTGTCAAGAGTGTTGAATGAATGAAGCTACAAACCCTACAATTTCTCAAGTTTTCATAATTTTCTATTCGTTAAGTGACCTTGATGATGACCTCTTCATTTAGCAAGGTATAGCCATTACATTACATAGTACAGTGCAAACACATCCTGAAAGAAATAGTATTCAGGAACATAATATAAATAAATTCAATAATTATCTCACTCTTATGAGGGCCTAAAATTATAAATACTGGAATTCTTCCTTGACAAATGTTACACACATTCTTATATATTTCTCAATGTTCGTTAATTCTTTCGTGTATACTGAAACGTTTTCTAGTAGCACAATGGTACGGGTTTTGTATGGCTCGGTAAGTCACGTGAACAAGTCAGAAACCTTACGGACCTTTCCATCAATGTAACGTCTTAACTCGTTCAATTTTAAATTCAAGCTGAATAAAGCTGAATAAGAGTTTGTCTGAATTAAAAAATTCAATCCTCATGAGATAATACTAGTTTTGAAATATCGAGGGGTACGGTTTTAAAATGTGGTTGAATCACAAGTGATTTTCACTGAACGGTTAATCAATAATATATAACCGGTTAAACAGAAAAAAAATTTCAACGCCGGGATTTCAACATATTTATTTTGTTCTCTAGAATAATTTTACAAGAAGTCTGTGGAGGACAGAAAAGACTCACGAGGCAATCGCGGGAGGGATTATCATTGCGAAACCGCTGCGTAGAAACATGCGCAATTGATTTCCACAACTAGAAACGAGCAAGACTGGCAAATAATTGAATTCAAAATAATTTCAACATAAGATTACCATGGAAAATCTCCCATAATCAATAGTCAAAAGCTTGTGTATATATTTCTCAAAAGAATAACATTCCATTCGGTAGTTTTGGTAGGCCAATCACGTGTCTACTCTCTATTCCACTTGCTCCGAGAAAAAAAACATTTGTGGGACAACATTTAACAGAAGCAACTAGGGTATAATTGACCATTGCGCATGCTTTCATGCTCAACGCGGCTTCTATGATCACAATAATAATTCCTCGTTCGATTGCTTCGTAAAAGCACAATATTTTATATAATATTTTATATTTTATATTTGTACAATATTTCATTATATTTTTCAGAATGTAAGATCAAAATAGTGCTTATGAGAATTGAAAATTTTGTAGAGTCCTCGCCACCGTCAATGACATTCGAGAGTGTAAAATGAAAATTTAAAAAATATAATAATAAGCAGAGTCGATAATGTAGCATGGCTGAAGAGGAGGAAGTAGGAGGGAGGCTTTATCGACTCTGGTGAAAGATTGCGTTGAGTGTGCATACCAAGGCCTTCTATATCACGATGAAAATAATAAAGAATGAAAATAATTAAGAAAGCCTTGGTTCATACACTCTGCAAGATCAAGTCGAAACCATTTCAGAGTATTTAGAAGGCAGTTCATTCAGAAACAATGGCAATGGGAAACAGCCATACGATTTTCTAATTAATCAATTCACTGATGTATAGTGTGTGTACTTGTATTTTTAACTTTTATACTCGTTATATAAATGATTGCCATCAACTTATGGAGTGATTATTAATCTTCGTTATTGTAATCCAGCTTGTAAGTTTTCCAATCAATTTCACGAATAGCCTACAACTTTCTTAATTATCACCCCAACTATGTTCCTAGCTTATTACTTTTCATATTGTTTCAGATCTTTTTGCAACTTGGTTTACATTCCTCCAGAAAAGATATTCAAGTTTTGCCCGCTGTGGAAAGTTCATAAAATCGAAAAAACCATTGACGAAGAATCCATTTTCAAATTGCGATGTCGAATATGAAAAAGAATCAGACGAATAAATATAACGAGGCGAACAGTGACAACAATCGTGACGAGAAAAGTGATTCGGAGTCCGAATACGCTTGGTGTCAAAACGACGACACTACCGATGGTTCGATGTCTAACGTCAACAATGTACCGCCGGGACGCAGCAAACCTAGTTCCCATGCTGGACTGAAACGTCCCCGTCGTTCACTCCCCATTGACCTGCCGATGGCATCGCCAATACCGTTACAACAGGAGCCGCAGCTGTATGACGCGTGGTGTGCAAAGAACCGACTCGGACCGATACGTCAAGTCGAGTACAAAACTTACGAAGAAAACCGGTGAGTTTCATCACAGTTTGCTATTTGTTTGTACATGTCTGTGGCTATTTTAGTCCTGGAATTAGGACAGTATAAACTTCGGTTTGAGGTTTTTCTATAGACTGTGTTCAACGACGTGCTTTAAAACATCTATTTACTAACATACCTATTAGCTTTGTGGAATGATGAATTTGAATGTTTGATCATTACTTGAAGAATGATCAAGTTTATTTTGTTGGATATTTTTGGATATTAGTTTGAAGAAAAGGTTGCTCGTGGTACTCCAGCTATAAAGTCAATACACAAAGCTCGAATTGTCGAAAGGACTTTTCTCGAACAATCAGGTAAACGAAAGACAACACAGGTGCGAATTGTCATTTTCTCCTCGTTCAACCATACTCTTCGGTGTCACAATTGTAATTTCCTATGATAGCAAATGATAATTATTTTTCATCAGTGTTTGAACAGTGTGAATTGAACCACAGCGCCACTCTCGGTAACTCGGTCAGCTGAGGCACCGCTTCAGAAACTGAAGTCACTGTTGGGCGTGGGTTCGAATCCCGCATAAGGCATGGGTTTTTGTAAATATCCTCTCACTTATAATCACTTCATACATTCATAATCACCAGCTCATTCGTACCCCCGTATAACCTAGCTGTTGGTGGGGTCGTTAAGCAAACAATAATAATCATTGAACCACAGCTGTCCATCTACAACTTCAACTTTGCAGACTATAACTAATTGTATCAGTATTGGGCTGAGACAATAAGAAAAAGGTACAATAGTATCATTATATATGTACCTATGAACACATAATGTGAGAGAACATGAGGTAGATAAGAAAATAATCCTTAGAAAAACATGATACAATTCGAGATTTTTTCTTTGTATTTTATTGTTTATCTCTTCACACAAGCGCCCATATACTGACTTGACTGATTGATGAATATTATTTGTTTCTTAACGATATCATCAACAGCTGTTCATTTAGAGATTTAGGCCCAGGTATAAACGTGTGATGCATGAATGCTATTCGAGTAAAGCATTCTTTATTTGGGACTCGAACACAGTCCAATCTGACCTCAGTTTGAATCAGTATTTCAGTGAACTGAGCCAAGAGGGCAGCTATTCGCTTTACTGTGCCAATAAGTGAATGTGACACTTCCCAGAAATCATAAATTCTATTGATTATTATAATATCATGTCTTGTTCAGAGTGTTGTCAGAGAACGATTTTCATGGGAAAGAGCCGAGAGACTACAAGTGAAGTGTTTATTCAAATTTGAAAAATGATCTTTGATCAAAATAATAAGCTGGAATAATCAATCAATCAGGGGGGATCCAACTGACGTAAGCTACACTTCTGGCACATCAGCTGTCTGCAAACTGTTAACTGTTATACGTGCATTATTTCGATCACGCAGCATAGAGCACAGCATCACAACACTGTGCCATCTCGCGTACCATCGTAGTGTTTTCTCTTTCATGTTCTATCTACACCGAGCTTTAGGTTAAACATAGAAATCAAGAGGAAACGAAGCTTGTTAAAACTAGCGGATACTGTTCACTAGAGATGGTGACGCTAATCACCCATAGGCTAGTGGTGTGGGGCAGGAGAACAGTGAATTGGTTTTCTTCATCTTTCGTGGATATAAGTATACACATAGAAATGAGTGTATAGGCCTACACATGAAGTATGCACATCGTTAGCGGTGGCGTGGTGCATTGCATATGTGCATGGAATGAATCTGTTGATATATATTTCAACTCGCAGCACTCATGTCAATATACTTTTCTCTGATTTCCTTTTTTAAAAAAAGACTCTTTTAGCTGTCGCTATCACCACTAAGTGTTCCTGAGGCTATAATTGAGGCCTGATTTGTGTAAGGGGGGGTCGTTGTTCGAATTAACGCATTAACGAATTAACGCTATGCAAAATAACCAGTTCACAAAATTTAAAATTCAACTCGAAACATCAGGTTATAATGAATGATGATAATAATAATATAGTACATGACATACAGGCTATAGCTGCTTCTGCTCATATGGAATCCACATCTTGGGTGAAGTAAGAGGTCACAATTGACTCGAATTCAAACCAATCAAACCCCTAATCGTCCCTTGCAGAAGAACGTTTCTTCATGTAGAAAACAGGTATAGGCTAATGTTTCTGGGTGATAAGGTGGATCCCAGCTACCGATACAATGGCTGCATAGATGTATCAATAGTAATAGCGATATATGTATAGGCTCAATCCAAGGCTCTCTGAGCTAGAAAAACTATTATACCATATTGATATAGTATGGTAATCAGATATTCTGAATGATATGTGAGAGACTTTCAAACTGCATGTATACGATCCAGGGATATTTCCTAACAACAGACTTAGATTTGTTTCTGTTCAGCAACAGAAATGAAAGAAATACATTTGGGAAACTACTGTCGTGAGCGTGGGTGGCGTGAAACCTTGCATGCCTGGTAGACGCCTCAAGTTGTTTTCTGGATAGATCTTTGCTCATGCTTGTCCCTACAATAAAAATAAAATGGTTTACCTACATCATGACTCTTTTCAAATCATTCTTACAAAAGACATTTCTTTGTCCAAGCTCTCCGTGGGGGGCTGTCTGGAAATGAATCGCTTTTGTCAATCTAAGAAGGTTTTATTTACATTTGGACCAAGATGCGTGAGGAAGAAACTATTTACTTCT
>OZ023331.1:37057163-37149663 GCA_964007535.1 Brachyptera risi | reverse complement strand
ATAGTGAGGTAGTATTCATTCGATTTGGTTCAAGAAGACCTCGATCTTCTCAAAACTCTATACCACCATGGATGTTAACTCTTCAAAGACGTTTTGTGTAAACAATTACACATGAATGATTTGTCTAAATCAAGAACGGTCTCCAACAAGTTTATTGGTCTTTCAGAGAAACCGATTGAGTGCTTCATTCGAAAAACAATATAAATCTATATGTATATATATATATATATATATATTTATATATATATATATATATATATATATATATATATATATATATATATATATATATATATATATATATATATATACATTGAAACAAGTTGAAAACTCGAAATCATATGGTTTGAAAACAGTCGAATTGTATGAAACTATGAACAATGTAGTGAACTACCACTGTATCATAAGACTGTATCATAAGTTCTCTTTTTCACCATCATTTTTTTCTGTTACAGTACTTCCATATTATATTATCATTATAAATGGGAATACTGGGAAACGAATAAATGGTGATCATTCTACTGTTTCTTGTCAAGATCATAGCTCACTCAAAAGGTAATCAAATGAATTCAGTTCAAAACTAAAAACCAAAATTTCGGATCATTATATATTGGGAACGGAAATCTAATTTGAGATGGGGAAAAAAATTGAAATTGAAGATCACATTCTACATTCTATGATGGAATTAATCAGATCAAATTGTAAATAAGATTGGTAACAGTAAATTATAATGATTTTCTGGAATTGGATGAACTATGAAAACTTGAACGACGCTATTGGAAATAAATCAGCGAACTGCTGCTATGGATGATGTGTATGAATGTGCTGGTACTGAAAATGAGAACGAGAGGCTAAATAAGGAAAGTGAGGAACTACGTGGCATTATCCGAGAGAGTGACAAAATTTTCCGTCGATGGCATGACGACTGCAACAATCAATTGGAATATAATTCATGTCAAGGATATGAATCTTGACGAAAAAATAATGATCAAACAGGATGAAGAAAAATATCACGAAAACGAAATGAATAAATCCAAGGACGACTTGGAAGAAACATTGCATACAATTGACGAGATTGTAGAAAGAAGAATGAGAAAATTAAGCTATCAATTGAAGAAGTTATCAAAACACATTTAGGTGAATAATTTGATGACGGAATAGTAGAAAATGAATTCACTGAATCATTTGTTAGTGAGATGGAAAAAAATTGAGCACAATCTCGATAAATCCACTGCAAATAATATACCAGATTTTGTATATCCATGTCAATCTTTGTGCATGCCTCTTATTAATCATACTATCGATGAAAACTCAATTGAAATTTCAGATTGATGATAACAACCTTAATATGATGGCATTCATGTCAAAAATTCTGAATGCGTTTCTGAAATTATAAGTCTCGTGATTGCAGAGTTTATCAATTCATCCATAGAAGAATGTGTGGTACCCATTGAATTGAAAATACTAATAAAACGCTATATGCGCGTTGATAGACGAGCGGAAAGTGATAGTATGTCGACTTCTTTGCCAAACTTTTGCCTAAATTTGCCAATTGGGTGACATTTATGTTATAAATGGGTAAAAACTGCTTCGAGTGGTACAAATTTAGCACATTTCATGCTTTTTCTTCAAAATGGCTGACTCGATCAAGCTGAGAATTTCCAGAAATGTGTATGGAAATGTAATTCAATTTCACACGAAAATTCATTCTTTTTGAAAATGAAAATATTTTCATTCTTTTCCAGCCGTGTTACTCTAATGAGTTTTTTTGAAATTTCTAAAATTCATACAAATAAAAGTTACCACTCGATAATACCAAAAAACTATACAGATCTAAGTTAGATAAGGAACCATGATGGAAAAAAGTTTTAAACCAATAGCTGTAGCCGTTTGACCTGTGGAGAACCGTAAAAAAAAAACGAACACCAATTTTTTTCAGTATGTAAAATTGAATCCTCGCTAAAGCTCGTCTAATGAATTGAGCGCCCCATCTATAAGAAAATTGATTATTCGATTTTTTATATCATGAAGCAATTGCATTGCAGCTGTCAATGATTGAAAATTGATGGAGAGGTGAATCAGAATGTATTTATCAAATATTTTAAAGTTTTCATTACCATATTCAGACTATAATTTGCTTTCATAAGGAAAAAGCACAAGTGATCACTTGCTACTCTCTTTTCCAACAATATGTTAATTCCGGACTCGATGATAACTTGCACATTTCATCTTCATGAATGCATTTCTCAAAATCTTTTGACACTTTTGACCCATAAATCGATATGGTAACTTTGGAATGTATAGGCATAAAAGGCATAATAAAGTATAAGAGGCATATAATGTCGAGGCATAATATGTTGCGTATGGTTCAAAAATTATTCAGGAAATTGATGTACGGTATGATTGTAAAAATTGAGAAGGAATTCAGTTCACTCCCAAAATCAACTACTAGAGTAACGCAAGGATCTATTCTAGGTTCTAATTTATATTAATCCATATCAAAATAATCGCTGAGCGTGTAATCAATAGTTAAATCTATTTAAATGCTTACGACACCCTCATTTTGAGTTGTCACAGAAAATTGACTTCAGCAGTCGACTATTTTCAATCTAATTTGAATAATATTTTTTCATCATTTTTTTTTGTATTAATTTTTTTTATATATATATTATTATTTCTGGTATTCAATGCTGGTGACACCTGAATGAATCATTTTTTCACAATCCCAAATGAAGAACGAAATTATTATAAAATGGATATAATTTGTATGCATTCTCGAATGAATACTTACAAATGATATTTGGATATATAATGTGTTGTTCCCTATTTTGTTCATGTGTGCATTATTACGTCATCCAGTATATTTATATTCATACACCTCGATGCACCAGCCAAGTCATCTCAACTCTCAAGGTCATGTTAGTTGCTCTATGTACAGTTTTCACATTCACAATATTATGATATTGGAAGTTCACTTATTTATTTTCCATTATCCCAATCAGTATATTCTTGTTTATTATATCGTGAATATTTTTTCATTTTTATAGTATCATATTTCTTCTTTTTTTTCATTTACAGTTGCAACTCAATTTATCAATTATATTCACATTTTCTTAATCACATTCTTGCATAAATCAATATAAAACTTGAAAATCAAAAATACACACACTAAAGTATTTTTTTTCTCTCACAGTCAAGTCTACTTTGGAGACTTTGTGGAGTTTTTCCACTGTCAAGTGTATTTATTATCTACATAAAAAAACTGATAAAAATGAAAAGAATTGAAAAAAGTAATTATACCGACACCGATATGATACTGAATAATATTGGAGTTAACAATAATATTGATACTATATGGTGAAGAATCATGTATATTTGGGTTTAATAACCGACAGCTCGATTTCTTGAAAAAATCATATTGATAAATCAGACAGCAGAATTGAGATTTTGAAGCGACTTACCTCGTATCCGGATTCTCTTTTGTAAGTCGTGCTGCCAGGTCTATAGCTCATAGAATCTTCGGTAGGCTGGGTGGGTCAGGTCAAGAACTTTGAATAAAATAATACTAAAAATGAACAAAATCGATGAGGGCACCACGTTTAACAACAACATTAAACACGTTCAACGTTCAACACGATTTAACAGAAGGTAATCAACTAATCGAACATGAATAAGTCGAAGTTGAAAATACGAGAATCCGCAGACATTAGACTCTCACATCACAAATCCTCGATTCCACAAAAGACCGGACAAAACACATACGAACTGTCAATATTCACGTCTGAACGCACTTGTAACTAATTATACCCGAGGTCCGTACACACGCATTGCTCAAACTGAAACCAACTCATCCCTCTCTATATCTCTGAAACGATGACACTGGACCGAGTTCAAACTCATTATATTTCATCTCTTCTCATTATCGCCCATATTGCCATTATTGTTTCAGAATCTGCTGTCGCAATTATCCGATCTCATGTTCCCGCTGTTCTCATAACTTTATATTCTAGAGTAGTAAAAGAAGCCAATCACCCATCGTATTCACAATGACGTGTCAATTTTTCACGTGACGTGATTTTTCTGATTGTTTTTTTTTTTATCTATACCTCATATTGCTCTATATACTTTTGGAATCTGCCTGTTATGGATGAAACTGATTTGAGTGAAATACAATTCTCAAAATTAGTATGGGTTTGATTACTCGTTTACATTTTACATTATTTTATTCAATTCTTGCTTTGATTTGACTCATTCAATTTATGTTCTGAAGAATATCGTAGGAAGAAATGTCTATTTTGGTTTCGATCACACTCACTTCTCTGGTTGATCAGCTTGAATATCCTTTTCTTCCTCACTAATCTTAGGCTCAACGATATTCCTCAGATGGCAACGTAGGTATAAAACCGACACTTGATACATTGAAAGATACATGTATGGAAAATAATGCAATTTTTTTCAAATTTGAAATTTTTTCAGAAATTGAATGTGATAATCAAAAAGTATCACTAATTTCTTTTGGGTATTATGTGACCCGTACTAGAAAAATCATTTTTAAATTTATTCCATCATATTGGTGGAAATGCCAAATTTTATGCTTGTTTTGAAATTATTAGATTTAAAATGTGAAATTATCTAATTGATCGCAATGTTATCTGCTAGGCTAACACAAACTCTGACTGGATGAACTATATCAGATGAAATAGAATGAGTGAAGTGGATACCTTTTCAGGAAAAAAATGAAGTGAACATAGAAATTCTAGCTTCTATTCTACATTAAAATAGAAATCCTCTAAGATCCTCTATCCTCTTGTCCTCTAAGAATAGAAATTCTACTCGTGAATGAAGTCAGCTCTTTCCAGCTTTCTACTTATTTAAAATTGCATCGTTTTCTCTAAACTGACCGCGATGGAACTGATGGTTTATACGTCAGTGCCGAGAAATGGGACGGTAAGGGGGCGAGTAGGCCTATCATTAATTCAAACTTCAAAGCTCTGTGGCACAAAAACACATCTCTGAGATGTCAATCAGTATTCTGTCTGAAGAGAAGCTCTACGCTTCCACTTGTTAACTGTCAGAAAGGCTTGAACCGATAGTGATTTACTTACGGAGAAAAACGATCTTGTACCCTGAATGGCATTTCAACTCAATTCGAAGAAAAATGAAGCCATCATATTCACAAACGTTAACAAAAAGCTTTCAAACATTGATATGGGCGTCGGCAAGGAGTTTAAAATCATAAAATATCTGTAAAAATGATATGATAGATGTATTAGATCCAAAGTCGGTATATGATGTCTAAAGTCTGCATGTATAGATTCAAAATTATCGTCCATGTCAAAGATTTTAAATGATTTTGGTTGAAGTATTTTGACCATAAAATAGTCAAAATACTCGGGACTCTTCTGATCCGATTCATGACGAATATCATAATTTGACAGTGGATCGACTCGCCGGTCCTCTCATTATCAACCATCATCGCCAAAATCGATGGAACAACCAAAAAAAATTTAGTCCACAGGAATTGACCGGTTTTCTATTCCCGTCATGGTCCATCAGCTCGACAGAATTTTCGCAGTTCACCTCTCTCGTTCAGTTGAATGCGTGGATAGTTCCATAATATTTCGCCACGACCCTCTCAAGGTCTCTTTCCCATCATCATCCACAGACTGAATTGGGCTAATCACTATTCCTATCTATTCCCATAGTCCTAGTCCAAGAAAAACACTTGGATCAAACCTATCATCTTGTCGCTACGTTGGCCTCAAATAGAGCCTCTATTATGGTCCGTAAAGTTTTATACCTGATAGCGAATTTTTTAAGGTATAGGCCATGCTGGCATTTTTCATTTGTGGGGCACCTCTCGTACAGAACATGAAATTTTTCCTGGTAATCTCTTCTATCTTACTTGATGTTTTGCTCTTTTTCTGTTTTGCTGTATTTCAGTCAATTTTAGAGGAAAAATTATGAGTTTTGACATTTTTGTAATAAGTTTACGATTGCCAGGCGGAGCAAGGTCTCTTACTTACAGCATACACAAACCTGTCACGCAGTCCTAAGATCATGTTGCGATGTTAGACTGTACAGTATGCTTGATGGTGTATTTACACTCGCATTTTTTCAGACACACCCGTCACCGTCATGCAAATTCGAACTATGAATTGTCGTATAGGTCTATACATAAATAATATTCACCGGAAACTGATTGACTGTAATCGACATGACACTACATTTGAAAAAAAAATGTATCATGTGAAAAATATATATACCCAAAAATGTATACCGCTGTTTCAACGTACAAGAATATCAGTTAGCTAGATGAGCAACAATGCAATATCTCATTCCTTTGTATTTTCATTCTCTTCTTATTCCCGTCTATTCACTTTGAAAAAACAACAATAACAGCACAAAATACAAAGATATATTGCTATACATGATTTCATTTCCTCTCTTTTCCGGTAGCTCTGTCGGTTGTCTGCCACTCGATCGATCTCACTGGTTCGATCGGTCTTCTTTGCAGCAACGCAACAAGAATGAATAGCAATACATCTTTATATATAATGACACACTGGAGTCTACCGTTTTTCTCAATATCGACGTGTCGACACCCACAATTGTCAATTGCCATTGATACAATGAGACTGCCGATCGAAACTTTTGTTTTGACGACTGATGGCAGGTATTCGCGAGGAGAAGTGTTCCTTTTCACACTTGATTTGTGCAATCGAGCACCATTTCAATAAATCACCCTCACACCTTGCTCCCATCTTTCTGTCACCCGCCAAACCATTCTGTAAATGATGTGTCGTCGTGTTATTGGATACATTTCATCGAGACAATATGAAAACAAAAATAATGATTATTGGTTTTGGAAAATGAAAGAGTGGAGTGTAGTTGAAATTGTTACCTTGAAGTATATTGATATACCAATATCCTCTCTGAATAGTTGATGTGTAAATAATCATTATGATAAAGCTGATGAGGGATGTGGACTTCGTGAACAATCTATGAGATGATGTGTGTTCACCTTAGGGGATGACTCATGGTTTATATTGTTGAAGTAGAAGTTTAAATAATGTCGACTGTTGGAGCAACTGTTCAGAATTATATGTTAGTGTAGAGCTACTAATAGTAACTCTAAGATTTTTTTTTATTTTGATCAACGAAAGTCCGATATTGTCAAATCCAGTAATGGTCTCACTCTGACAGTCCGCGAAAATAAATGACATGAGTGACCATGGTCATGAAAACACTTAACTGACGCCTAAAATTTTGAGCGTCAGTTAAAACTACTCAAACGATTGTTTTCTTTTTTTTTTCAAAAATTCATTTTATTCTGTTACAGAAATTACATTGTTCATTTCATACATTGTTATATCCAGCACTTGGAGCCATTTTTAAGAGATATCAATTAGTGGATTGAGCAATTATTAGCGGATTGAATTGCTTCTAGCTTCGTTGTATTTTGATGCTTTCGAATGCTTTCTGATGAATCTCGGATGAAAGATAGATTTTGATCACTTTCAAGTTTCAAATCTGTTGAAGTGCAGGAATGAACACAGAGGAATACATTTCATCTCTCAAGTGGAAATATATGTCACTTTGTGCAGTCCAATGAATGTATCACAGAACTACAGGAAGTACTTTTTTGTTCTTCGATTATTATTCGATGCGACTATCACCATTCACCACATAAGTAACAAAGCCGATCAAAACACATTCACTTCATGTAACTTTTGAAAACCCGTGAAAGTACATGGAGTTATATGGATATATGTATATATATATATATATATATATATATATATATATATATATATATATATATATATATATATATATATATATATATATATATATATATACATATATAGATATATATGTATGTATATATATATATAAGTGCCACTCATAATATGAATTTGGCAATTGAACAAGTTAACACTTGGTTCGAAATTAATAGACTGGTTTTAAATAACACCAAGACTAACTTAATGGTTTTTAATAATATTCATAATAATTTCAGAAATGACAACACCCCACCAGTGATGAATGGAAACATAAATATAGCAAAAGTAAATGTCACAGCGTTCCTGGGAGTACAAATTGATAATCATTTAAATTGGAATACACATGTGAATGTTCTGTCGGTAAAATTGAATAAGGCATGCTATGCGATACGCATCCTAGGACATCAACTCCAATTACCATTTCTAAAAGTGATATACCACGGATATTTTGAGTATCTTTTACAATATGGTATCATCTTTTGGGGAGGTGTTACAAATAGTGATAAAATATTCAGAATACACAAAACTGTTATCAGAATTATATTTAAAAAATGGAAAGGTTATTCCTGTCGGAAGCTCTTTAAAAACTTGGCGTCCTTACATTACCATGTTTATATATATATCAACTGATTATCAACATACAAATTAATGTATCATCATTCAAAACAAACTCAGATGTTCACTGTCACAACACCAGACACAAAAATGAATTACGTGGAATCTCTCATAGGACTAATCTTTTCAAGCAAGATACTCAGTGCTTTGGTATATTACTTTACAATGCGTTACCACAGTGTATAAAATCTATCAACGCCAAAAATAAATTTGAAATATCCCTTAAACAATTTTTAGTTGAACAATCATTCTACTCGATTGAAGACTATTTTGAAGTGTGCAAATTCTATCAGTAAGACCAAGACCAATATCATTGTTCTTTATGTGTATATACAATATTATATATTTATATGTGATATTATTTGTTTTTCATCCATACCGATATGAAGTTCTATTAATGTAGGCCTATGTAATGTGTTGTATATTCATTTAATTATGTGTTTGTTTTAATTATCATGACGGTCCATATGATGCACGTTTTAACCACTGTTTATACTACATGGATATGTGTGTCCAATTTAGACAAATATTTAATAAATAAATAAATAAATAAATAAATATGTATATATATTTGTGCATTGTTTTGCCTCGATCAAAACACAGGATGATACACAGGAGACTGGACAGACATATTACATAACACATGACACTATACACGGAATTTATGTCAACTGTTCAAATGCAATGCGAAAAATTAATGTGGTTCTTACACTCGGATATATTGTTTCACGTTGACTGGACAGGTGATCAGATAATACATACTTATTAGCACTCAATAATAGGCATAACGTGATAACAGTATGTTAAAGCTGGGTGGTGAATTTCAATTCACCCCATAAATCTGTCTTTCGATCACTGCACACACGTATCGAACACCCGTTATATATATATATATATATATATATATATATATATATATATATATATATATATATATATATATATATATTTATATATATATATATATATATATATATATATATATATATATATATATATATATATATATATATATATGGAGAGAGAGAGAGAGAGAGAGAGAGAGAGAGAGAGAGAGAGAGTGATGAGAGAGAGAGAGAGTGAGAGAGATCACGTCTATAAGTATATATATATATATATATATATATATATATATATATATATATATATATATATATATATATATATATGTATATCGTTATAGTCTAGATTGTCGAGAATGCATGCACTCGTTTTAAGTGGTCATTTGACGCGAGCGAATCAACCCCGATAATCGCATTGAATTGTCAACACAATTATCTCCAGTCACATGTTTCGGCTTTCAATATACATTGTATCAGCACATCAATATCAGCAGAGCGCTGAATTAGAGGTTAATGTGAGGACAGTGTGTCTGGAATAATTGGTGACGGAAACAAACAATCACTATTGTTGTGGATTCAAGGGAATAGTGGGGTACAGTAACTCAACACAATGAACGGGACAGAGTTTGCTCCACTTTTATGGATAACAATATGATAGTATGAAGTATTAAATTTGGATTCAAGAAATTAACGATTGTACAATGGGCAAGAAACGAGAACTTTTTTTCTGTAGCGTCTCCACAAATAAAACGCCTCAACTGATGATGAAAAAGATCCATTGTCATCATTTTGTATCATTTAACTCACTCTGTAGAGTTTTGACGCTCAATTTGCTCAACAGCTTTTGAGAGAAATTTGATTGAAGTTTCCAAAATGTTTCTTAAAGTGAATCAAAATTACGAATAAAATTGCGGTAGCCTTGTCTATAATAACGTATCATGCTAAGTTTTGCCTTCAATCGGAGATATTCATTATCTATATACCTACAAATTCTCGTCAATAATGACAGACGCCTACACACAAGTGAAGCATATACACTTATATCTACACGTGACACAAATTTGGAGTGATTATCACCAATAATTTCAGAGATTCGGGCTACCCTATTTCGCATTCAAAATTTCAAACCAAACGTGAAATAGCTGAGTTCATCCAATTTCATTAATTTTCATCATTAGATAATCTGGAATGCGCTCATAAGGTCATACCTATTTATAATCATGTTTCGAATCCTCCACTTGAGTGTGGGCTAGGGTTCAGCATGAACAGAACCTGAAAGAAACATTCGAAATTTCGAATCTGATTGTTGAAAGCTCCACTTTCCCTGCTCGCCATCTCTCTCGTGAAGTACAAGATATAGAATTTCGTCATTCAATGTTAGATCCAATGTATTTTCTCCGACTGAATGTAATTTCAAATTGGTTCAGTCTGTTGGTTGAAGTTAATAACTAAACAGTGAATCATGTAAACAGGTTATATCATACTGATCTATACATTCACACAGCCACTTATAATCATCCATTGACGAGACGAGTATTTCTAGTAATATATTATCATCACCACATGAATAACCACAGATACGTGGAAGCTGCTGACATATATGTCACGTGGGGGAAAACGTTATATCTCTCTCTCTCTCTCTCTCTCTCTCTCTCACACTAGCTCTCTCTCTCTCTCTCTCTGACTCTCCGTAATGAACACGTGCCTACATTCATGAAGCCTGTATAAATTCGAATTGAATCGACTAATTAGAGAGAATAAAAAAAAATACCCTGAACTACAATGTGACTGAATCGAATTATTCGTCCTTTCCAAAGTGGCATTGAATTAGACAAAATCATACGAGCATAGCTTGTTTAATGTTGATCTCGCATTTTTCGAAATTAGAAACCGAAGCAGTTCTATCTCACTTACCAGTGATCTCAACTTTATACTAAAAAATGAATATATATATATGGCCTCTCTCACTCTCTCTCTCACTCTCTCTCTCTCTCTCTCTCTCTCTCTCTCTCTCTCTCTCTCTCTCTCACTCTCTCTCTCTCTCTCTCTCTCTTTCTCTCTCTCTCTTTCTCTTTCTCTCTCTCTCTCTCTCTCTCTCTCTCCCCCTCTCTCTCTAACAATTTGATCAGAGTATAAGTAGGCCTACAAGACTAACATGTAGAATTCCACAAATTTCCTTATGTTTAAAAGCAAAATGACATGAAAACCACGACTTTGAATTTGTATTTTTCCTCAAGTATGTCACAGAATACCTCTTTTTCCATTCAATTATCTCACAATCTATATCTCGGTTAAACACACATTTTTATCGTTGAATTAATATTTCCACTTTGTATTAGCTGAGGTTATGTCTGAACAAATATTATCCATGTACTAAAAGTGTGACAGATTTATCCATGATAGTCTACAATACACATATAAATTAATACCGAGTAATTAGTACCTCGGACTACAACTCATGCACTATATGGTTGAAATGAAATGAAAATGGCCAACATTTTAACTTACATTAAAATGCAGATCTCGCACTATTTGGGTGACGTTAATGGTGAGAAAGCTTTGAATGTAGAATTTTGAACTCGTAACTCACGTCTTAAAATGGTGATAAACTATCAAAAGTATGAACCGTAAACAAACATGTGAGCAATAATGTGAACGAGAAACCCGGCACCTCCACCCGTTTGTTAGTTTTCCTTGGAATATTGTTTTGTTTGTATGTTATTAGAGATTGAAATGGAGGAACAAAGTGATAAAACTGAGGAACATTTCTCTTTTGAATAATTCAACTTGAATAATTCTGAAATGAGATGAGTTATACAAATAATACATTTCAAATAGGCCTAAATTGAAAAATGATACATCTGAAAATGATAATATTTATATACATGAGTCAATTTCAATACCTCGTATTAGGATATGTGGAGCGATTTTAGATAGTCATTGAAAACTTATTAAAGTCAGATGTTTACTTTTTGAGTTTTGCGACCAGCACACTTATCAATATCAACGACTCTCGTGGGAAAAATTACTCATTTTGTGTTCAATAAATGGATCTGAGATTCGTTCCAATACAACCAACTCAATTCTGTTCTTCGCATTTGTGTGGAGAATACTGAAATTGACATAATGAAATTTAATTGCCCTGCACTTTTCATTTCATCATGTCAAAAGCTATTAAGCCCAGTTATAATTACCGAACGTTTGCATTTTATTCCCAATATCTTTCCACACATGGGCCTATGCATTTTCCTTCTCTTGGAGAGTTGACTTCCCCTACACTTTTCATATCACTACTTTTATATGCCAAAGTGTTTGAATACCAATGGCTTGACTCATACAAATTGAAATAAAATTGTTCATAGAAATACTTGAATTACTTTAATTTCTGCTTTTCCATTCAAACAAGATATGTAATTCCTCTCGACTATGTTTTTGAGCACATATCTGGTGCAGTGGATATTCATATTAGCTTGACGAGAATTTCCATGACACTTCCAAAAAAAAATCGTTCCAATATTTTTTTTCTTTGTGTGGTAGGTCAATCGGTCAGAAATTAAATCCACTCGGAATGTTTCTGATATTGGTGTGAACAATTAACATTGTGTAGGATTCTCGATTTTGTCATTCTATCCGATTGGAACAAAATTTATCATTAATGTTCAAATTGTTATTAACATCTTATCTTATCTTATCTTATCGTTTTCACTGAGTCAAAATGAATTTGGCTTGTTTTTTTGTTTTTTTTAAATAATCATTAAATTATTTGAAAAATTTTAAAACATCGAGTTTGATGATAACCAACATGATGATCAAGCCAAATTCATTTTGACTCAGAAAAACACGTAGAGCGTAAGGGGTATAAGATGTTAATAACAATTTGAACAATAATGATAAATTTTGTTCCAATCGGATAGAAAGAAAAAATCGAGAATCTCACACAATGTTATTATTCACAACAATATCATAAACATTCAGAGTGGATTTAATTTCTGACCGAATAACCTACCACACAAAGAAAAAAAATATTGGAACGATTTTTTTTTGGAAGTGTCATGGAAATTCTCGTCAAGCTAATATGAATATCCACTGCACCAGATATGTGCTCAAAAACATAGTCGAGAGGAATTACATATCTTGTTTGAATGGAAAAGCAGAAATTAAAGTAATTCAAGTAATTGATCAATCCCCATCAAAAACAAACATTTCTATGAACCAAAGCCTTTGTATGAGTCAAGCCATTGGTATTGCATGAAATCCAAAAGCTATAAGTTATAAGGATGTATGATGTGTTGAAAAAAATTCCAAATCAAGATTTGTGTATAACTCACGAGTAGGCCTACATCCCATATAAAGGATAATTTTCTTATCTTACAACACATATCCTGCGTTTTTCTATACTTTATATAAAATTATGTCTACATTTATCCACGGAAGAAAATGGTCAACTACCAATATAAAAAACACAAATATCACCGTTATATTTGTGTAGCTGTGTTCATTTGAGGACCAAATGCTCACGATAAGAAACGCAACAGCTTTTCATCGAAAACATTAGATCACTGAAGTTACACCGAGATTATGTAATCAACGAAGCTTTTTCAATCATTTAGTTTGTGGGTGACATTCTCTCTCATGAATACAACTATAATATTGTGACTTTCTTGAGAAACATCTAATTGAATGTGCAAAATATAAGAGCAATTCAAATAATGTAATAATAATTGTTTTCGTTGATAACATAATTCTCATTGAAATGCTGAAAGTTTGAACACCTGTGACATCTTCGTTTCAGACGTTCTACCCACGACGTGCCTCGTGTACCCCATGAAACCGCTCATGAATCACCCCCCCACCTCCCCCACCCCCCTTCCGCCGCCACAACCCAAAAGAAAACAACCTCTTTCTGTTATTCAATATCGCAACTCCGTAACACGCATTTGCTGACATTCAACCGTATTTAATTGTCACAGTAACGTGGGTATAAATTCAATTGTTTTCCAACATCCAGCTTCATTGAGGCCTGGTATTACCAAGTCCAGTTAGCCTTTATCTGACAGTTCAAACGTGTTATCACCATGGTTACCCATGCTATTTGTTTTCATCAACTGTCAGATAAATACTAACTGGCCGTGGTAATACCGGGCCTGAATCATAATTACTCAACTGAGAGTTAAAAACCCTATGAGAAATTTCTACTGGAATGGTCGCGTATATTTTTACGAATAATTCCGATACATATTTCTATATAATATAATTTTTGATGAATCAAGTGAGCTCAAATTAGGAACCAGACGTGCGTACGAAATGGAATGGTCATTATCAATAAGAAGGCCAAGTCTTGGAACAAGAGGTCAAGCCTTGGAACAAAATAAATGAGGCTTATATATCAAAACGTCTCCTGGCAGAGATGTGTTCGACAGCGCAGTACATCATCGTAGGCACTAAGATGCTTATAAGTGGTAATATAGAAGGGTTGGAGACCGTATCTCTAAACAAGTCACCACTTTTCAGCTTTTAATCTCACATGAACTTCAAAACGCTTTAATAAAGATACGTCATACTCATTCGTTTATCGTTACTGGTATAAACTCACAAAGCTTCGAGTTCAATAAACAATTCACGATAAGGCCGTATATGGTATTTCAAATATGTTCACTTGTGGTTTACCGTTTTAATCTATATGCTCTATTCCTGTGCAATTACTTCGATTGGAGTTCAGTTTGAATCTAGTGTGTCTATCAATTAGTAGGACCAACACAGTCTGAAAAGCCCCACATCTATGATTTATGTACACTTTATGTAAGCGGTAGAAATTGAAAATGAAACAAATATTTATTACTAGGTGTGAATGAAAATGACATGACGAGTGACGAACTTTGACTTAATTATCCGTATTAATGAGATTGATACGTTTAATAAACATGAGCATGCAAAATGCATGAGACTAATTAGATAGGCCATGTGTGGCTAATGCTCATACATAATTAAATGACGTCATATCACACAGAGGGAGTAATTAATGGAATTCCAAAATCAAAGGGATGGACGATAACTTCAAAATGTGGAGCATAGATCAATTTTATAAATTCTACATGAATTCGAAATTAGAGAAAAGTAATTCATATTTTTTCAAACAAAATCGAAAATCAAGAAGAATCTAGAAACTGAATAAATTACTTCAGGTAATTCATACAAGTGGAACAAATTATTATAGAATGAACCATTGAAGTCTCTATAATTCACATTCTAGAAATGAGAAATGTATCGAACAGCTCATTTCCCAAAGCCTTCCATTTGATGAAAATCTATTGTCATGGCACAAAATTGTGGCTCTTTTCTGACTTGGAATTTTCTAGAAATCTATCCAAATGCACCAATTTTTTGAAGCTCACTGCGGCTGTAGGTGTATCTAAGTGAAAAGCGATGATAAGGCTCTCTTTTTCAATATATTCATATTATATGAAAATGTCTGAGAGTTATGTTATTATTTTTCAATTTGGATGAATTCCACAAGTTGATTGATGATTTTTCTTTTCTGATATACCGTTTAATCACTGAGAATTATATATGAGTACTTATATAGAAAGTCACATTCCAGTTATTGGCTGAAAGAACGAATCTTTATCATGAAGTTTGAGTATTACTTGTAGAGCGCAGCAACAGGGCTATACTTGGGCGTAGCCCTGATATGGGTGCACTTGATTCTTAAATATAGTCACAAGTCATATTATAATCAAATATTGTTATTTTAATTTCCATTCACAATATTCTCAACCATTTGAATAGGTATATTAAATATGGAGATGTTTGATCGAATGTACTTCGTCACGAGTGATGGTGTTATGCTTACAAGAATTGAATATAGAATAAGAAACAAATTTAGCATTTGAATATTCAACATAATTCATACAATTGCTATATAGTATCAAATTCAATGGTATACAATCAAACCGAATACTCGATTGTCAGTGTCAAATGTTGCCTCAGACTAGAACACGTGTGAAACAATAAATACGATCTAATTATGCTCGCTATTCCAACAAATTCCCTGCGTGTCTATTACTTCACCCTTTCCTCATTGGATTCATCAATATACCGAGCGAAATATATATTTTCTCAGGACTACATTCTGACTGCATTTTGTGCATTATTTTTCAATATTGTTTGCTGAGATAGTTGATCTTGAATGAAATTAGTTACGTATCTGTATTCACATTATATGATTGCAATTCCCGTACTGAGTAATAACTCAATTGGGAATCCAATGAGTGCATTATTGCACTTTCCATGCAGACGCGTGGCTGGATTATGTTCCACTATATGAATGAACAATATTATTTTTTTAATATATAACATTTTCAATCTATTTCTCTATATTTTTCTATGTATTTTTTATACTGATTGCTATCCTGTTTTATAATTTAGTCAGGGACCAATAAAGGTTATTTCTAGTAATCAAATCAAATCATTATTATTAGATTCAGTTCAATTACTAGCCCAGGAAGGCACGTGATCTCCCCCCTAGAATTCAAAACGCAAAATTCATTTGAAGTGAAATAAAAAATAAATGTGAAGAACAAAGCTTAAGATACTGAGGGAAGATATGAAAAATCAAGATGACTTCAGTTTTTATTTCACAGCTATATGAAATGAAATTTCGGCCAAAATTCCCTCTGGTCCAATCACGATACAAACTTCAACTTTCACCGAATCAAGATCGCGTATTTCGTACCGGACATGTTTATTTTTGACAAAAGAAACTTTGGAGCAAGCAAGATCTTGTGTATTCAAAGTCTTCAAAGTCTCAAAGCCATCAAAGCCAGCTATCGGGGGACGTTGTATATTTTGTATATTATTTATGTAATAATATACAAAATATACAAAATATTTCGATGAAAACATGTTAATTACTGATAGAGAAGGCCGTCCCTGGACTTTTTAATTCTACTATATCATCTATAATCGGAAAAATTAATAATTCGAGTTCAAAATTCAAAATTCAAATCGGAGTGGGATCCGGTGCCAGAATTTTAGCCAAAATTTCGTCGGCCGACCTGAAAAAAAATCGAAGTGGAAACCAGGCTTTGAAAGAATAAAAAGCCAATCATAAACTAGTCGAACGACCTTCCAAGACCAAAACCATAAACATTTTGTAAACACTATACAATAATTAATCACTATTAATCGTTGAAAATTAGTTCATAGATGATACGATTGGCCAATATCATTCACTTTGGTGAAAATATTAATTTAGAAATGATATTACGAGAAAAATACACAGAGAAAGACAAAAATTCACTTTTCAGATAAGTGTGGAATGAATGTAGTTGCCTATTCGCTAAACATAATCTTTCCAAATGTGTGCATTTCATTTCGCAAAGTTCACTCATAGATGATTGATCCCAGTCTCTATAAAACTCAAAATGGAATGAAAGTTTTTCGATAAAAAATGAACGTACTTCTTCTATAATGTATTGGAAAAGATAAAGACAACTTGCTTGCACGTCGGTTTAGCTCGTTTGTTGAAGAGTCTCGAGCAAAGAATGCACCATTCAGTGTAGTGGCAGAGCACTCAACTTGGCATCGCATAGAATCCAAGTGCTTTGCTGCGTCGAGTGCCTTGTGTCCGTGACAAATGACTTCTTGTCGATCTCTCACGCTTGTGTCGACGACGCTACAGCGTGCCTAACTCAAACAAGAGACGAGCTGATTCTAACAGGCCTATTGTATCATTGTTGACTGGACTGAACTGAACTTGCTCTTCGTTTTATCTTACAGGATATTTACTAGATTCCAAAAGTAGAATTCATAGTTTTAATACAGTTTATAGGACAATGTAGGAATAATCTGTTTGATGTAAAACTTTCTTTGGTCTGTATAAGGTTGGAAAACAGACTGTCGAGTGTGTATTATCAAGTGATCATGTCAATAGTTATTTTAACAACTTGAAAAAACGAAAAAAAAAGAGTTAGAGTGACTGGCCATGACGAGAATCAAGTAACACAATCGCGAGAAATGTTTGCCGAAGAGATTCTTATGAAACTGTAATTTTTCAAGCCACATGATCTTATAAATATTGATATGTCATGAAATTATTGGAAAATTAGTTTGGAGTAGGTCTCCTGGATCACGGTGCAGCGTGCCAACGACTAATCTGTAAGTCTCAGTTTGATACGTTTGAAAGTATTCCTATTTAATATTCATAAGACATGGACATGAGAAATGTCTATTGAGAATTGATGTTGGAACAAAAAATAAACTTTCGTTCAGACATGAGGTTTTCATATCTGAACGTTCAGTGTTCACGACCATTTCACTTGACTCATCAATATTGTGCTCGTATGGTGTTATTTTTATTTTCCCACGTGGATAAAATAGCTGAGTATTCAACAAGAACTTGAAATTACTATTACTATTCAAAATTATCAGTTTTAATAGGGTGTAGTTAATTCTTATATTTTGTAGAATTGAAACTATTCCGCTAATCAATAATTGAGATGCAATTTAATATTATCATTATCTTCATCATAACTTGTGGCGAAATGAAGAATATTGCCAAGATTTGAAAAGATAATCTCTCTATGCGGCATTTTTTTCCTGATTATATTCTCTTACATAACATAGACCCAAACCGCAAAAAAATAATAACAAGTAGACAGATGTGATACAAAACTACAAAACGATAACTTGAGCACATAACCCCCACCCACCTCACAAGCATAAGTTCGTGGATTATGAGATTACACGAAGCACGAACTATTTATATGCGTTCGTTACATATGAAGAAAATACGGCAGGCACGAATCTACCCTTTCCTCAATATGACATGGAGCCTACTATTATTAAATAGCTCGGTGGTCTCTTGATACCAGCTATAGCTTAATCAGCTTATAGTATAGCTTTGTTTGTATACGCATCTACAGACTCCGTGCAATGTCAGAAAAAACAAACAGCAATATACTGAAATATTTGTACGTATGATAATGGTTACCACATACATCATCAGAATTAAAGACGTTGTGCTGGAAAGCTCCTAAATAATAATACAATATTCACGAAAGATAATTTTGACTCTAATCAGAAGTTGAAACTAATCGATGACTGTTACCTGACTTTTTGTATCAACATGGTAAACTTGACACAAAGCCATTGTTTCCATATAAAAGCAAAGGATGAAATTTTAAAATCGTTTGAACGGGATACAACGAAGGAGATCTTACCATACCACATCATATTCACCTTGAAATTCTTGTGTGTGTAGTACCTTCGATAATAGCTATCATAGGCCCAGCGATAACTATAATCCAAGAGAGTATCATCACAAGAGATATTTGTGAGGCTGCAGGAGACTGCTGAGAGGGTGAGAGCATGCGCTTCGCGAGCTATCACAATCTATTTTTTTTCTATACTGGTAAAAGCGGGATATACTTTGTGAGATGAGCTTAGAAGTATGAAAATTTACAATGTTGAATATTCTGTAAGCTCAATCTACATCCACAGACCTGGGATTAACTTGAACGTTTTAAAATCTCACCTGCAACTTGTTGATATTCAAAGTGCAAACTGTCGCATAATGTACTTCGCAAATCCAATTATCTTGATATTCAATCAAATGTATACTTTTATTTAGTTTTCTTTGTTATTTCTTATACGATTGTTGTGAAATCACTGAAAATATCTATGATTACTTTCTACATATACAGTGAGATTTTCAAAGCTTTCGAAAGATTTTCATTTTTCGAACATTTTTCCTCCGGGTTATTCTTATTGGAATTTTCCAAACTTTCCATTTTTTTCGGGAGAACCGTACAATCGATTCGTTCAAAAAACAATCGCAACCTGTTTTGGTGTCATCAATATGTAGAAAATTTTCAACTCTATTGAATTCTTTCCTGACCTGTATGCCACGCACAAAATTACGAATAAAAAAAAAAGGAAACAAAGCCCATTTTTTCGGTAATGAAATGAAATCTTCTCTACGCTCATCAATAAATTCAATTTTACGGCTCAGAAGATTTTTTTTCAAAGAAATTATCCAGGCCCATAGGTTTACGCGAAGACTAAAATCGTATCATATACTCATGCTGAAATCGGCGGGCCTCGTTTCTATTGCCTGCTCACTCTAGCACAAGAAGCCCAGCAATGGAAGAAATCTATCACGTCGTGTAATCTCACGATCAGACTTTTAAAATATCAATTGAATTCTCATTTCATGTTGTGTCTTTTTCGGGTGCCAAGATCGCCGTTGTAGTGCCCCGTTCAAACGATTCAATCTATAGATGTCATCCATAGCTTAATTCGGAAACAATGATCCTTTATTTCGACGTTGATAACAAAAAAGTAACTGAAGAAATTGGCTAGTTTTACGCCAATACAGATTATTGTTGGAACTGTGGTGGACTGGACTCGGCATGTAGATTACGATTTAGCGCCTGCCCACTCTTTATGCTTCAATGGAATCACAACTCGGAGCACATCCTAGAAGCGAGCCGATTCGTGAATTCCAATTTTTAGAAAATGGTATGATAACAATATTAAAGTTGTGTAGGCATATTTTGTGTACCCAATGCGAGAAAGAACTTTGAATTAAAATAAACATTGTGATTTCCTCCCATGGAATGTCTGTCATAACAAAGTGTTTGTCTATACGCTTAAAGGCGTGTCCCAGTACATCACAATTGAATGTCGTCTGTTTATATTACCACTAACGAACTGACACGTTTCTCATTCGTCAAGTTTACCTGATGCATGTACTCTGGGTAAAGCTGTTTTGATACCTCATCATCAAGGTGGGCGGAGTCCTCAATTGATGCCTAGGTGGAAGTTGAAGGCTCGAGGTCGTACCCAATGCAATGCATACGTTCGAAAAATTAAACACCAAAAGTAAATTCGTCTGTACCCAATTCAAAATGCATCGTTTTATCAGCATATAATTTTCTATATTCGGAGTTTATGATCAAATACCATGATATTCCCGACAACTTTCATGTGGATATTTTCATTCCTGTGGTCCAGTTGAGAAAACTACTCCATATTTCTATCTCGGATTACAATTTATGTATGTTATTTTATTTGAACAAAACTTCATGCATGAGGAATCGAAACGTGAACCCCGAGTACGAGAGACAGACATAAAAGAGGTAACATTCTCGTTCAACTTCCCAAGTTTTTTCAGTTTCATTTTTATTTATGTAATATGTTCTTGACATTACAATATCAAAATGACAGCATGAAACCTACTCTTTCACTTCTTTTAAGCACAACAGAATATTTCACATCTTTTGCTTTGCGATATTATTACTGGATTCATAGAATCAGTACAATATATGTTTATCAAACTGGAACCTGGCATAACTTCTTGAAAACTTCAAAACAATTCACGAACTCCGTTCGTTATTGGATGAGCGAAGCGAAGACTCAATTACACTATACCGAAAAAAAAGTGCCTGTTTTTTTTTTTTTTTTTTTTTTTTTTTTTTTGTTCGCGCTCCACAGGTCAGACAAAAATTCAAAATCAGTTGAAACTTGTCACACACATGAACCCCTATCTGACTTGATGCTGTATAGTTTTGAGGCGCGATCGGTTTAACAACTTCTGAGAAAACTCATTCCAAAGTTTTCAAAAATCTCATTAGAATAAGCCAGAGGAAAACATTCGTGAAAAATATTTCATCTGAGAGGATTCAAATTCTCAGAGAATTTCCATCTGATAATGATACACATTATTTCGAACTTTTACTCAAATCGGATCAGCCGGTTCGATGTAAAAAAATATATAATGTTATTTGTGTCAATTATTCAAAGCTATTAAGATACCTATTAAATCAAAGCAACAAGTGTCACCACTTGATTGTAAACGATTAAAACAAAGCCTTCTTTATTATTATATAAATTATTTTTGTAAAATAAGATGGCAGTGATGTAATGGTTTGGATCTCAAGGTGTATATATATATATATATATAATGACCAATCCAAAGATAAGTTGATATGTTCCAGCTCATCCATCAACGCGGAAACACATAACGCGTTTGCCTAGTATAATAAAATACATATTGACGTTTCTGAGTATTTGAGTACAAACGCCAACGAAATCCACAGTTGCTCATGTCGTTCAAATAATCAAACAGATTCCATATTGTTCTCTCAAGTTTTCAATCTAAATATATCCCATATTATTCATTCTCTCAAGAATCTCAATCTGATCGTCTGTAGCGTGGAACGAACGACGAAGAACTTCATTTGTTTGCGATTCCAAACGATGGAAAAAGGTTTAATTTCTCGTCAAGATGAAAATGAATTAATTAGAACGGGCTGGATTTATCGCCACCGCTTATACAGCACGCCTGCCAGTATTTCATTAGAGCGTTCTAATTGTTTTAATTACGCACATTAATGCTAATCCAAGAGGTTCTCTCTGAGCTGCACAGACTTTCTTCTCTCAATATGAAAGTCGCACATAGACCTTGCTCTTTTATAACTACATGCTTGACTGAGAAATGAATTTGGCGGTTATTTATTATTTAGATAGCGATCAAAGATTGAGAGTTTAAATCATCAGGAATCCAGCACTCGAGTAAAATAAATACAAAGTCGTCTTTGTGGTGTCTAACACGGATTATCAGAATAACAAAAATGAACGGAAACACATTCAGGCAATTCAAGAATATTTGGTTGTTAACATACCTAATGATGGTTTGAATAAACATTGAAGATCATAATAACATATATTGAGATAATTCAAACAAAATTGTCGAGCTTTGTATATTACTTTATAGAGTGCCAAGTTCAGTTGACGTCTTTTGACCGCCACATGCAGCGCAGTCGTTAACGCGCTCGCTTTGTGTGATCTGGAAGGTGCAGGAAATATCGGACCCGGTTCGATCCTCGTCACCGTCCATCTTCACAGAGTTTTTTTTATGATTTTCCTTTGTGGTCTATGCTATTACCGAGATGGTTCCTACAAATAGGTCGACCATAACCGCTTCCTTCCCTTTGTCATTCCCATTTTGACATGGCACTTGTGGGATCTTGGTTTCGTTGTTCATAAATGACAAATAGATGCATAAATATGAATGGATGAGTGAAAAAAAAAAAAAAAAAAAAAAGATCGTCTACAGACTCTATATTTTTTCAGTAAAAGAAATTAAACCACACTATACTATAACAAACCACGCAGAGTCCAGTTCTGACAATAGAGCAATAACCGAAGTATCTGTCTTTATTATGATAATGTGGTCCTTCATAAATGGAAAAACGCTTTCTGTATTCTCTGATATTATCAAATCTGATTAAATGACTGTTGATAACGTGGTAATCAGCAAAATAGTTAACATTTTTGAAACGTTTAAACATGAAGAGATAGTGTTTTCTTCCAATCTATACATTTCTGTTGATCAGATCGTGAAGATCCTTCTTGCAGTTATTGTAATGAGCAAAATCATAACCATTGATTTGCGAAAAGATACTTTATACAACCTTATAATAATTACGAAACTCAATTATTCAATTATATGTAACCTAAATAAAATCTCTATCAATTATTCATAACTTATATAGAGTATGGGTCACAGGTTGAAGTTGTTCAAATTATCATTTTTTTTAAATTCATTACATGTTTGTATGGAGGTTAAAATATAAGAAGACTTTTATGAAAAATTGTTTGAAATCTGATATTTTCACCAAATCTACATACACTAAAACCATAACCCTCAAATGATTGGAAAGCTCAGTTCAATCACTTGGTGTATATCAGCGGAAGAATCATATTTTCATATATTTTCGTGCTATCTTTCATTTACTTACATATCTCACGAAAACGAAATCTATCACGTTCTCCTTCTCACTGAAATGAAATCCCATCAATTCAGGATTATCGTTAAACTCTTGAAATTAGGTAGCGTATTCTGAAATTTCGAAATAATTCAAAATGGGGCTATGAAACTTCAAGAATATTTGATTCAATCATGCGGTTAGGGCTTCATATTTCTGTCCTCAAGTCGGAAGTCTGTTCGACGTAGGCCTACTGTTACCACCGAGTCCCTTACAAGCCAGTCTCACACTGCAAGAAAAACTATACAGTCGTGTTGCCAAGACAGAAAATTAAATTAATCCAAGAATTGGTTGCCTATCTAGGGACAAATTTGATCACATCAAGTATCTTCATTCCATAAATTTTCTATACATACTTGTATCTACAAAACAAGAAGGTATATTGTATACCAATTAATAAACACAAATATCACTCTAATATTTGTATAACATTGGTATTTTTAGGATATTGTGATTTCTCAAGACTATATATCACAATAGGAAATGTAGATGAATCTTTCAAAAGTGTTAAATACTCGGAGTTGCGGCGAGATTATGGAATTAATTCCTTTTTCATATTCATTCATTTGTTAGACGAACTTTTCTTTCGTGAATACAAGTATAGTAACCAACAATGGTGTGTAATTGATTTTGCTGATATTTAGAGCATCGTTTAAGACATGAAAGTCGTAAAATGAGTGACTAACCACATCGGTTGAGACATTGAAGCCTTGAAAAATAGTTTCAAACAACTCGAACACTTGACTTTTAATGCCCCTCAGTGAACTTCTTCAGTTCCCCGTTTCAGAGAAGTGACTATATATAGTTTTTCTTCCAAACAAAAGACAGACACACACCAAGCATGTACAAGCAAAAGTTCGAATGAAATATAATCAGTACTTCCCAACTTTATATTATAATTATATACAAAATGTCGACTAATTCAGTATGTCGTACGTGAAGGCTGCGTAAGTCGCTCTACTATCCTAACTGTCAAGCTGTCCTCCTATCCTTGTTATCCAGTTAATCCTATTCCACCCAACTCATTAGCATCAACAAAAAGCATGCAAATCACACGGATCATCCCGTCTCGCTCACAAACGAAATTTAAGGCTTTACAATTCGGAATATATTTATCTCATCAGATGAAAGTTGAAACATGGCAATGTAATCCTTGGAAGAGTGTTCAATGAAACGTCTTCGTTACTTTATATTGTTACTTTCAGTCATTTGAGATGTTCAAATGGTTTGATTGTTCGATTTATATTGCCAAGATCAGAACAAATACGTGGGGATAATTTTCCAAAACTTTCTTACTTCATATATATTCAAGACACAGTTACAAGAGAATTAATACTTTTGATTCAATTTCTCTGAAATTATATTGAAACAATTGAGTTGGTGCTTGGCAAACTGGAGGCCATAAGTATCCCAAATAACCTAGCTATTCGTAGACAAATTCAACAATAACACTATCATTCATCTGAGAGTAAAATCATTGACGCAATGTCTTATATCGCCACATATAACGAAAACAAAACAAAAATGAACATTCGCCATAGCTGTTTTGTGTTTTTTGAAACATATAAAACCTAATTAACGTACAAATAAATAACTACACTGAATTCTAAAATACCTACTTCTGTAATGTACTATAATAAATAAATGGGATTGAAACCCAGAACCCTTTTTTCATCCAAATTCACTACACCTCTCTCATATTCCTATGATAATTGTATAACCTTCAATATAAATCAGAATTCTCTTATAAATGTTTACAACAGTAATGTGATTTTTACCCTCACTTCTTTCATATCTGCCTCACCAATCGGATATGCTTGTTAAATATTTAGACTAAAACTTATTTTCATCGTGTGAACATCACTTTCCCTGTGTAGTACATGCTGCACGAGATTCACCCACATTATACACATACTTGGGACGTTAACCATACAACTAGATCAACTAGCAGATGTTTGACTTTTTGCATTCATACCTCAATTTACAAAGCAAAGAAAATACCGCATAAAACCATATGTGAAACATAACATCATGATATTAGATATTACATGATGACATTGGAAATGTAATAAATCTGAATCTGTTCTGGTTATTTTTTATTGACATGAAAATTTGTTTTATGCCGATGAAAGTACGATTAAGTAGGAACTTGAAACGAAATACAGCATGTTTAGCGCTGCTTCTTGCGCACTTGCATACGCTAATGTTGTTGTTCGCTACTTCTTTCTTTTAATAGAATTCATTGAAACAAAACTTGAGAATGTTTGGTCAGTAAGGTTATTGAATAATTTTTTCATCTCTTTCTCAATAAAAAAACCGAACTGATCTAGAACAGAAGTTATTTTCAGACGAGCTTTAGCGAGTATTCAATTTGACATACTGAGAAAAATTGGTGTTCGTTTTTATGTTGTTTTTTTTTTCGTCTGTTTGTTTTTATGTTTTTTGTCGGTTCTCCACAGGTCAAACGACTACAGCTATCAACTTCAAACTTTTTTTTATTATGGTTCCTCATCTAACTTATATCTGTATTGTTTTGTGGCATTATCGGGTGGTAACTTTCATTTACATGAATTTTAGAAAGAGAATATTTTTATTTCCAAAAAAAAATGAAATTTTGCGTCAAGTTGAATTACATTCTGATACACATTTCTGGAAATTCTCAGCTTGATCGGGTCAGCCATTTTGAAGAAAAAACATAAAATGTGCTAAATTGGTACCACTCGAAGCAGTTCTTACCCATTTATAACTTGAATGTCACCCAATTGGCGAATGTAGGCAAAAGTTTATGAAGTTTAAAGTTATAAGTTTAAGTTTAAAGTTTAACAACGCATATTGCGTTTTCCTAGTACATACTCAATTATTCCGTACTCACGGCCGCTAGACAAGTAAACACCTACCCGCTCGCTTGAAATGGAATGATGCATTAACTCCCTAAACATCAAACCATAACACAAACTTTGAAAACATTTCCTATGAATTCCCCTATTGAGTCTCTGCCGAGGCTCTGCTTTGGAAACTGAAGTCAAGTTGGGCGTGGGTTTGAGTCCTCAGAAGGTAATAGATTCCGTAAATATCCATCAACCACGCATTAGTAGGTACCTGCAATTAGCCTGGCTGTTGGTGAGGTCGTTAATTGAGCAAACAATAATAATGGTGATGAAGTGAATTCATTATATTATATCATTAACATAATATATTAGAAACAAACAAAGAATATTTTATGGAAAATCATCAAATAACCTACGTTGATATAAATAAAACTATCGACGATGAAAGTCTTGACAGAATTCCACCAGACTGAAAAAATGAAAACTCGCATGCTTGAAATTTTTCACGAAATATAATATTTTAAAACGAATGATGAAATAAACAGAACTCCTAATCTTCGCAGTTGACGTATATAACAATAATTTCATTGTGAGAAATTCCGACTCGTAAAATATAATTTTATGTATGAAGTAAAATGTTCTCATTTTCATTGTTTTAGATTTAAATACTTTTTACAATATTATTATTGATGTCACTCCGCCTTCCCCAGACACACACGCACCAAACAAAATATGAGGGAAAAAGGAAGAAGGAGAAAAAAGGGATATAAAATGAAATAAAACATAATGTAGCGTATGAAAGTTATGAATAACGGTTTTTATCAGAGTTTTTATATATTTTATAAATAAATATTTATATTATTTGAGACTGTTATTGCTAACATAGGAAGAGCTATCAACGATAGTTGAGTGGAGAAAATTCATTCCCATCAGATGAATGAGTAGTAGGCCTACCGTATCTCAATCATTCCAGTAAACGTTTTTTCACTTTATCGCAAATAGATTCTCTCAAACATCTTATCTTTTCTTTGAGTCTCAAAAGATGAGTTGATGGAGTGAAAGAAAATTTAAGTGTATAAATAGATAGAAATCTTCTTCAAAGAAATACATTTTGCCATCTTTATTGACAATTTCCTCCTTTGATGGAAACATATTTCCTACTCCTTGATATACGCGGTTTTTGTGATTGGTTGGGTGAAGTTGGAGGGGACACTTGTGGTCACAGGACGATATTTAATCAGCAGGAGTGAGTGGAATTGATGTACTATATATTAGCTCAGAAAGTCTCTCACGATCGCTTTCATTTTAATTCGATTTAAGAGAAAATTGTCGACATCATTTTTATAACAAAATAAAAAATAGTCCACGCTGGATTATGAGCAAAAAGTCTGCAACATAACACAGACTAGGCAAACGCAGTATATGCATTATAAGATGAACGAAATACTTGTATGAATATTACGCAAAAAAAAGGTTGTATGGCAGGGTGAACATAAATTATATGGTGCGTGTGTATTAGAATAGTTTAAGCTATAATGAGTCACTGCATGCTCACTGGCATAATCTAACTTCCTTCGTTAGGCAATATTTGGGAGTAACTTTGAAAACCATCTTCGCTGGAAAGAGCATATACTTACAACCACAAAAATACTAGAAGTATACGCAACAAATTTAATAAAGTAAGTCCCATCTTGAAACTATACTCTCTCAAGTTAATTCACAAGGAATTAGCCCAGTCATATATTAATTCACTAATCCATACTAGTTCAAGGAGGTTTTCTTGAGACTCGACTTGATCCAGTAGAAAAAGTTCGAAAATATTTATTACAAATGACACCAAAAAGTCCCAGAACTTATCCCTCTGTTGATGTATTCAATGAAATTAGAGTATGCAGAGTTAAGAAACTTTATATGAAAACCTAATTCTTTCACTTTCAAAAATCAAATCCATAATAATAACGACTAATATATCACAGCATACCGAGTCTTCTCACCTCACTCAATTGAGAATATGCCCACAGTACTAACATCACTCGGTCAAAGACTAATTGCCTATCTAGGACCCAAAATATTCAACCTGCTGCTTAAAATAATCTCATCGATATCTGATTTGAAATTATCTAATAGTGTGCTAATCATCTGGCTACTTACCATAATATGAACATTAACAATTCAATCACTGGTTGAATTTTATATCTCATCTCTTTATCATCCAATTAAATAAATAATCCAATAATCCAATTAAATTACTAATTGTATCAAAATATGTTTGTATAACTTTTTTTCATTTATTTGAGAAGTTCAAAGTGAAACTCCCAATGGGTGGTGTTAAAGGAAAGGCGCAACATGTGGAAGAGACAGCAGAAAATCCACATTCCGCCTCCAGTGGACTTGTGTCCACGAGAGTTGGTGTTATCTACCTACATAATAATCAAAATATCACTGTTTTATTTGTATAAGTGTAGTATTTTTCAGATCAACTATTTTTCAGAGCGATATTCACTATGAGTACCACAATTTACCACTAGTGATAGGCGTGGCTAATCGCCATGGCCACCTTGATCTATACCTCATGTGGGAATTAAAAGATACTCTGATAGGTAAATGTGAAATTTCCCACATAACAAAGCCCATTTGATTGGATGCTCTGTTTTGTGACGTTTATGGGCGGGTCAATCACTAGTCGTCAATTACATCTGACTTAACAGCGATGAATGCAAAGTTGCATTGATTTTCTCATGCAAATATACAAAGTTGTCATTCACTATTCAGTTTGTAGGCAACCTTTTTCTGTCGTGGTTCTTTCTTTCTATTCTCTGTTGCATATCTCGTTTGAGCATAAGGATGAATAAGCCAGCCTACGTTACACAATCAAAGTATATTGTGTAGGGGGAAAAGCCTTCAATTATAAATGTAGGTATAAACATGTTACCTCTAGTTTGTACTAACGAAGGTAATTTTCATCCATGGCAATGTTGCTTTCAACAGTTGAGTAACACACTACGCAAACCGACAAAAGGTATTCTCATTCAGTATGTATAGGCCTATCAACCATTGCCATTCGGTTCAAGGAAGATAGAAGGGTAGAGGATGGATGTTGTATCAGATTGAATTTTAATTAACGAGGAATAGTTAAGGGATGAAATTGCTATAGAACTGAAGTCATTTGAATGTGGGTTCGAGTACAACTCGAAGTATTCATTCTTTAAATAACATTCGTATTTCATCCGCCCATTCGTACCCTCAAATAACCCAGGTGTAGGTTGAATCGTTGAGTGAACAATTGATGAAATGAATGAAATGATCAATTGCTATCGTTCGTTCATTATACGACCCCACCAACAGCCGAGATATTTAGGGCTACGAATAAGTGGGTAATATAAATAATGTTTACAAAACCCAATGCCATAATATGCGCACCGACCGACTCGACTCCATTCTCTAAGGCATCGCCTTAGCTAACTGACCTGACCGAGTGGTTGTCTCGTGATGACACCAAAAAATGAGATATTAAAGGCAACAATAACTGAGATGTAGAAGAATATCTTAAATTGGACAAAGATACAAAAGAAATACTTCCCAAATGCACTCTAATAACTTAATACAAGTGCACTTTTGGAAACTTGAAGTATTTTATCACTAATACCGTGTACATAGACCTTGATCCTAAACGTGAAAGTCCTTTTTATACCTGGCTGAACCATTCAACCTTGTGAAATTGCGTAGAAATCAACGAGGTATCAGACAAACAGAAAACGAGCATTTATATTTGGTTCAAGCTATACACTGTAACATAGTAACATGGGTTGAACTAACAAGAGTTGAATTTCAAGAAAAGATGCCAGAGCACTGATAATGATAAGAAAATATCAGTCGGTATTGGTGTTAACCAAGGTATAAAGTAAATATTATAGTATTACCCTTCAACTTCACGTAAATAAAAATCAAAGAGATGTACAGACAAAATTTCAGCCTCCTACATACATAGCCTCCTCGATATCACGCCACGTTGACGTTGACGTGACATGTATACGTCATAGGCATCGCGACGCCTCCACACACGTGGAGAATTCCCATCAGCGTCGTATCACACGTCGCTCAGTGTGATATTTATACACCTCTTGATGGATGGATCTAGAACTGAATAATTCATAAAGAAAGTCTACACGGCATGCAAGTGTAAGAAGAAATAATACAAAAGAATAACCTACAAAAGTGCTATACTTGTATCCACAAGAAAAATAGTCTACCAAATAAATTAGAGCAAACTTTGGTAATTACCTGATCTATCTGAAACTTTGAGAATTTACCGAATTAAAAAGATGCGGATGTAGTTATTATTGTGAACCTCGTTCTAAAAATTCACTGCACACAGAAAATATCACAGCCAAAGACATAAGTATATATATATATATATATATATATATATATATATATATATATATATATATATATATATATATATATATATATATATATATATATATATATATATATATATATACCTATGATCACAGCTATACAAATATAACGGTGATATTTTTATTTTATTTTTTTGTAGACCTTCTTTCGTGAACTCAAGTTCATATATTATAAGTTATAATGATGTCGTACACGAACATTAGGTATACAAATATCACAATTTTATTCCTATGGCATTGGTATTTCAAGTGTGTTCCTGCAGCTTCCAAGGGTGCTATGATTTTTCAGGATTATAGGTTTACGATTGGAAAGTAGAAGCTATCCCTCAGCTTTTGAACTTGTTGAATAATCAAAAATGCATCGACTTTATTTATTTCAACAAAAAAAAATTACATCATTCAGTTGGTAGATGACCTTTTTCTTTCATGGATACAAGTATACTATGTCACTGAAGGTAGATCAAGTATGTATAGCACTTTATAGAAAACTGAAAATGAAGTGGGATATCATAAATATGTTGGATATTTAGATAATTCTGTGAAGAAAACCTTTCATGTGTCGACTGAATATCTGAAGAGTTCAATCCTCTTTCATTCGATGTTGATTCATTTTGTATTCACTTAATTCCAGTGGTGTACTCGGCGGTATACAGATTCATCCTGTTGATTCGAACTGGACTAATTAGATATTGTCCAACAACGATAGAAGCAATACTAAATGCAAATAAAGCCAACTAATTGTTGTGGAAAATATGAGAATAATGTAAATTGCAAGTTTTCACATAACTTTTCCTCTTTCTTCTGTGAAAAGAGCAGCAGTCTTCTGGGTCATGATAGACAATGTATGACCTATAGAACTTGACATGAATCACGTGTGTCGTCATCAAACTCACTATACATTGGCTACTTTTGAGGCGAAATTGGCGGCACTTTTCTTGAGAAGAACCGTTACGTAAACTCAAAATTCCCTCAAGAATAGCCCGGATAAGAAAATTTTGAAAAAATACTTTCTCCAAATAAATTCAAATTTCCAGATAATTTGAATATAAAAACAACACGCATAATTTCAAAGTTTTACATATACATCAGATCAGTCGTTCTGAATAAAATATCCACACTCAATTTGAAAACTACCGTATTAAAAGATCGAAAGGTGAAATCAATTGAATTGTTAAAAGATTTAGAAACTAATCAACATTAGCACAGGAAGGCCATGACAGAATGTTTTCAGAATGAGGGTTTGTTCATAGCTTTCCATTTCATTTCACATACGAATATGCTGAGTTTTCCTAGTTCACATCATAATGTTCCACATCGTGAAACATGGGTGGTGGACGTACACTTGTACGTTTACTTGTAATCTCGTAAAGAGTAAGGTATCACTTTGACAAATAAATTCACACTGCCCTTGTATATACGGGTATATAATGAGCACTTGTCGATATCACAATGTGTGTTGGTAGGCATACAATTGTGTCCACGCCTGCCAACCAAATACTTGTAAAATAGTCAGTAAGTACATGATTTCGTTGGCGATGGATTCAATTCGATCTTTTAGAATATTGATGTGAGTTTCTCATCGTAAACCTGGGCCAGAAAAATCATGAAAACACGAAAAATAACTCAGTGGTTCAAATATGGGTCTTATGGTGATATTTATGTTTGTTTTGTTGGTACGAGATCTTCTTTTTTCAATTATAGAATATATACGTGCGCTGTATGATAACTCCGATTCAAAAACATATTTTTTTATCAGGATACTCAATATAGGCCTATTTTAGCCGGTGAAAAAGAAGGGGGAGGGTAATGGTAGCTATAGAATCTATAAAAACTCTGAATTGACGAATTTCACAGGTATTCTTCCACAACTTCTCAAATAACATATCAATCGGATGTGAGAAAAATGTCAACAGTACACCTTTGTGGTCTAAATCATTCAATATTACGTACTCACGTTTTTATTTTCAATGATCTAAATTATTGCTGAAGCTTTATTATTTGGAAAGAATTGTGGGATTTTGTATGTGTGAATGTATTTTTGACGGTTGGATGCTTCTTTAGAATGGTAAATGAATCGGATACCGCCAATTGATGTGCAAATATGAACAGGATGCAACTGGTATCGCATTAATCTTATTCATTATTGTTTTATATTAATTATATTAGGCTTTATTTTGTGATTTTTTTTAGATGCTTGGTAAAATTATTGGCTTGAAATACTCTGTATTGCACCAATAGTTTCATGAACAGTCATTTCCTATTCACTACACCTGTGATAATTTGTGTCGGAAATGTGAGTTATTTTTTGGTTATGATTGATTTCGCAACCAAATTTCGTGAAACGAATGTGAATCACCAAATGAAGAAGCTTCTAGAGAAAACTAATCCAAGGAGCCAATGAATTTTTAGTAGATGATAAAAATTACGAATCCAATTTTTAATTCACATATTCAAGCCCGTCAATTCTTCATTCATTCTTAATTGATAACTTTGTGTGAAACGAAATTAAATTGAGAACATGTATCAAAAATTTGAATATATATAGAAAAAACTGGATTGGGTGCATAACGTATTCGAGAATTTATAGTTACCTATGGATAGGCAACTTATGCTTAGTACAGACATCTCTCCTGAGATAGGAAATATGAGGGTGATTTGTGAATCTTTGTGTTTTTAGTGGTGTTGAAACTATAATTAAAACAATGAATCGCATTATTGTGATCTTCAACGTTTACTTGTTTGTCCAATATTCAACTTGGTCGGATTTGTGAGACGCAAAGAAGACTTCATTGTCGACGGAAGAATTGCTCCGCAAAAAAAAATTACGTGGACACAAATGACTGTTTTTACTTGTTTCTGCTTTTCTGTATGGAAAGATCATGAAAATTCAATAGATGAAACCAAACGTCACTCAATGAATAAGAAATTGGTGTAATTCTTACTGTGGAAATGGCACATTTTCTGTTTTTAGTATATGGCTAGTTGCACAGCTCTGAAACGCTGTCAGCGTAATCATAATACCTACTTTGGCTGTTGTCTATCAATCGGTATCAAACCTATCATCCACGACGGTACCTATTGCATTGACATTCAGACTTTCATCAAATCGGAAAAATATTTCAGAGAAAACTCAAAACTGAATCGTGAGAATAAAACACAAACTCAAAATTTATATATTGATAATATGAAGATGATATTAATAATGTATAGTGTCGACTTGTTCTTAGAACATATTCCAAGGGGACTGCTCATGACTTGAGAACTTTTTCTCTCACTTAACTGATTTTGAATTGTATAAATGAGGTTGTACTGCGAAATTGTACACGTGGAGTTTGGATCAGCAGCATAACAGAACACTGATTTCCTCAATCATATATATAATAATTCTGATTGATGTCATTAGAATCGTTATTCCACAATATCACGTTCTAGTTAATAGTTTCTAAACATCCCATCCCCTTTTCAATCATTTCCATTGCGCCATCCTGTAAACACGATCAAATTAAGCCATTTCAAATCATTATTGGTTGAATCATCAAAACGTGTAGTGCAAAGAAATAATATACTGTATAATGCACATACTCTGTACATTATTGCAATTGATTACTGCTGCAATAGGAATGTGTTGTATGGAAATGGACGCCATTAATAACAGAAAACATAGAAAGTACTCAGTCGTCAATGAGCGCACGGAGCAAAGCACAACGATTCAATCTATTGAATTCATACAATAGATGGCAATTAAAACGTTTCATTAGAGTAGGATGCATGGCGTCACTCATCGCTGTTTGCATTATTGATTGATTCTCTAATTGGCTAGGTTAGGGTCTTCATTAAAAGCACACAAAAAACATGCGTTTTTAACGTATTAGTTTCAACACTTTGTTGCTCTTGGAAACCTGGTACCAGAATAATGTTTAGAAAAATAATCAATGTTCAGCCAACAAATAAACCAACTGCAAATGTGAGGTGATTAATAATCAGCTAATGAAATACAGATATACAAAATATGTATTTGGTTAACCCGATTGTGATGCGAGACGAATTGGTTTTCTTCAACTGTAAATTGTGATAATTTAATTAACAATTGTTTATTGCACGAACGCGTTTTTTTCAATAAACAGTTCGCACCTTTTAGAAGAACATAGATATGGATAAGTTGTTTGTGAAGTACTCTCTAAAATTATTCCATTATATCATATAATTACATTTTATCTAAAATAGTTATATAATATTTTATCGTTCATAAAACACGCCGCAACATAGTGGGTATGCCGGGGGTAGGGGAAAGAATGTAACTTGGGGCTGAGGGGGGATTATCCCAGACGTGTGACGTACCATTTTTTTCACTTCTTTTCATTATTCCATAGTGATACATTTTACATACATAATACATACACTCACCCTTATGTATACAGAGATATATGTCTCGTTACGAGAGTAAGAAATTCGTCAGTAAAAATAGGAGTGAGATGAATATAAACATGTAATATATTATGTATATGAAACATGAGTTAGCAGGGCCAATATTAGATATATGCAGATTCATGTATGATTCAGATTTTCAAACTGAAATTCAACTTTAACTCCATTTCGGCCAAATTTAAACTTGGGAGTTTTACGAACTCATAGTTATAAGTGTTAGTTACCTAACTATTACTGTAGTTAATGTATGAAAATAATATAAGTAATATGCATTATCAATAACATCATTTACATCACAGTAACATCATTTACCTGTGTATAATTATTCTTATTATGTACCATTAACTTGTTATTATCATTTTGTATTGTACTACCATTGGAGGGAATAAAATTTTGTTTAAATAAAAATTGAAAAAAACAATAGTGTTACTTTTAACAAGGTAATCCGCTAACTATTGTCCAATCCACTAACTATATAAGTAGCATAAAACTGGATCTATATAACCCGGTATTACAAAGCCGAGTTAGCTGCATTATTCTGAAAGTTAGCGAAAACGAGATTGGTGGGTATGGTAGCCGTTCATGGTGATAACATTTCTTTCCATGGTGATATTTTCAGACCTAACCTGCACTATAGCTAAACTAAAACAACAGTTATGTATATAATAAATAATGCATAATTCAGAGTAAATCATGCATCATTGGGTTGCCTATAGTGAGAAGCAACACAAAATAATATATACATCAATTGAGTAATCAAAAATCATTGGATGAGCACAGCAAACACTTCATTTTATTGTACTCAGATGAAAGTACACAGTTTATTGAAACCTGGCATACACATGTATCATCAATTGACTCGAGACTGTACAATTTTAAGGCGCAATCGGTTGCACCACTCTGGAGAAAAAACATTTAGAAATGTTTTCAAAAAAACATATAGATTAATAACACAGAAGAGAAAATTTGATAAACCTGTCTTCTTGGATTGATTTCAAATTGGCATGGAATTCAAATATTATAATATAGAGATTTAGAGATATATAGATTTATTATACAGAGTTTCACATAAATCGGATGAGCCGTTCTATGAAAAAAAAAATGGAAGCTATCAGGAAACCTATTGAGAAAAACAACAGGTTCAACTAATTTTTTTGTTTAATAACATTATTTTGATACAAAATCATTGTTCCCCAATTAAGGCAATGGATGAAAAATAGGATCATTCGAACGGGGCACCACAAGGGCGATCTTAGCACCCAATTAAGTGGAAAAGACTGAGATTAGCAACAAATAAAACAGAACGGCAATGGCATAATTGTTTCAAACTCAAAGTGCATATATAGCTTTCCATTACATTTCATATAAATATGTCCATATCATTCATCCAGCAACGCATGTGCTGCATTTTTTTAGTAAAATAAGAACATATTAATTTATATTGCAATTACAGATGAAGTCAGTTAGGATAGTGTAAGGCTTGAACCAAAAGTTAAAGTTCACTCTCTGTTCGTTTAAATCCTATATAATATCACAAGGTCAACTGGTTTAGCCAGGTGGAAAAAAGACTTGTAATTTTGGTTCAAGCTGTACAACAGGTATATCTGTACCAAGATGTATTGAGGATTGCATTGATTGTCACTTGTCCCTCATGGTGGCTTACCCACCATCCAACCAATGTTGAAAATATAACACCCATATATACCAATCCACCGACCAAATCTATGGACCTATCGTGAAAAGTCCAGTAGTGATACAAGGAACTAACTTTTTTCACAAAAAACATTCCAAATTCCAAATTCCAATAATTGAGGGATGCAAAAGGCATGCAGCAATGTTTCATATTATACACTAGGAAAACGCGGGATGCGCGTTGTGAGATGAGCTTAGAAGTATGGAAATCTAGAATGAAAAATATTCTGTCAGCCTAATCCACTTATTACTTCAAACGTTCAAAAACCTTACCTGCAACTTGTTGATATTTATAGTGCTGCAACTTATCGCATATACACTTTGCAAAACTAATTGATCCAAATATACAATAAAATGTACACTTTTATTGCGTTTTCTTTGTTATTTGAATATTTGTCATTCGATTGTTGCAAAAGTCACTGAAAATATGCATAATAATATTTTTCATATCCAGTGAAAATTTTGAGGCTTTTGAATAATTTTCATATTCAAGTATTTTCCATCCGGGTTATTCTTACGAGGATTTTCCAAACTTTCCGAACTTTTTCCGGGAAAACCTACCGACCGATTTTTCTGAAAAACAATCCCAACCTATTCTGGTATGACACCAACGTTCAGAAAAAGTTTCAAGTTGATTGATTCATTTCTCTGTCCTGTATGCCGCGTACATGATTACAAAAAAAAAAAAAAACATAAAAACGAAGCCCATTTTTTTTCAGGGTGTGAAATGGAAAGCTCATCTAACTAGATAGCGCAGCAATCGGGGTAGGTTCAAAGGCAGTGGGCCTACTCATGAAATAGAACAAGATTGACAGTTATCTTGATGCATCTTGGCCTGTACATAGCCCGTTGGTTCCTCTAATCCTCGCTTATTCATGTCCTTATTAGAGCCGATTGTGAGAGCGTCGATGACAGCGATGCCCTGAACATCACAAGGTCAACCATTCTCTCCAATGATGACCTCCATCGTGGCTACGCCAGCATGCCAGTGTACCGCCGTGGTGTACCAAGCAGAGCAACACGCCAGAAGGACAGGGGTCTGGCTACAACTCACCGTCCTTCATTGCGATGTTTGCCCGCCAAGACACTAAGGGCAGCGGGCAAGAAAAGCTCAGCCCATGCTAACAGGTGGGACATCTTATCAGTTTAATAAACGCTGTATGTGCAAAGAAACTTTGTTGTCTATCAATACACGGAGTTGCATAGCACTCAAATATGCTTTCTACTATACTTAGGCCCGGTATTACCACGGCCAGTTAGTATTTATCTGACAGTTGGTGAAAACAAATGGCATGTGTAACCATGGTGATAACAAGTTTGAACTATCAAATAAAGGCTAACTGGACTTAGTAATACCGGGCCTTAATCAATGAAGCTTAGTTTAGTTGATACTGAAAGCTGTCTCTTGATTGTTTTTTGATAGTCACCGTGATCACAGGACTTATGATTGATTAAACTTTGTTCACTGCCATCTAGTTTTTTGTTGTGCAATTAATCTTGATGGGTTAGTCCCAATTTTTTTTTATAGAATTTGTGCAATTTTTCTTTTGTCTTTTGTTTTGTTACCATTGATTCCAGTCCATTTTCAGTAGGTTTGTTAGTGCTATGTTTACTCAAATATACATACAAATACTAGTAAAAATGTGTATTTTAGTAACCGATAGATAGCGCACATTATGAGCTTGATTGTTTAAATTGAGTCATCATGGCTTGTACGTTTTGTAGAAGCCGTCATAACATGGGAGACCAATTAGCAGGCTTGTCAAAATGCTCGCTCTATGAAGAAATTGGTTATCCTGTCCAAGCACACGTGGCTTACAAGTCGTCGGAGACAAGAGTCGGCGCACGCCATTCCCGTCGTTCTCACGGCAAGATCGTAATACCATTGGATATCTTCCAACAACCTTACCCGCCTAATGTACGCATTGATACATACTCTCTGCATGATGTACGTACAGCTAAATTCAACAAATAATAATACACAGAGTTTGCATTCACTATTTTATAACACCAGGGCGCTTACCGCGACTCCCACTTAAGCCCCTGCCTAAGAAGCCCGCCCATGCTAAAATGATTGGCGGGCTTCTTAGACGGGCGCTTAAGTGGTAGTCGGGGTAAGCGCCCAGTATGTATAATTAGTTTAATTACACCATTTTATTATGTTTTTGGCTAACACCAACCTTATTGTCTATTATTACCAACTTAACAACCCCATCAACAGCTAGGTTATACAGGGGGACATCATTCTATTTTCATGTTCACTATTTAAATGATATAAGTAATAACTCATATTAACAATTTATCATACTTGGGTCTAATTATTTATTAATTTGGGTCTAATTTGGGTAATAATTTGCTCAATTTCAAAATTAAAATGAACCTCATGTCATCACAGAGAGGCAGGTATGATAATGATTGGCTTTACATTGAAATCTATTACAGTTTGTTAATGGAAAAGTCGAGGTAAGCTGCTGGTTCAAAATAGTATTGTTATTTATTCAAATTATTTATTTCAAACTACTTTAATCCTTGATGAAGTTAACCACGATTTTCAAAACTTATTAGATGAGCGATAGCAAAGACCTCCATTCCACTCTTATGAAGCTTTGTCTGTGTGTTTTTTGTTTGTTTGTTTGTGGGCACAGCACAGGTTGCATGGTTTGACTGATCGACAGGAAATTTTTTAGGTAGACGCAGTCTCATCTAACTTGGAACTAAAATTTTACAATCAAATAGGTCGGGCCAATTTTGAGAAACACGATCACAAATTTTCTAAAAAAAAAACCTCAAGATTAGGCCAGGCAGGAAAATTTGAAAAGTAAAATCAATCCAAAATAATTCAAATTTTCATTGAATGTGAATGATACACATTGTCACAAATTTGAATGCAGTTTGAACCAGCCATTTAGAGAAAAATAATTTAATAATTATCAAGTTGAAGTAAACTAGTCAAACGCGAAATATGCGTTGTAAGATGAGCAAGATATCTGAATAAGGTGTAAAAGTCCTTGAAGTAGTTCTACCCTTGCTACTTTATCGACTCTGGTATTCTACACACCTTGATATCTGAATAAACTATAAAAGTTGTTAAAGTAGTTCTACTCTTGCCACTTCATTGACTCTGGTATTCTAAACACCTTGACGCATATAAAAAATACTTCATTGTTGGTCAACTCTTGAATCTAGAAAGCAGTGAATCTCGACAACTTGATTCTGTCACAATTTTCATGATATATTTTATGAATATTATCAGTCATTTTATTTTTTTTCTTCAAAACGACTGATCAGAATTGCTTACAAAATCGTAATAATGTGTGAAATCCATGTATACACATTTAGAGAGAATTTCATTCCATTTGGAGAAATTTTATTCTTCAACATTTTCCGCCCAGCCAAATCTTATGGGGTTTTTAGAAACTTTGAGATGATATTTCTCAAAATCGGTTCAACCGATTCATCCTAAAAACTACACAGTTCTAAGTTGGATAAGTTTCCGTGCACAAAAAAAAGTTTCATGTCGATCAGTCAAACCCTGCAAACTGTGGAGTGCTTACAAACAAACAAAAAAAAAAAAACACAGAGACAAACCCCTATAAGAGTGGGATGGAGACTTCGCTACGCTCATCAATAATACCGCAGAACTATGTTCCCGACGTTCACAACTTTCTAACTGTCATAGTTGTTGAATGAAGTTCATTTCCTATTACTCAATGTGTGTAGAGGTTTGATCATACTTCAAATAGATATCCTAAAAATGCTGTGTTTGCCTAATAACTAATAATAGCTGTTTTTGATTAGAGTCTAAAGGCGCACTCTCGTAAGGAAGACAGTCAGTCCCGTGACGGGAAGTCACAGCACAGCTCAGCGTCACGGCGTAAACCAAGGTCGCGCCAAAGTCACGTCTCTTCAAATTCAAATTCAGTCGATAACGAGCGAGTGAAGGACCAATCAACTGGTCAAGAGAGACATCCAGTTCATCAAAAGTCAAACAGGTAGGAAGGGATACTGTCAACCTCTTCTACTATGTATCTTGACTTCAGCCATACACAATTTAATTTCAATATGCTTCATGATATAGAGATGTTTTCAAAATCATTATCACTTCATTGTAGTATTATCATTGAAATATTATTCACATTAAAATCCATCCGTGAGGTACAAAAAAAAAAAATAGAGTTGGCAAAAAATGGTGAATGAGGATACATTTTATCAAATTGTTAAAATTCAATTTTAGTTTCGAGTTTGACTGACACAAATTTAATTGAAATACAAAATGATGTGAAATATCATAGTGATGTGGTAGTTGAAAACAATAATTCCTCATTCTTATTAATTCAATAAATGCAATCGATTAGCGCCCAAGTTTGAACGTTCAGGACCCTCACAGTGAAGGTCTCTTAAAATAGCGTCCTAGGGCTAACCAGCTCTAAGAGACTGGGACTTTGATTGGTTATTATTCACTAAAATATCTAAATGCCATGGCAACATGTTGTTCAGTCTTCAAATATTTCCATTGACATCACCACAAAATCCTAGCACTGATTAAGAGGTGCTTATGAAAATGTCTCAAATTTTTTCAATCCAATAGACCGTGACCTCGTTATTATCTTTGTTTTGATAGTTTAGCTTTTCTATTGAACATTAACCAATCAAAGTCCTAGTCCCTGGAGCTAACTAAGCCTAAAAAATTACTCTGAATGGTTATTGTGGTGAGAGTCCAGACCCCTTGTGACACTGCAGTAGTTTGTATTCAATTTAGATCTTGCTAAAGAATTTACTGATGAGGAGTCAATTTGCTTATAGTATTGTAATTTTATTTGTTGGTAGGGAAGAAGTTAAGGAGCCTCAAGTTCCTGAACGCTCAAGCCTTGACGATCTTCTCACCTTCTACGAGAATACGTTCGGTCATCCACTCGACGCCACGATGATGATGGGGTTGAAGAATGCTGACCACGATTACCTGGATACTGATCCAGACTACCAGGAAACTGAACGATATTATCAAGAGTCTGAGCCAGATTGCCAGGAAACTGGGTCGGAGTGTCAGGACACTGAAACGGAAAACAAGGAGGAAGAGCCAGATAGAGATAGTTGCGCTAGTAGCGCGGATAACCAGCCTCCAAGTGTACAAAGAGCTGTCAAACAATGTGCCTCGAAGACAAGCACTGATCAAGTGAAAGTCGATTCATCTTCGTCAGAAAGTAAAGTTAAAAGTTCCCTGCATAGAATGCACTGCCTGGCAAAAAACTATCGTAAGTCTAATGTGGAATTGTTAATAGAAAAACCCAATAATAGTAAATGTAACACGTACTCTAGTAGAGCAGACTCAATGCCACAAGAAAAGATTGGAAAATCGTTGAGCTCAAAAGTTGGTCTTGAAAATAATGAAATAAAACCTCGTCATGATGATGCTTTCACTCGTGTTGAGGATAAAAATCAACGTAAGTTTAAATTGAGTCATCGAAATGATGTGCAATCACTTAAAATAGATATGCCACAAAACATGGAGATAAAATCAGGTTATGGTGATGCTCTCAAAGACGAAAACGTAAAACAGCGCATTAATGATCCAAGCCTACAAAATCTACAAGTTAAATCTCGTAAATCAACTACGAGTCCTCGTAATGTTACCGTGAAGCCTAATAGTTTCGATAGCAACATGACTTGCATTGGAGAAAACCCTCAATACTCAACTACCAGCTTGCAGAACATTTTCACGGATGCAGGCGTAATGAATTTTGATTCACGGGTATTCTACAACAAGTTTAAAACCGAGTCTCCCAATTCGACCTCTGATGACGATGGCTCGAACGTTGATCGTCAAGCAGAGAATACCAAATCAGAAGCTTTCAATGCTGCTGACCTCGTGGATGCTAGCTGGGCAGCAAACATGCTTGCAAAGCAAAATAAACCGCAGCGTGTGGATCCGCGGCAAGTACCAAAACATCTCCTACAGCCTAAAGTTCCCAGCTGGCTGCAACTCAAAGATTCAGATGATGACATTAAGAAAGCTCTGAAAGATATGATGACAATGGATATGGTATGTGGTTATTACTTTTTTTGATCAATTAATTATGAAATTTGTATGTGAAAACTAGGCCTTGGTGTTTAAATTATGTTCGAATAGTAGGCTTGCTGACTCGATGCAGTTATTCTCCAATGCCAACAGATCTTGGCTATCATCATTGTGTGGCATTAAAACCATTATATAAAAAAATAGTGGAGTGAAAATTGTGAACATAATTCAGTTGAATTGCTAGAAAATAGAGAAATTTCAAAAATCAGCCAACCTTCTATCACATAGATAATCTAAGTACCTCCTACATTGCTCATACAACTATTTGTTTCCATTGTTTTCATTATCATCGAAACTTGTTGCAAAATCATTGTTACCCAATTGAACTATTGTTGAACTAATTATGTTGAACTGATAAGAATATTCCATATATCACCAAATATCCCCAATGTTATTTTCATGGGGATTTTCAAATTTACAAAATCATTTTCCAAAACCGTGGTGACCCGATTTGGCTCAAAAACAATCCTGATCTACTCTCACCTGTACTCACCATACAGAACACCAATGTACTGAAAAAGTTTCAAGATTATTGGTTACTTTGTCTGACCTATGCAATTCACAAAAAAAAACATGAACACATGCCAATTTTTTCCAGTATTTAAAATGAAATCTTTGCTAACCTCATCTAAATAAAGAATTTGAAATAAAAATCTATACTCGCTCAAAGCTAATGGCTCGCTCAAACAATTCTTGCTTGACTTGCTCGGATTGAAGAACTACTCGTACCGCCCTACTATCACATCGAAATGCAGTCCTAATACATACTTCTGTTCCAATAATCCTAGCAGCAGGTGCTTCTCAGTCAATCCAAGTCGTCTGCAACAAACCCAACTGTCTCGCTAGACAAGTTGTCCAATGTGGGTGGTAGTAGTCAACTTGTAACAGAGCTAGAAAAAGACAACGAGAAAGAATTAGATAAGCTGTACACTGACCTAATAAGCCAACGTCACGTCAACCAGTCTTCCAGCGTTGATAAAGAGCGACTAAACTCTCGGGATTGTAAACATTCGCGTGGAAATTACACCATGAAAAAGGTTTCCGGCGTTGGTGAAGATCCAAGAGACTTGTAAGTAGAGTTGGAAGCATTTTGTTTATTTTATAGCATTTTGAGGCAGTTGTACCAACTGATATTTAATTTTGGTTGAATATTTATTATCTATAGATGATGAATATTCAATCAAAATCAAATATCAGTTGGTACAACCACCTCTTGATGCTATAAAATGAACAAAATAGTCACGGTACAAAGTTAACATGAATAACCAAGGGAATAAGTTTTAATTTTTGCTCAATTCACTAATTGGCAGTTAGTACAACGGGCACCAAATTGGCTCATATATTTCATACAATATACAATAACAATAAGCATACATTTCAGATGTAGTTTCAATCTACATGAAACGAATAATATTCTCAACAGATTGAGGCAGCCAAAACAGTTTAGAAGAATTTTCAATGGGCTTAAAATGGCATTGAAAATATGTCAATTATTCAAAACCTGTTAATTTGATCAATTCCCATAAATTAGAGGGGCACTACTTGAAATGATAACGAGTGACACGACCCATGAGATTAGGCAGCTATCCTACCTTAGTTCATGTCTTAGACTTACATGTCAAGAAATAGGACGCAATTTCATGCAAAACCGAGCCATGTCCATGTTGAATTAGGATGATATCTTGAATAACTTTTTTCAAAATCAATTTTCATTTTCATCATTCAAATTTGAGGAAAGAAATGGATCCACTCATTTTCAGTTGCTGGTTACCATATAAAATAATGCAAATATTTTATGGATGTTGCCTATTGTGCATAGTTCCAAGCAGAGATCAGCAGACTTCACCACCCTTTAGAAGCTTCGTTTTGTGTCTTTTAGTACTTGCTACAATAGGCCTATTTCGTATCATAATATTATACATTGGTTCATTTACAAACGTATACATACCGGTACCGGTATTATGAATTTCAATCAACAATATATCCATTCTCATACTGATAGCAGACTTTTTTGGCCATATATTTAGGATACATTAGAATAACTTACAACAGAATAGATGATGAAACAAATCTAAGTTTAGCAAATCACAAGCATTTGTAAGACGCATTAGTCACTTGTCTATCATATCAATAAACTCACTCACTTACCTAAATGCAACCACATCTCCATGACACACCAGTATTAAGTCTTCCTCGCTCTCTAACACCTTTTAGTTGGCGCAAATAACCTCGTCATTGAAGCGCCGTAAAACAACACCATTCATTCATTCTAATACCTTTCAAGATAGATCTTCTCTCTCTTTGTGTAATTTTTTTATTTTTTGTTTGAATTTCCTCCAGCCTTTATAGCTATCCTTCAGACAAATCCATACTTTTGTGTCAGTATGTTTGGGGTAAGGTTGCTATAGTTTGAATTGACAGATTTAATCAGTATTACGAAACAAACTTTTGTCATTTCAACCAGAATATTGGAATAGAGCAATGACAGTTTACTCAATTTCAATTTATTTTCAGCTATGAACAGATCTATGTACAACAACACTTGATTGATGGATCTGAGAATTCAGTAGTGCAGGAAGCAAACAAAGCGTAAGAAAAATTATTATCATTATAATAGTCATTGAAACGGAAGTGGACTTGGACCGCGTTATATGGAAATTAAAAATATGTTTATCACACTAATTATTGATCAATTGATGGTTACGAATAGTGAAAACGAGTTCGTCTGATGATTATTATTGCCTGATCAACAAGTTTATCATTTGTGAAACTGGACCTAATAATAACTAATGTAGATTGTGCCTACAACTCTTTCAGGTTACAGGATATGTATGTGAAAGAACTTGTTCGAAAAGAGGAAGAAACTCTCAACCTGAAAATGCAAGGCAGTGAAAAAGATGTGGAAACTTCAGGCCGAGACGCTTGTGCAAAACTCGCTCGGGAGAGAGAGTTTGCAGATCTGAGAAAATTCTACGAGAGTTCAAAGCTAAAACTTGACCGACAAGTACCACCAACCCAGGCGCCAGACGATATTCGGCGGCGTCCAGAAACCAACAAAGAATTCGTCGAGAAGAGGCTGCAAGACGAAGACACGTCAAGCCGAGATTGGAAAACTAGACCGAGGCAATGCGATAAACCAATTAGACTTCAAACTGTCATCGAAGAAAGTCCCGAAGAATCGCTTCACAGAAATATTTTTCAAGAAATTTTTGATGGAAAAGTTGGTGACAAGGTAGTTACAGCAAGTCAAGAAACGTCAAATCCCGAGGAAAATCCTCGTCGTAGTGATTATATCCGTCCAGAAAATTTGAGAGAATTTCACAAGAAACATCATCAGAAGGAAGAAGCATTGCCAGAAAAGGAGGTGCCCATTGAAACAAAACAAAGCAAAGAATCAAAAAGATTGAAAACAGCCGCAAAAGCAAAAACAAGATCGGAATCTAAGATACGAGAAATTGTCCAAGGATTGGTTAATGAATCTCGGCTGAGAGGGAAAGATCAGGCACCAATACAAGGAACTCCAATTGAGAATACCAATATTCAAGCTGAAGGCGAGGAAAATGTGACGCGCAAAACTATTCCAGAAGATTTGCAATCAAATAGGGTGAGAACAAATTATAAAAATAGATTCATATAATAGACCTACTGCTGTCTTGTTTTTCACCAGAAAACTTCTGAAATCACTAGAATACAACTCTTCAACATCTTCCTACCAGTAGGCTCCTGTTATTAGATTCAAATGATATTGATATTATATTTTTCAGTTCGTATAGAAAAATGGTGTACATATGTATTTATTCTGTGACTGTATGGGCTGATGATATGAAGTCATGAAAGAGAAAGAATAATGCAGTGAAGTGAATACATGCTTCCCTACTTTGAGAACAGATATGAAAATAAAATTTGGTATTTTTTTTTTTTTTTTTTTTTAATAAACAGAAGTGTATTTATTTCAGTGTGCCTAACGTCACACAATTAAACTACTTGCAATTGAACTTGTTCCTTCACATTTTCCATTTCATTCAGCTTCATTCTTAAGCTGTTTGAAAAAGAAATTTTCTCCTATTTCAATATTCTTTTATAACTGATTTTTTCGGTTAGTGGCAATTGTATGGCAATTGATGGTGTGCTGGTGGTACCATACTTCAAAACATAAACGTGATTAATCTACTGGTAATTTCAATTACAACTACTGGTCTGTTGGGAAATTACTTCAAAATTATTAGTTAGGTGTATGCATAGGCTCATTCAGAAGACAGTTTATAATTATGTGGTGTACTCTATCAACTTCTCAAATACATTCTGTTAATACTCTTTATTACCTAATTATAGTCAGTATTGCTTGAATTCATTTATTGGATTTCAGCATTCACACCAAGTTCCACATTCCATTCCTGTGTTAACACGTGAATAACAAATGATTAAATAACAATTTTGATTTCACTCAGATCCATCAAGATGGAGTTTACATCACAACTACTTGGGCCCGGTTTTTCAATTGTTTGTTACAGATTGATTAAGTGACAACAGTGCTTGTTATTTCCATTGGTTACCTCTGACATTTTGTTGCCTAACCAGTCGATTAGCTTGATTAATGCTTCTCAACATTTTACTGTGAATAGGACATAGATGTTGGTACTAACTGTATTCTCTCATTCTCAAGGAGAGTCAAAGGCCCACTAGTCAAGAAGGTCAAACACCCGGAGCCCTGATGAGCCAAATGAAGGGACTAAAGACGAGAAGCTCTGAAGTACGTAAAATTGTTAAAGCACGGTTAGTAAATCGTGTCCAGAAAATGGCTGATAGTCAGGACGTTCTTCAGTCAACTGTCAGCCACATTAAAGTAGTTCAACCATCCTCAAGTCAACTAAATGTAGTTCAATCAAGTACAAGTCAACGATCTATCACTCGACCAGCACAAATTCGACGAAATACAACACGGCAATCTATGAGTCGACATGACATACCTCAACCATCTACGAGCCGGCGAAACGTAGCAGTTCGAGTCTCCACAAGTCGACGAAATGTAGTAATCCGCCCGGCTACCAATAATAGAAACAATAGCTCTAAAAACGAAGCACCCCCGTGCACAAGTCGTCAGAACCTAGTTAAACCGCGTACGAGTGAACAGAACGAAGCTAGATCATCTCCAAGTCTACGAAATCAAACTCAACCAATTGTGAGTGTAAAGAAAGAAGTTGATTCATTTACAAATCTACAAAATGACGCGCAAATAAATACAAGTCTTCGTAATGTCAAAGACAAGGAATTCAGTATCAGCGCCGAGAGTAATATGTGGACTGCTGAAAAAAAAAGACTCTATACAGAAATGGCTCATTATACTCAACCAGGTTCTGTTGAGAAGAAATTGGCCTTAGAGTAAGTAAACCTGGAACAATCGAACTATTTATTTACAACACTTTTGGTACTATGGGTCTCAATTGACAATTGATTTGCAAAAAAAAAATCTCTGGAAATAAAAGCCTCCAATAGGTCACCAGGTCACAGGTGATCGGTATTTTTTGGTTGTTTGACATTTTAAAATCCATCTCTACCAAAGGGACCTAATTTCTTCCTAATTTGTCGTTTCTACAATTCGACCATTTTGAGTTGTATAGTGATCAGACATGATCACACATGAGTGACAGACATGAGTCGTAGTGATGAGTGGAGTTAGTGATCAGACATTTTGAATTCAACGCATGCATTTTATTGTTTCAATGTTAGTTGATTCAAATTCAAACTCGACTGTCAATCAAACTTGAAAGTTCAAACACACCAGAGTGAAAATGTTCTTGTTTTTTTTATTTTTCAATGATTGAACTTCAAGTAAAATAATTTATATGGTCAACTCAAAAGCAATGTTTGTTGTGTAAAGTGAGCACTTGATCAGCATATTCTTTTTACACAAAACTCACTCAGTTCTGGAATACATTATGATGTACTATATTCCTTAGGAAATTACTAATATCTCAACAGTATAAGTATGAATACTGCACTAGAAGAGCAGTAGGACTATATTAAAAAGAAGGAAATAAATTTTACTTGTAAAACCAGTAGAAGAGCTGCTACCATTATTCTACACAGGTTTTATGTTTCAACAGTTCTGTATAATATTACCTCATTTGACTGTCCTTTCAGAAATAAAGAGAACAGAAAGTCAGCTGTAAGTTCCAATATTAGAGACAACGAATTACGAGAACTTTGGCGGCACAATGAGGAGAATTTGAACGATTCTTGGAAAAGAAGTACAACAGATGAACATGAAATAAAATCATCTGAGTGAGTCACACTATATAGTTATTGTGTGAAAAATTATGCATCAATATAGCCTTTACTCATCGATTCTTTTCACTAGTACTTTGGTCACGATTTAAACTAACAAAGATTAAAATCTGTTGTTGTACTCAGAGTTTTCAGAGGTCAGTGGTAACTAATAAGCCAAGTGTTGAATATAGAGTTGCCAATACATACAAAACATACAAATGATAACAAAATTTCAATATTAAAAATTAATAGAAATATATCGATATTTTCAATTGATATTGAAACGACGAATATTTAAAAGCTCGTCAGGAAAATTACAATGATGGATAGGACATAGAATGGTCCCAGATCCATGGACGTATAGCTAGCTGCATAAGGACATTAGCTGTTATCGTGTCGTTCATTTCCATCTGACTGAGAGGCCAAGACTTCAGTTTCACGCAAAAAATATGAATTTCCCGGCAACAGCCCATTATTTTAGTTTGGGTATTTCAGTCCACTGGTAAATTAAGGGTAGCCAGTCTAGTCAATATGAATTATTGAAAATACTGATTGGTTGTGATTCTCCAGGGTGGTGAATACCAGTACTATCCCCCTTCCCGTCCCCTTACAAATTTCAAATTTTTCATTTATGGACTCCTCGATCAACAAAGTATTGGTAGCTGCTTGTCACTGCTACTGTTCCATCGAGACACAAGTAATTAAGATACGGAATACATACATAACTATTTTGTGACAAATATATTTCTCTTATTTCAGCTCTTTTGACTGGGTTACTATGTCTGAGAGAGAATGCAGTAGCAGAAGTACTACAAACTCACAGAGGAGCAGTGGAAATAATTCATATACATCGTAAGTATTGAGTTCAACAAATGGTAGGTCCACATTTTTAATAGTGACCATGCCGAGAATTCGATATTTACTATACGATATGATCTATATTGGTAATTGCAAGAAATTTCTATATGGCAGTGAATCATGAAGTTTGGTTGTTTATAATATACTCATAAGCTGACCAATATAAAAAAACAATAACTAACTTTCAGTACCAACAAAACTATGGCCATGTTTACGTAGCCAGCTATCTCCATAGGCAAATAGTGTATGCCACTCCCTATCCTTACCTAAACATGTGTTACATATCACCATGAGATCTTTAAAACGTCAAATTTTCAACTACCTTTGAAAATACGATTCTATGTGTTTTGGGGACTGGAATGAATTGCTAGAATTCCTTAGTATGACTATGAATTGCTTGAATGCCTGCTTCAAGTATACAAAAAAGTAAACTAAATGAAAAACTTGAAATATGTAGTCATTATTCAATGACACTAATTCAAATGAGAACATATACTCTATCCAATACAGTCATGTTAATAAACGCGAGAAAAATGACTATAATTTTGTGATTCGGTAAAATCTGAATATTTATTCATTTCAATTTTTTTTTTGCCATTTGATAACCGTTGGCACATTTCGAATGTACTATGTGTAGCCTAAATGTTGTCAAGAATAGTCAAGTTTGTCAAAAGTATCAGTACTTACAAGCATACTAAAATGTATGCTTTAAAAAATCGTCAATAGAGTAAAATGAGTCTTCGGTGAGAACCTCTCTGATAAAAATATGGGTTTTCTTGGCGCATTGAAGCGCCTCTGATAATTTGTGGAAAAATCTTTGTCTCACTTGTTCCACTCCCTGCATTGTCATTTTGAGTTGACAGAATTTTTGTTTAGTAAGTTTTGTCCCTCGGGTCGACTGAAGCTCATGGTTGCTCGTAGGGAAAGCTTCTGAGTGCTCAAGCACATACATACAGATGTTGTAAATGAATGTACAAAAAGGCACTGATATGCCTCTAATAATACAACCATCCAACCTGCAGCTGCCTGTGATGGCTTTCCTGCAATGCAAGTGGCAACTGAATTGTAACATTGTCAGAAATTGAAGCAGTTTTTTTGGAATGCTTTAATTAGGTACCAAAATGTGTATTTGATTGCTGCCAATATGTTTTTCTAGAGTTGTGAGACACTAACTGAATGCTTGTTTGTTTCAAGTTCAATGTCACCCCATTCAGTTACTCCATGTTGTCAACAGGTATCGAAAAAGGTCTTTCTCAAGAAAACAACCAAAATATGAAACCATAGATATCATATTTGATGAAGACCTGACTACAAATGATGAATTAAAACTAGTACTGCCATCCGAATCATACATAGAGCGGCGCGTTGACAAGGTCTTCAGCCACCACTTCGAGACAGAGTCGGACACAACGATGACGGGTGAAGTGACGCAGATTTCAACGAATTCCACAACTGAAGTGGAACGCAAGAAGAGCTTCATCGAGATGAGCATCGAACAAGCGATCGACTTGATCAAAAGACAGGCGTCGAAGATTGAAGACGGCCTGTGCATGGAAATCACAAAGTCTCTCACCGACAAGCTGATTGAGTGTGATTGCGCCAAAGAAGGTGAATAATCTTGGAAAAATATTATATTCTGTTAATCAGCACTATTGTAAGTATGGGGCTTATAGTGAAATGTTCATGATATCATAAGAATTTTTTTTTATGACAGTAAATAAGAATGTAGGGAGGAAAAAGAATCCATCTCACCTATTTACGGTATATTTGAAATTTGTAAGATCTTGACAGTTTTAAGGCACACAGATACTACATACCACAGGCAAGACCAAACCACTAATCCTTAAGTTGAAATAGTATTTTAAACACTGTCACAGTCTCAGTGTAAATCTGAAAGAAAAATAATTGCATGGTTAAAGAAATTCCATCATTTCCTCAATTGAACTAAGCATACAGAAAATCACTGATCTGTATCTTAATTCTTGTATCTTCATTACAGAAAAGAAATGCTTGCAACAAATACAGAGACTTCGCCACGAGCATTTGCAGCACATTCGACGGGAGGTTAGACACTTGCAAAATATTGAAGGGTGAGATTTCAAGCTATATGGGCACACCAGTCAAATAATAGAACAATAACAATTCAGCATCGACTATATTAATTATTAATAACTTCACAAATTATTGTTGATTAGGGAAAAGGCATTGTTGACTGAATAATCTGGGGGTTAACCCAAGGCCATCTATAACTGTTATTCAAGCATGTCTTATTTGTCTTCACGCCAACTGCCAAAGTTTACATTTTTCACCACACTGTAAGGATAAGTACATTTTTTTCATGCCCACACTTACTATTATTACTGCTAGTACTCCTCACGCTATTACTGTTCCAAATAAGAAATAAGTTATATTTTTATTTTTACATTCATCGTAAAATGTAAAATGCCATCTTACATGTGCAACGAGAAAGCAGATTTGTGTTGCACTGTGCCACACCGCTGTCCACATTTGAATATTGATCATCAATCACAGAACTCAGTACTCACGTCCAATGACGGCGAAATTTTGAAGTTTCGCAGTTTCAAACTTCGAACGTTGAAGTTTCAAAGTTGAATGGGCATTCTATAAATTCAGCAGGTACAACCAAGCTATTGAATCATTCATATATGTATGAATTGGTAAAGCTTGATTCACAATGCGAACTAATGATTAGTGACTAATACTAAATGCTAACATTAAGAAACTGAGCATTCACATAGGTTTGAAATAGGAATTAATTTTCATGAGACGTAGCTGTCTTAAGATGGCGGATTTAAATTGAAATCTACATGTTAGAAGGCTGTAAACGAGTGCTTCATCAAGCGGGATAGCTTCCTTTTGCATTGACTTCTTGTCGTTTCGAATTCACGACTTCTGATTGGTCGGACTAATGATTGAAACTAATGATTAATACTAAAGTTGAAAGTTAGTTAACTTTCAAGGTCAGTCACTAATATTAAACACAATGTGAACGTCAACACTGATTCCGTATCTGCCAACTTTAGTTAATCATTAATCACTAATCATTAGTTCGCATTGTGAATCAAGCTTAAGCTACAGAAAGTTTGAGTAAAAATATAGTTGTATTCAGGGTGTAGTACAGATTTTTCAACAAAAATTCAAAAGTATGAGACTGATTGAATGCATAACGCTTTTAGGTCTATTGACTCAGTATGCACTGAATCAACCAAGATAGAACAATTGATGAGCTGATATCAGAGTTTTAAAATTGCATGATTGAGTTATACAATAGTAAATAATTATATTACACTGAGGCTAGACATAAACTTCACTTCCTGATTGGGAAAGCACATATACAGTAATTATCTAGATGCTGGTGAGTCATGATGTTTTTTAGATCATTAGCTTAGTTTGATCAGATAACCAAGTCAATAGCCACTTTCAATATCAATTTAACTGAAAGAAAATTTTAATGAAATACCAGAATGCGTATTTGAACACTTGATTCTCTCTGAGAATTAAAAAAAAGGATTTAGTATGTCTGGAAATAGAATAAATGGAAAAATGATGAGGCCCAATAATAAAAAACATCCTATTTCGTTATCAATTTGTCAACCATGCCACAACCTTTTTGACATTTTGAAAACCGTCATAAGCATTTGGAAATCCAGAAAAGAAAAATCAAATAAATTCACATTTGAATGATTCCAAAGGTTTATGGGAATCGAATTAGTCATTCAGAGGAAATGAATGATTGAAATATAATATTTCAAGATCAATATAGAGGTATCAAAAAGATCAACAGGACAATCAATAATTAGAGGGATTAAATTAATCAGCACTCAGCAGGTACTTTGATGAACCCTTTTCAGATATCAATGAGCAGGCACTCAGTGACAATTTGTCACTAATTGCTAGCAGTCGAGATCGCTGGTGTTGCATTCTGGGTATTTTAGTACTGCTGAAAGAGTCAGTTTGCTTACCCACAGGAGTAAAGGCAAAACACCAAGATATATAACTCGCATCATCTCTCATTTTACTCACTTGGACAGTGTGTGAGTCTCTTACTATATACTAGCCCATATAATAGTAAACATAATAATGTTGTAACTACTATCATATCGTAAGTAAATATGTTCACTGTATCGCACAATAATATAAATCATTCGACCCAACTTCATTGGCAGCATAGGACTTTCAAACGCATGTACTAACATCCTGCTCTACTTCAAATGTTGCCACTAGATGGCTCATCCTTTTCTAGAAAGATCTATTAGCAAAAAGGCTGTGATTTGATAGTTTCAAAATCAAGGTGTGTGTGTAGGCCTATAGCTCTCCATTGAATATAATATAACAATACAAATACAATACAAATATCTCACTCATCTAACAATACAATATCTGCGTATTTGAGGTCAAAAATTTCAAATTATTATGTTCATCTTGTTTTAACCTAGCCCTATAATTTAAATTAAGTTGATGTTTTATTTTTACAGAGCTTTGTCCGAGTATGAACAAGATGCTACAATGAACTCTCCAAATACAATCAGGTGGAAGAATAATCCAATAAATGAAGAATAGAAAACCTGAAGCAACATTTTTTTACTATTGTAAAACAATTTATTTGTTGCTTTAAACTTTATTAAAATTCCTGTACCCTAAGACCGTATTTAAATGTAAAATGTTTATTGGCAGAAATTTTCCATCCAATCATAAACATGAATCCAAGGGATTGGTGATCCAGATGGCAGTGTTTTGGATCTCAATGTCAGCCATCTTGGTTTGTTTGTTTTGGAGACGAATGTGCTTTGAATGTGCCAATTTCCGAGTGGGTTGGAGTTTTGGCAGTGATTTAAGTTAGTTGATTGAGTGAGCGTACATAATTAATCGATTGATCCCCGAGGGGAGGTATTTGATTACCTGCCATGGAGAGTACAATAATGCAGTATCCCCCAGGAGATCCTAGGATGATTGACACCATCGTGAATCAACTGAAGTCTCAAGGAATTTTTGATCAATTTCGAAAGGAATGCATCGCTGATGTCGATACCAAGGTAGGCTTACGACCCACGAATGTATACATACTAAAAATATAGAAAGCTTAAACCTAATCCCAGCTAGAATAATCAGACAACCTAGCCTTGCTTCCCAAATTGCTTAGGCCTAGGCCTACCATCCTCAGCTAGGCCATTGAGATTGTAATGTTAGCATTACAATCTCAATGGCTAGGCCTAGGGCCTAGGCTAGAAAATGATTGGCTTATTGTCCACTAGGCCTAGGCCCTAGACCTAGTGGTAATCTACAGGGCCTAGGTCTATATTTAGGGGCAGACCTTTGTGCTACGAACCGTGGTGCTTGAATCGGCGTAGGCCTATGCGAACCACACTCCGTGGCATGTAGCCTAGGCCTACAGCAGCCTAGGCCTATTCCTAGCCCACCACTCCCCGTGTAAAAGATGGATGCTAGAACCAGGGCCTACACACTGCATGGCACTTGGACCTAGCCTATTCCCAGAGTTGAGTAAGTTCCTAAACGTGACCAAATAGGCCTAGTGAGAAAGTTTGAACAACAATGATGAACGTGTGAGCCATCTGGGCATCGATGGACTCTTCAAAGTCGATGTTTCTTAATAACTATTTTCTATTGGTTGATCAAAATAAAATGTATACCACCTCGCGATTGGTTGTTGATGTTGTCATTCTTTTCGTGTTGTGTAGTTGCGACTATGACGTCAAACCTTCGGAATACTAGGCCTAGTTGAAAGGACTGGTCGACGCCTGCCTTGGCGGGGTTAGGTAGGTGACTAGCCTAGATGGGTAGGGCTACTTTCAATTCGGTGGTGTCTGTTGGGTCGGGACACCCGAGCGTTAGTAGGACTAGTCAATTCTCGAAAGTAGGCTGTAAAGCGTACCGGTGTCTGAGGATAGTGTCACTCACGACTAGTATTTTTTGACAGCTAATCAGTTACCGGAAATAGTAATTGACAATAATCAGGCCTCAACAATCAGGTTCAGGCCGTAATAATGTAAAAATGACTTCAACAAGTAGGCCTAGGCCCAAAGTGATGTTGGAAAGAACTTAATAATAGGAACATGAATTCGTTCCTACGTTCCACAAAAATAGTAACCAAGTTCTTCACAAAGTTACTTGTACCGGTAATAAAAAAGACATTTTGTTGTGGTCGATGTAAAAAACTTGTTTAAAAAAGAAGTGACCTAACCCATAACCCTGCGCTCTAGACACTAATTCAAAAACGGAGTGTATATTCGTACGGTCAACCGTATGATTGTGTGAAAATAGATCATACGGTCAGTAACGTCATAACCGCGATGTTTCAGTTGATGACAATAAATCACCAAAATAACGCTCTTGAACAATGTGACGACTGTAGCACATGGGTTAGCACAGCTGACTCCCATGCCAGGGATCTCTGGTCGAATCCCGCATGTGACTTATTATTTTATTTTATTAAATTGGTTCCTCTAGGAACATGGTCAATTATGTGGACAAAGGCAGGTTGCGGACAGTGGTTCAGGTTAGGTAGGTCAGATTGGTGTGTAAACCTCGCATATACCGCTGGCAGGCGGAACGGAGCTTATGAACATGATATATTATATCATGTTCATTTGGTGACTCTAGAGTTTATATGAAAAGGTGCATGGTCATTTATGTGGACAAAGCCAGGTTGCGGACAGTAGATTAGGTTATTGGGTTGGGTCAGTGTATAAACCTCGCGCACATATCACGGTGCTTATATCATGTTCATTTATCGGTAACTGATGTCTGGTGCCTTCTAGCACTGAAAATTACAACTAGACTATCCTACGTCACTAACATAAACAACCAATGACAACGCTGACCGTACGATCTATTTACACGTATTCATACGGCTGACCGTACGATTATCCACAGCCATTTAAAAAAGACAGAAAGTCACCTGTGGAATTCGAAGTGACGAGCCCTGGACGGGAGTCAGCTACTATGAGAACAACTGGGCTGCAATGATTTCGTGGCAATCGTATGTTATTTTTGCCATATTACCCGGTACCACATAGGCCTAGTAACGCTATTCGGTAAATGAAACATGTAGTGGCAAACATTATACCGGTACGTAACTAGGCCTACATGTCGACTTATTCCAATCCTCCCGATTATCAGAATTTGTGTGGTAGCCGTAGGCCTACTGGCAGCCATCTTTTTCACATTGTCGAGGAAGGAACAGGGCACGGGGTTGACACTCGCGTTGAGTTCATTAAAACATCGTTTTGCCGCGGCAGGCTACGAGAGACTGAGTGAGGCTGGTAGTGGTGGACCCATCATCACTCAAGAATATAGGCATTCCTGAGACTTTCCTATTAACTTGAAAAATCATAATCATTCCCATCCCGGTACATTTAAATTTAAAATAAGGACTAGGCCATTTTTACTGAAAAAAGGAGCTGAAGGAAGTAGTACTCACTACTTCAAAGGTAGGCCTACTCTTGAGATCTTTCTACCTGCAAATGTAAATCTCACTGTTGTAATCCTCCTCAACAAATTTGCTGAGTAGGCCCACCTTGGACTTCTAAGCAGCCAGGCTAGGATTTTCTACTAGGCTTAGGGCCTACTAGTACCGTAACAACAATGGGAATACACACAGATAAGACTTGGGTCTATACCTGTCTAGGCCTAGAATATATTGTCATCATAAGTAGCTCATTGAGTGAACATCACAACTAATCTGAGGCCTAGTCCACCGGAGCTAGCTGTACCTCGAGGGATATTTTTAACAGTGTTTTTTTTTTCAGTCAAAATCCTTAACTGCATTCAGAGTCTGGGACTATTTCAACCGCGGTCTAGATGCAGTACCGCTAGCGTGCAGTAGGCTACTCATTAGGCCCTAGATTAGAGCAGCATATCCTGTAGGCCTTAGATCTAGCTTAAAATAAGACATTTGCCCTTTGACATTGTCAAATTTTGACCTGACTTGGTCCTAGAAATGCCTATTGAAAGGTGTGTGTTCATGGTTTAAATATTTCATTTTTAATCCAACAGCCAGCCTACCAGAATCTTCACCAGCGTGTAGAAGGCACGGTTTCTGGATTTCTGGCTCATCAAGTTTGGCGACCTGATTTAAACAAGAACCAGCTCCGCGAAAGTCTACGCAAGCACATCCACGAGTCTGGCTTCCTGGACATGGGCGTGGAGCGGATCGTCGATCAAGTCGTCAACCCGAAGATCGTGTCTGTGTTAGTTCCACAGGTAGAAGACGTTGTTTATAAGTTCATCGGCATCGACAAACCTAAAAAAAGTACCGACTTCATACACACGTTTCCACCTCCGCAGTACCAAAATCACCATATTGATGCTTCCGATCATAAGAAAGATATCAGTATCACTGATCTATTGCCAAAGGATTTAGACCCGATTTCACCTGAAAGTGATGAAATGAAAAAATCGGATGCTTCAGTTGAAGATGGCGAGCTGAATGATAAGATTATTGAAGATGAAGAATCCCCTCCATTTGAACCAATCGTAGAAAATAACGATAATTCTGTTGGGAGCCATCTGTCGGGTATTTCGGGACTAACAAGTCCAGACGATCAACATTCTAATATATCTTACAATGGAGGCAAGACCCCGCCACAACCTGCACCACTTGGAATTAATAATGACAGTCAACTGTCGAAGGTTTCCTCTGGCAGTCACCTGTCCTTTAACTCTGGCGTGGAGGAGAAGCCGATACAATCAACCGAGCAATTCTCTCCGATGAATATCGAGTCCTACGACAGTAATTCTAAGACGTCGCTTGTTGAGTCCAGTGCGGAAGTAGTGGAGAGGTTTGAAGCCGCTCATATTTACAGTGACACGTCACGAAGTTCTGACGACCAGAGAAAAGTCACCACAACAACTGATATGGTTGACATGGACACTGACTCTGACTCTTCAAGCACCAGCGATAGCGATGATTCAGATCGACCTGCCCCAAGTCCGGGACTTATCACTGGCGAAGAAATCCCTGTGGTTATACCGACGGACAAAGCAGCAGAGTGGAAAGTTGATGATGATATTGATTCTGGTAATGCTAATTCAGTCATGGATGCAGTACCTATATTGGACGAGAGCATAAATGAAAAGAAACAGTATCGAAATAATGATAAGCCGTTGATAACGGTTGTGAAAGATCGTAGAGAACCTAGTGCGCAGGAAAAAGAAGAGAGAAAATCAGTCAAGAAAGAAAGTAAAGATGATGTGAAGTCAACAAAAGATATTGCTAAAGATGACGAAAACCTCATCAAAAAAGAAAGGGAAGGAAAGAAGTTGATAAGAAGTGAAAAAGATGAGGTTGTGTCAATAAAAAAACATAAGGAAAGTGATAAATTAGTTCAGAAGGATAAGAAGGATGTAAAAGTAGAGGAGAAAGGTAGAGAAAAGAAGGATGTAAGTGTGGATGCAGCTAAGAAAAGCGAGAAAGGTAAGGATGGAAAAAATCATGTCAAAGTAGAGAAGTCTGTCAAGAGAGACGATAAAGATAAGAAATCGTCGAAGACTGAAGGATCGAAGGAGGAAAGTCGAGTGGACAAAGAGAAATCGATCAGGAAGCCCGAAGAGAAAGATAAATCAACGAAAAAGTCAGAAGAGAAAGAGAAATCAGTGAAGAAAGATGAAAAAGAGCATAGGTCATCAAAAATTGAGGAAAAGCGTAAAACTGACCCTAAAAGTCATGACTCGAAACGAAAAGAGAGCAGCAGTAGTCACACATCTCATAAGTCTGACAAAGATAAATATCATAGTAGCAAAACTAAGAAACATGAAGATGGTGATAAGATACCAAAGACCGATAAGCATGGTACGAAAGATGACAAGCCGAAAAAAGATGAGAAACCTAGGAGTGATGATAAACAAAAGCCTAAGAATGGAAAAATGGACAAAGAAAAGACATCCAAAGTAGATGAAAAAAGCAGCAAGGATAGGGATCGAAAAATAAAGGATGACGTCTCGGCTAAAAGTGAGTCGAATAAATCTGACAGGGAAAGAAAAGATTCAAAATCAAAAAGTTCTGGTGACAAACACAAAGATAGCACTAAGAAGAAGGAGAAAAGTAAACTCATTGATGACCACGATAAACATCGGGAGAAGAGGTCAGAAGACCGACGTTCTACAGATCGCGACAGCAATGGCACAACACGAGATAGATCGGCAAGCTCGTCTCACACCACATCTTCTGGCTCGAAAGACGCCCAACGTCATGAAACCAAGGACAGCAAGAAGAGCGGGAAATCTGGCAGTGGTGGCAATGGCGGAAATAATGAAGCATCAGAAACCGCACCCAAGGAATCAAAGAGCAATGAAGTGCCATCATCGTCGAAGAAACGACCGCGCGAAAACCAAGAGGATGTCAACGAGGAATATTTCTGCACGAGCAATGAGGGCAAATTGACGTTGAAAATAAAGAAACCAAAAATAGCTGCAAATATTTTTGAAGTGCAGAAAATAATTGAGTTGCGCCGATCATTGGCCAAGCTGGAAGTGAAACGACAGCAGGAGCTGTCTGAGGCTCAGAAATTGTCAGAAGAAGTTGATCGAGAGACGTTGGCCAAGACCGAAAAATCAGCACCTGACGAAATTCATCCTGGGACTCCTAAAAAGCAGACGGTCAGCGAATCGGATGACGAGGTGGAAGACCTGCGTTATTTTGAATCTTATGATGAAACCAAAAGCTTGGATTTTATAGCATACATCAAGCGACTCGGCCAGAGCAGGACATTGTCGGAGATTGACGTAAGCTCTGTTTCATCCAACGATTTGGAGGATATCAGTGATTCAGAGCTACGAGATGAAGACTATATGCCTCCCAGCTACGCTTTATTTCCATTCCCCACTATTGAATATCTTCCATTCTCGTCTAGTACGATTGACAGCACGATTGACGCTGTTATCAAAGGAATGTCAAGCGAACCTACTACTTACAAAATTGAACATTTGTCCACGTTTGACTCTGAACAGCATGGGCTACCAAAATTAGCAATTCCAAAACTAATACCTGGGACAACGTATAGATCCGAAACTTATACTTCATCAAAGACATCTACGAATCATGTCTCTCCGATTGACAATATTATCTGTCCTGTAGTTGGTGAAATTCCAGAATGTAGTGACAAAAAATGTAATAATACTAACACTATGGTTACTGATACGACATATGCAGAAATGAAGCCTCCTCAGATATCACCGTCATTGTCTGAAAAACGAGAAACAAGACGTTCCCGTAAACCCAATACAAAATACTCGAGCGATGATTATTCATTTGTTTCGGAAGATGTAGACGGTGAAGAACCCGAGGTAGCTTCGCACGCAAACAAACGTCGGTCCATGGGCTTGCAAGGCAAGGGACCCACAATAAAACGCCAGAAACTGTTTAGTACAGAATCGCCAGATATTTCCAGCATAGATTTGGTGGACAATAACAATCGGGATGAGAATATCGATGGCAATACTGCCGTGAATGAGGTGCCTATGAAGGAAATTAGGCTGTCGACAGCACGCCGCGTCGGTTTGTCGCGTCCCAAGAGCGCGGTCACTCAGTTAGCGAGAGTATCAACCCCAGACTTTGTCATGCCGCTGAGTCCTGAGAGTGACGTGTCTGCGTCGTCAAGTGAACTTGCGAAGAAATCACTGCTCGAGCATCCGTCTCCATCGACGTCAGAGGAGGAAGTGTCTGTGGCAACAGTCACTGACGAGGTCAAACGTGGTCAGAGGTCAGTTATGTCTATAAATTTAATAATAGTAGAAATATCATTTATAGTACATCCACTCCAATGCTAGCTTTTGTGTGGAACAGGAGAACATTTTTAGCATGGTAGGGCCTATAAGTACGGTAATGTATTGTTCATATTGACAATTTCAGGGGGGGGGGGGGGGGAATTTGAACTGTCCAAGGTCTTTTTAGATTGTATCCAAAAGTGAAACGGAATTGAAACTCATTCATTTCATTACAATATCTCTCCACTGTGGAGGAAGCACAGATATATGTAGGCCTAATGCCTTCAACTTGGTAGGCCTATAAGTAAGAACTACCTGTACAGTAGGCCTACAATAGTTAACGTACGGTAATCGTATGCATATCAAAATCTTCATGGGTAGGCCTATACAGCTGAGTTTTTTCTTAGCTGTTTACCTGTGGAAATGTCAGAATTCGAGGCTACAATTTTTATTTCACATCATTTGAAGGTAGCCTATCGAAAATATCTGTGTTACCCCCATATTGTATCGGAATTTCCATATCTCATATTGTCCAAAAGATCACCAAAAAGATTTTACTCTAGACTCAATTTGATTACCATGCATGCTTTAAATTGGGTTTTCAATATAAACATAATGGGCATACTCCCACTTTCAAGTACTGTAGCCTATTAACAACTTTTGACTAATCATGTGTTGTCTGCAGGAGGGGTGTCGTGGCGACCTTGAAAGGTCAACGTTACAGCAGTGACGACCTGTACAAGCCTCGGCCGTTGTTCAATCGAGCCACGCGCCGGAAGCGAGATTCTTCTCCGACATCAACGCTTGGTACGTATGTCACCTGGACCCTTCCATGTATTAGGATTTTCAGTCTTTGAGGGTCAGGTTGGAATTGTTTCTGAAATCCATTTAGGCCTAGTAATTCTTTCAATCTGATCGCTGGAACGAGAGCTTTTTGACTAGCATTGAATTGTGATGCTTACATCTTTTCATCTTCACCATCTCTAGGCCTAATTCGTCATGATTTAAAGTATTTAAGAATTCTTCTCCTGCCTGGACTTCTATTCAGTTGTCATGACAAATACAACATTTGTAGTCCTAATTAGCCAAGTAGATTTTTTCAAAATTTCGAAGAATTCTAGTATTTTTCGAAATTACCCAGGTAATTTCGACCGGTACCTGGTTCCTAATTTGTTACTTGAAGACAGTAAACCCTCGTTGATTCGAACTCGTCTAATTCGAAATTCTTCGTAATTCGAAGCAAACTTTTTTCCCGATCCCTGGTAGGCCTATAGAAAATACAATGTTGAATACTTTGATATTTTGTAACTCAAACTCTTTTTGTCCCCCAATTGCTAAATTATAACTTTAAAATCATTCTTCAGTTCCGAGTGTTTCTTCTGACAAAATGAAAGCGGTTTTTACTAATCGAGAAATTTTCATCTTTGTGATGACATTTAAATATCTTGTCTGTTCCAAACAAAGATCCATTGCTGTCGCTTGTTAGTTTTTAGTGCACTGAACTACTATTATAACATTGAAAATAGGAGTTGAAAAAATAAAATGCTTCACCAAGAATATTTTCTCCCCAAGATTACAAACTGTTTTTGTTTTAAGATACAATTTCAGTTTTCTCCTTGTACCAACATCTCATCTACAGTCCATGTGTGATTTATTGACAATTTACCAACGTCCAAAGTACGTACATTGTAAATTGTAAGTAGTACATTGTTGGTACAAGCCCGTATATTGTGCAGTGTATTGACAGAGTATGTGGCGCCTCACTTGTTTATAACATTTAATAACATTTTTCGTCATTTTTTTTCGTCAATTTAAATTTTTCATTTTAGGGACATTTTTCATTTTCTATATAGGGCCTACTCCCTTCAAATTAACGAGGGTTTGCCGTGATGATCAGTCACTTGTACTCAGTCTAGTCTATCACATTCATCAGGCTTAGCAAGTGTGCGATTTGTTACAGGTGCGGCAGTGAATGGAACGAGCGTTAGCGACGTGGTTCCGACTGACACAAACGATACACAGCAATTACCTCGTCGGCAAAGATGATCACTAAGCAATCTTTGTTTTCACATCCTCCAACCTGTTGCATGTTGCGCCTGAGAAGACAACGTCATCAATCTTGTCCAAGTGAGGACATGACTTTTGTTCCAACATTGTTCTAGTGTCGAACTCAATTTACATATATCTTGTGTTAGCCGGCCGAAAAGGAAGTTATCGGAAACAGGTTCAAATATAGCTCTAGGGAGTTTTAGTGTCACTATTTAGCAGACCTCAGGCTAAAATTACTGTAGGCAAATAATTCTCCATTCTCATTATGATGAAACCTCTATCCATTAATTGACAAGGGACTCAGAAGAAGAATCTAGTCGTGCAGGAAATGCACGGTACGGTAAAATGTGACTTTGGCTATATGGGAGTTCGATGGTAAAATATAAAAGGGTGGGAAATTATAGGGACAGAAGCTCAGGAAAATGATGAACCCAGAAACAATCCATCACGGTCTCGTCAGTAACTATTAAGTATTAATAATTAATAGGCCTAACCTAACATTAACCTTACTTTTTTTTAATCTTTAGTAACTGCAGATATATATGCAACCTACCTAGTTTCTTGTCAACATAATTAACTATGTAGAATATTTCATATTGTGATTCCAGACCTTAGAAGTTAGTACCTTGGACATAGGCCTACCTACCAATATGCATCAATGTTGTATCAATGATTGCCGTTTCGATAGTGGCTGCAATAGTGCAAACTGTGATCAGTATGTAGATTGAGCTATGCATTCTCGTCACCTTTCGTCCTCAAACCATGTGGAAGGCAAGTTGCTAAGAATAAAAGATTTTTTCAAACGCCTCGTTTGCTATGTAGGACTAACTATCATATGATTACATAGCCAGTTAATATTTAATGTTGCCAGTTTTCATAGCCAGTCAGCCAGTTTTATATGTAAGAAATAGGAATTCACAACATAGCTATTTTATGTGCAAATTGAGTCTGTATTTCCGCGTGATTATTACTGAAGTTCTTCAAAGATGTATCGAAAATGTTATTCTACTACTAAGGACTGGGTACTTGAGGCTAACTTACCTGCCCTTATTGCTGATTCAGATTCAAAGGTAATGTTGAAATGTTTTCAGCAAGCCTCTAGAATCTTGTAAACTTGGTATCTTCAAGTGAATAATAAGTTGAAAAGAAGAAGTCAAATGTCAGGTCATAAAATGAGAAGCTGTTTTCTAGATTATTCTCGTCTTTGTATATATAATGGATCATGAAATACCTTCTATATATTGATAACGTGATACATGCGTAAGTAATAGGGAGAACTAGGGTTTATTTTTGTGTATCAAATTTGCCCTACAATTCAAATTTCATCCCATTTACAAAAATGCATTGCCGTTGGTACTGTACTTGAAAAAACTTGAATAAATATATTTGTTCCCAATTGAAATGTTTTTTTGCACAGTACAACATTAGTGGATGGGGAGAGGGGAGATGCAAGTTGTTTGCTGGACCAGACATAGTCACTTAGTCGGGGTTTTACAGGAATCATTTTGTGTCATTACGACAGTTGTGAAAATACATGAATTTAAAAAATACTTATACGTAAGGACGTAACAAAATCTTTTTGCGTATTGAAATAACGCATAAAACTCGTATTGTTGTGACAATATTGAAATACATCACAAGTTGTAGGTACTAGTTACATCTCAAACTGTGTGGGACCTGCTGCTTGTTCCTTTGTACATACATACCACGTAGGCTCTTACTGACATTTTTCACATTCTGCTCACTTATTCTGAAAACTTGATGTCTTGACAGGAAAGGTGAATATATAAGATATGTGTTGCATAAAATACAGTACCCTAGTCCAATATTTTCACAAGTGAGATATTGATATGTACCTTTGATTATACAGCTATCGTACTGATGGATAGGCAACCGTGTTCCACAACTGTACAATCAAAAGACTAAAATACAAATCTAAAAGACAAAAATGTGCTGTTACTGCAATACGAATTACACTGGTTTCATATTGCATTCGTTCATGTTGCATTACGCTTTCAACGTTTATTTCAATTATATATTTTGTAATCTTTTCATGCACAAAACATTTCCTTTTTTAATAACATCAAAACTCGATACAAAATCATTGTTCCCCAATTAAGGCTATGAATGAAAAGTAGGATCATTTGGACAGGTGCACCACAAGGGCGATCTTACCACCCCATTTTAATTATTTAAAACCACCAAATTTTACCACCAGGACTGCGCTGTCTGTGACCATAATTTTCTGCCGCATATGAAAGTATTTCAGTTTCCAAAAGTCCGGAACTCATAAGTAGACCTACAAACCGTTTTTGTGATATATCCAGACATCACCAGTACAGTGAAACCTCTATGCATCGTTCCTGCATCCATCGTTTTCCTGCTTGCATCATTCATTTTTTCTCACCTCACTCCCATATAACCAATGTTGAATTTTCCTGGATGGATTGTTCTCCTGCATGGATGGTTTTATTTTTCTGGTCCCTTGATAAACGATGGATAGAGGTTTCACTGTCTGTATATTGGTAGGGGGCCTATTAAGAGTAAACAAAATACGAATGTTAATATCTTCCACTCTGAACTAAGTCTCTTGGGCAATGTTCACTTCTTTCCATTGACAGCAGATGTAAAGTTCATCACTTACAGAAAGAAAAAAGATGAGTGATAGGCCTAAATTGGTATAATTATTAATTAGCTGTATCACTACCAATTAAAGGTTGTGGCCAATTAGTACTTTATTCATCCAAGCATTTGCTCTGAGGACTATGGGAAACCACAAAAAAAAAGTCATAAAAATGGATATAAAAAGGTGTTTGTTTGTCCACTTTTTTTAAAAAACAGAAAAGTAAAAATTCGTGTTCACTTAATTTTTCTGCTAATGATTTCTTCTGTCTAAATTGGAGTCTGTTAGACAACACATTTTTGTACAAATCAGAAAAAGTAGTAGACCTTCTTACGAAAACAAGTAAATGAAAAGTGAAAGAACAATATTATCTGACTCACAATATAATTTTACCATCAATCACTACGCAAAACTGAAAAATCCAACTATTCACCCTCGTGATTTTTAGCTCTTCATTGGGAATTAACATAAATAGCATATCCATCTGTACGATAGCCATTTATAATCCATGTATGTACTTGTTTGTAATAGACCGTATTATAATAACTAATATCATTCTTTAAAAGTAGATAACATTTAAGCTCTTCTGTTACCTTAAGAGTTGATTTAGAGAAATATCAGTTTTTGGGTTATAACTTCTGAACGGTGTGAGATATAAAAATTCTTATACGGCGCGATGTACTAAGGAAACAGTTACCTTTAATACCTTCTAGATTTGTGAGATTGAAACTACCTATTCAACTATTAAAAAAAACGTTTCTTAGTCGTAGGCCTGCACGGTTGACAATTATGCGACATGAGTTATATACAGTGGTCAAATTTTATACCTTGACGGTATTAAAAATAGCGTTTCCTCCATATTAGAATCTCAATATCTAATATAGAATACCGCTCTAAAGTTATAACAAAAAAAATGATATTCTGCTAAATCAACTCCTATGGACTCTTGATCTTGAATGGTTTCTTCAGTTCATATGTGATATATAATTAGGCCTACAGTATCATTCATTAATCATTATTACTGTATCAAGTATTTAGGCCCACCTTGAATCCTGAAATATTCACCTGCCTCTGGTGAAATTGGTTTTAATTTTTAAATCATAGTATGTTGTTCTTTTTGACTTTCAGTTTTATAAAAGTAGGTTCAAGTACTGTAACACGTTCAATGTCATAATCATTTTTTGAACATAAGAAACATTGCAAACCTTGAAGTAGTGTAATTATTAGTAATTAGTTATAATAATGATAATAATGTACTAATTTGACTTGAGTTCAAAATATAATTAATTTTTAAGTTCGAAAATTGAAATGAGTGGCATTAAAATACTTGTGAATATTTCGTAACTTGATATTGCTACTACAGTAGTAGTAGTTTGTAATTAGGGCTACAATAAGGGTCATTGACATAATCATATAGTGTAAACATAAGAAAATGTTATTGTCTGAATATGAAAACATATTAGATATGTTCCTCGAACTGAATACTCAGTAATAAACATTGTGTGTATTTTGAAATTGTGATTTCCAGGTTGTATGAACTATTCCTTATAAATTTAGATTCTTTATAAATGATGATATATTTTAAAACCACTGTAATATATGTTGATTCAATGTTTAATTTCTCTTTGTATGAAATTGTGATAAATAAATAATGTAGAACAATCTCCAGTGCTGTACATGGTATAGTCAATAGTCATTAAATTATTAATACTGCCTGAAGCAAATTGGCATACCCGATGAACTTTTTTTTTTTTTTAATAACATCGAAACTTGATACAAAATCATTGTTCCCCAATTAAGGCTATGGATGAAAGATAGGATCGTTTGGACGGGGCACCACAAGGGCGATCTTACCACCCCATTTTGATTATTTAAAACTAATGGTCTTCAACACCAGGACTGCGCTGTCTGTGACCATAATTTTTCGCAGTAGATAAAAGTCTTTCAGTATAAACACACGAATGTTGATATCTTCCACTGAAGTTCCGATGAACTGTTCCGTCTTATGTCGGACTAACAACTTCAATAATTACTAGTTATTTTATTGTCACGTGTGTAGATCCGCTAACTTGAATGTCAAAATCTGCAGCGGTAAGTAACTTTTGGTGGTACATTCCAAAATCTCGTTGATGTAGATTTGTATGAACGATTTACTACCGGTATTTCTCGTCCTGAACTATAGTTTACTATAAATAAATTGACCTTGCGTGATCAGAGTGGAAGTAATTAGGTAGTACTAATTTATTCTTAGCTTGATCACCCTTGCATTGTAACAAGACAGGTCAATGTAGGCCACAATTATAATTATAATTATAGCTCATAAAAATCACCAAAATGATATAATTAATATTATTTATGAATGTTCTAAAGAATAGTGGTAAAGAGTGAATTTGTGACAGCTGCAGATGCACTGCCTCCACCATGAATTGGACGTGACAAAACTTGGAAAGAAAGAACAATAATCAAGAAAATATCCTGGAAGGTTTTTTTGTATTGATTCATAATTAATTTAAATTGCATTGAAAATCAATTTGTCATAATAGATCATATTTCAGTATTTCCCAAATAGGTTAGTTCGGATCAAAATTGGCGTACCATACTACTTCTCTTGAGTGTAAATTCTCTACATCTTGAGGAAGACAGTGAAATAAGGTGGGAAGAAGAGCATTCTCCCTCGCTCAATCTTTTTTTTTTCAAATTTGTGACGTTTCTCAAATGTGGTCCAACCAATTTGACTGCGTTTCCAGAAGAAGTTTTATGTTGATCAGGCCATATATAATGTATTACCTACAATAACTAACTAATAATATTAAAACCATGATGCGGCTTACCTTGCCGCACAAGTAAAGATATTATTATACTGTCATCTTGGATATCTAATTTAATATTTTCAAAATTTCAGCCCACACACAGAGAATTTCCTCTATGTGGGCTCCTTAATCTTCATTAAAAAATTGAAAAAAAAATTCAAGTGTGTAAGATGAGAATGGAATGAGTTTAAAATGAAAAAAAAATGAATGAAAAATATTGTGCAAACTCTACGACCTGTACAGTGCAAAAATAATGAAAAAAAAACTAATGGGATGGAAGACTTCCATTAATTGCATCTAAACATTATCTGAATCATATTGAAAAATGGCTAGCTGAAAGATTTTATCAAAAGTGAGCCTCCCCCACCTGCTAGCGGGTAAAAAATTGTAAAAAATAGACCATGGTAGCGGATCTAGGCGGCTGGATTCGGATTCGCCACCCATTTTCAAAGATCGTATTCATTTACTGCGCAGTCAGTTTTGTACTACCGGTATCTCCAGGGCAGTGGCAGGGCAGCGGAGTACGGCAAGGCCTTCTATATTATTGTAATAAATATAGAAGGCCTTGAGTGCGGCCAGTAGTTAACAAATGGCCGACAAAGTGACAGATTCCGATTCCTTAGGAAATTCTCTACATAGGCCTATGTCTTCAGTAAATAACGAAGAAATTATCTCGGAACTAACTAAAGACATACGTGACTGTTCATTAGGAGAAGATGATAACTATATTACAGAAGGGACCGGTGATAATGAGAAGTCATCACATGTGCCTCTTCCAGACAATGACATTCCAGAAGATTTCGACAAGTCTGATGATGAAGAGACGGACCCCAGTACCGAGAAGGAAGATGATTTTATAGATGAAGATTGTATGAAAGATGCCGAGGTTACCTACACTGAAGATGAAAAAGAGGTAGGCCTAGAGCGTATACCGGTATCTATGTAGGTCCAGCTGGGGAATTTAATTATAAGCCCTGGTTTTAGGTTATGTTGCCTTGTCAGTTTTATTATGGTTTCATCATAGATGTATAGAGGCCTAGGTCAAACACTACAAATTCAATGCCTAGGTCCTCTCAGTGGTTTTATGATTGAGTTTATACATTGAGTTTGTGTCATTAGTTTGTAGTTACTACAAACTCAATGGTTCAAGCATTAATATAGAAATGGTTCAAGTGTTTCCAGTTGTTGTGTACCAGTAGGTCTTAGAAATAGGTCTAGGTCCTAGGCCTACAGACCTACTTGTTCTTGATATTCAATTGTTCATTCTTGGTGTGACATTTTATTCAGGCCGACCCTATTCCCACAAACGTTCGTGTGGGTCGTTCCCACAGCAATAAAAACTAGCCAGGTAGTGTTCCTAAGAACCGTTGGTGCCAGACAGGCCAACAAAACTATTCTACGAACTGTCGTGCCGGCAAGTCTGACAAATATTATTCTCACCAACCATTCGTGGTGGAAGGAATAGCATAGGCTTACACTATTCCCACGAATTGTTTATGGTGATGAGAATATGTTCAATCTCCATTCCCACAAACGATCGTTCGAGTCCTGGCAGTAGCCGACCCGCGTGGCCACTTCTATTTCCTCGAACGAGCTCACAAAACCACATTTCCTTGTGGTTCATTTGGTTGCATACAGAGGACGCTGGCAGTGTGATGCTGCTAACTAGAAGTCAAAACAAGATGAACAAAATGAACTTGTTTTTAACCCCAATCTTTCACTACCGTACCTGTCTTAATCTATTCGCCTATGAAGCGGTGTGGTCAGAGAGGTGTGTGGAGAGGGCAGTGCTCTGCCTCAACACGAGAAGCGAATATCACAAGATTAACTACCAGTATATAATTTCAGAAAATACAGATAGTTTTGTATATGACGGTACCGGCATTGATATTGTAATGTTACCGGTCTATAAACTCAATGCCGGTATGTGGTCTCATATGAGAAAAATAATCTCTTCCAATACCCAATACCCAAGACACCATTAAATTCTTTGGTACTTTAACTCGTAAACATTGTTGCTCTTGTTGCGTGCTACGTGAATTTACCTAAATATAGGCCTAGGCCCACGTACCAATCTAACTACCGGTATCCATTTATTTTTGTTCTCTTTTGAAGAAACTGAAAGGAAGACTCGTTATTAAATTATCACCCTTACAAACCTGACCTAATCAATCAAACCTGACCAACCGGAACCTAATGCTAACATCAATGGGTTGGAGTGTATAGCCAAGCCACTCCATAGTTGAATGGTTCTTCTATTTTTTGAAAATATTCCCAAATGGAGACTGAGCCCTCAACCCTGCGAACGACAGGCCATCATTCTAACTGTCAAGCTACGGGAGCTGCACGGCGATTTATTCAGTCATTCCAACTACAGTATTATCGATGTATTGTCGAGCAATTGAACATTGAAATAATAAATAATTAATAATGAAGTTGGTGGTAGGCCCATTTCATGTCAAGTAGCTCAACTAGGTCTAATGGAGGGTCATCTATCTCGTTTTTACGAGATACGGATTTAGCTGATTTACCTATAAATTGAAAAATCTTCAACTGGATTATTACCTTAATTGATCCATGTGCCTTCACAACAACCACATAACAATCTCTGTGAAAATTATTTTTTGTACAATTAGGAAAATGTCTAAACCACATTTAACAATCTCTGTGAAAATTATTTTTTGTACAATTAGGAAAATGTCTAAACCACATTTAACAATCTCTGTGAAAATTATTTTTTGTACAATTAGGAAAATGTCTAAACTACACTGATTTTACTCGGGTAGGCCTATAGCGAATGAACTGTTTATTAACTGCCCTTTAATTTATTCCAGAGGCTGCGTCTTGAGGCAGACGTCCACAAGTCTAAAGGCAACGATTTGTTCAAGTCCGGTGAATACCGAGAATCATCCAGTCTCTACACGCTCGGTCTGCGTACATGCCCGCTCATGTTTGACAAGGAACGATCCATACTCTATTGCAATCGTGCCGCAGCTAAGATGAAACTGACCTTGAATAAAACCGCCATCGAAGACTGTACCAAAGCTATCGAACTGAATCCATCGTATTTAAAGGCTTACTTCCGGAGAGCACAAATGTACGAGGAGACGGATAAACTGGACGAGGCATTGGGAGATTATGCGAAGATATTAGAATTGGATCCGTCGCACAAAGAAGCTAATATTGCGTGTCGCACGCTACCACAAAAAATTGAAATCAGGAATGAGAAAATGAAAACAGAAATGCTAGGTTAGCCATTTCCATAATTTTAATTATCAGACCTAGCCTAATTGAAATAATTGATGGATGGATGGATATTGTGGTTTAACGGCCCATCAACGACGTGGTTATATTGCACCGGTTAATTGATGGATGTTGGCACTTGAAGTTGTCTACCAACTTATCATGATGAAAAATGATACTCAGTCCACTAGCTTGACAAGAGAAGTTTGTTTTTGAAAAGTTAGTTTGTTAGTTTGGAAAAGATCTCCCCCCCCCCCTGCCCCTTAATTTGCCCAGACACTTGAGTAAGGTAATTTAAATGTTCAGCTTAGTGATGTATGTATTATACTACTTCCTATTTCAGTTGACCGACCAATGTGTAAACATATCTTACAAATTGTGTAGGTCTATGCCCCGATCATGAAATGTGCTAACCAATTGGCTCGGAAAAGAGAGTCTTCAACCTAAAGATTAGCTGCCTAGCTTGTTCAGACAGTTTACTTGATCTGCGTTAGAAATTGAAGACAAGTTGGACATGAATTTGAGTTCTGCATAAGGCATGGGTTTTTGTAAACATTGTCATCATCTGCTCATATAACCTTCTACACTGTTAGTGTAGTTGTTGAGCAAACCATTAAACTTGAGGATCTGTCAATACTTCTGGCATTCATTATGGTTTCTTTTGTTTCAGGCAAACTGAAAGATCTCGGCAACATGATTCTTCGTCCTTTCGGCCTATCAACAAATAACTTCCAACTGAATCAAGATCCAAGTGGCAAAGGCTATTCAGTGAACTTTCAACAAAATGCTCAATGAACGTTTTTGCCAAACTTTGACTGCTGGAATCTACTAATTACTTCTATTTATTAGATCAAATATATCCATTTCAGTCATGTATATATATATATCTCTCTCATGTATATTCAATCTATCACCATTTCACCATAGTTGAAAGTTATATTAATTTTTTCCAAGCAATTTACACACTGGTCATAATTAACAACTTATATATATATATAAATAAATATATATATATATATATATATATATATATATATATATATATATATATATATATATATATATATATATATATATATATATATACATATATATATATATATATATATATATATATATATATATGTATATTTATATATATATATATATATATATATATATATATATATATATATATATATATATATATATATATATATTTGATAAAAAACCTTTTTTTTAAAGCGAATAAATACATAGACTTGACAACTTGCAATATACTTTCTTGCTTTATTTTGGTTTTCTTATACGTATGGTACGTAGGGTCTGAAACTCCATTGTTTACATATCCTTTTTCTCCTACCAGATGCAATTTTATTATTCACTGTTATTGCCATACTGGAAGCAATGGCAGCTACGGGCAACCGACAAATGTATGAATAACAATGAACCGATCACTTTCAATTTTCAGCTTCATATTACTATATTGGCTCACTTTACTCGACAGTGTACATCAGAATATGAATTATGTAGGTGTATAGGTGTTTATGTTTGATACACGTTATATAATATGTACATATTACATATCATATATGAATTGAATGAAGGGAAAGAAAGAAAGAACAGCAGCTTACCGAGATTTATTCATAAACAAAGACAAATACCTACTCATAGTGGAGAGCCCGTAGATAGAACAGAGATGAAATTTCTTACACCCGAAATTCTGATGTTTGGCTATTGCCTTGGTCACAGTAGAGTAGAGAGTGATGAACTGATGAAGGCTGCTTGTTTGGGTAGGTGGGTGAAAGAGGGGGGGGGGGACATTAAATTAAAATTGAAGTTGGGAGGGGGGGAGGGCTTCATAGTGGTTGGATATGTGGAAGGAGGCTAAAAGAAGCTGCTATACATACATTTCACTTGGTGATACTTTTGGGTATCTGGTAATGCATTATCCGGGCATTATTCTGTTGCCCGCAATATGGAAAATATTGCTTTTAAATTGGGCGACCGTTGCAGCAAGGTCAACCTCGCATTATCATCCTTTATTTTTCCATCTCACCTCCCAGAATTATGTGAGTGCTGAAAGTTTCTTGGGTAATGGGAAAGAAGCGGTCATTATCTATTATGTAGCAACCGTCCCGGCATCAGCTTTGACTATAAAGGGAAACCACAAAACCATTGTGAAGGTCGATGGTGGCCGATTGAACCAAGGTTCAATTTGACCCTCACCTCCCGGGTCACATGAAGCGAGCGGGTTATGTGTCGTGGATCGATGGAACATTATCATGTTAAATGTTTTCATGCACAGGGGTGAATAATTTTATTGTTTATCTACGATTTTTATCAGCAAATTCATTTAAGCAATGAAATAACATTTACATTACAGTACAAAAAAATGAGGATGTAAAATTTACTGTAAGCATTCGAATGACCTAGAACTATTTTCAATTCACTCATGGATGTACTCGCGGGTGTAGGCCCAAGTTGTATCAACTTGTAATATATGACAGTTGTGAGTCGTCAGGGTAAGCTCTAGGTGAGCTGAGCTTACCATAGAGAAAATGTCATAATAAGAAATAACAGGCTGTACTGAAAAAATTACAATTATACAAACATTCAATGTATAAACATACAAAAAACATTCAATGTTCAGTATACTTTCATATTGTGGTACTTCGATTTATATTGAATTTTGCTACTGCTTCCTATAACAGTTTAGTTATAGTTAGTGTACTAGGAAAATGCGGGATTTGCGTTTTGAGATGAGCTTAGAAGTATGGAAATCTAGAATAAAAAATATTCTGTCAGCTCAATCTACATATATGGACCTTGGATTACTTCAAGCGTTCAAAAACCTTACCTGCAACTTGTTGATATTTATAGTGCTGCAACCTGTCGCATAATTATACACTTTGCAAAACCAATTGATCGAAATGTTCAATAAAATGTATACTTTTATTGCGTTTTCTTCGTCATTTCTCATCCGATTGTTACAAAAGTCACTGAAAATATGCATGATAATGTTTTTCATATTCAGTAAAAATTTTGAAGCTTTTAAAACTAATGTAATATTCAATTATTTTCCATCTGGGTTATTCTTATGGGGATTTTCCAAACTTTCCCAATATTTTTCTGGAGAAACCTCCTGAACGATTTTCTGAAAAACAATCCCAGCCTATTCAGGTATGACAGAAATATGTGGAAAAAGTTTCAAGTTGCTAAGTATTTTTTTCTGACCTGTATGCCACGCACAAAATAAAAAAATTAAATCAATCCCATTTTTTTTCGGTATGTGAAATGGAATCTTCGCTATGCTCATCTGATGAAGCTCCGTAACTCAACTTTGTATTGCGCGCTGTGTTACCGCTTCATCTCACCCTGCAAACCCCAAGTTTCAGAGACGCTGACTTAATTGCAGCTCGCGTCTGAACCCTTCGGCTGACTGATAGAGCTGGTGGCATTGCGTGAATAGGCAAACCTGCTCCACTTGTCACTCGAACCCTGCTGCATCATTGTAGCGAGTGATTAAGTTTGTATTGTCAGATTCATTGTTATGAATGTTTCCTAATCATTGATTGGTGATCTGTGTCTATTATTGAAACAATTTCAAATTAATTGAGTTCAATGAGATTATTATGAGTATTTTCTGTGGAAAGATATATTCACATATTTTTCAAATGAGTAGTCTATTCCTTATTCATTCATATTGTATGCCATAATTACTAATTCATGAAAACCTATGAAAATGGTCCAACTTTCACCAAGGGTGAGAGTGTCTTGCCAATTTATAATTTAAAAATTATAATCAGTCCTAATGAAAGCTATGTCAATGCTAGACTAATAAAGTGTACGCTATATTCTAGCAAATTTTATTACAAACACATGTAGTTGATTGTTTGTATTTTAAGAAGAATGAATGTTTTTAATAACTCATTCAACAAACAAAATTGGTGAATAAGACGAAAATCAGGAACATAAGTAATAGCCATCCATATGCTCAAAAGAGCTATTTAAAAGCTCTGAAAATATGCATTTCAATTATTATATCATTTACTTATACTGGAATATTAATACAAATATTATCAGAAGAGACGGAGAAGAGAAAAATGTCGGAATATTGGAAATTTCCGATTTTTGTTTGAAAGCTTGAATATAGTGTAGGCTATACATAACTGGAATCATTATTGGTATCATATATAATATATGATATATATATATATATATATATATATATATATATATATATATATATATATATATATATATATATATATATATTTATATATAATAATATATAATAATATAATATATAATATAATGTATATACATATATATATATATATATATATATATATATATATATATATATATATATATATATATATATATATATATATATATATATATATATATATGTGTGTGTGTGTGTGTGTTTTACATTATTTGAATCAATCAAGAAAGCTATTAACATCATTAACAACTCAAGAAAAACCAATTATATATCTCAAAATGATTGAAATTATCAAAAGTGAGATGATAGATTTATAATCAAGGTTTTTGTCTATACCTAGCTGCTGAATTATATAATGACCGGATGATAAGGCCGTTGATCTATAGCTTTCCAGCACACTTCATATGAGATCTTCCTCATCTTGCAACGTATAATTATGCTGTATTTTTCTTGTTTTGATTATTTTCACGTGTTGGCTCATCCTTACTCTGTTTATTACTCTGTCATTATATCAATCCATGATCAATCAAACTTAGCAAGGGTCGTGTTCAGATATGAACTACCTCATAATGAATACTAATTAATTTTCCACTTGTTGGTTTTCCGCTTCCCGAAAACTTGAATATAATGTCACATAATAAGGACCATGAAAGCTTAAAACATCATATCATAATACCGGTATCTATAAATGCAGTAGGCCTAGAGAAGATATAGGTTTCAAACGACTCCCGTCTCTTTCACTGTTGTGCATGTCATTTAGCATTGGCGATTAGAAGTTTCGCTTTATATAAAATGCTGCGATTCACAGCCTTGGCTGTACACTGAATCAAACTTCACGGAATTTTAAGTTCATAGCTACTACCAAATTCGAAGGCAATGATACTCAATTTTTGGTTTAATCATTGTTGGTCACAATTTCATTGTTGTCCATTTATTACAACAATGTGTGACATTGGCATCACTTGGAAAAAGTGTACTACACATCAAATGACTCATTATATTATATTATACAAAAACTGGTTTCACATTTATTTTCAACCGTTCCTTTTTTTGACGAAGAAAAACGAGTGTTACTGAATTGTGCTGAAACTTGATGGTATGGCAGATATGGTTACAAGAATCGAATCTCGTAAGTACTCTCATTCAAGTTGCAGCATTGGTGCAGTGTGTATTCACTTGCCTCTTTTTTCTTCCTTTTGCTCTTTTTTTACAGTTCATTCACTGCGTGTAGTGTATATGTAAGCCCAGCCTACATATTATCTTACCATTTTTAACTTTGGTCGGGTGGTAAACTTACGAATATCTTCTGGAGACGGATTCTTTTCATCAGCTCTGTCATTATCGTATTTAGGTCCGTGAACTTAGTGCCTCCCACATATAGTACTGATTCTGAAAAGTTCCGACTATTTAGTTTCCGATATTAAAAATTGGGAACCAAGTTTTAGCACTAATAATTGACAACTTAAGATATAGGCTTCTGTCAAGTGACATCAGCAATTGTTGAAATAGATGGACAACAATTTGTCCACCAGTTGGAATTAACCTATCAGAATATTTGATAGTCCACCAGTTCGCTTTATTGCTATGGTAACTATTGTTTGTCATTTTGTTACTAAATCTTGACAGCTTCAGCAGTCGGCCAGTTGGATCTATATAAATTTTGTGGTCATATAGAGATATTCTGAATTTCACCACAGTTTTAAAAATGCCCCCTTGATTGAATATCATATTTCATGACGTCAAATGGGTGGAAAATGCAAGTCGTCAAAAGACTACTTTTTAGTTTTTATTTCCACTTTACGTCACAAATCATAACATCCAATCATAGTAAGTTAAAGAAAGAGTATTTTTAAAGAGGGAATCGGCATTTTAAATTGCATTCGACACTAGAAGTAAAAACAAAACACGCTTCTAAATGCCAATATGGCCGATGAAAGGTTTCAAAAATACTCGCAACAATGTAACATTATTAATGAATGTCATTGTTGAGATATGCGCACGCTTTATTTTGTAACCTCTTCATAAGTTCCACGGTTCACCACTAGAGTGTGCCTGCAACTTTGATTTGACGAATAAATCTAGGAATTTGTTTCAAGGAAAACCCACAAATAAAAAGGTATCATTCTTTAAAATTTATCCAGATGTAGCAATGTTCAAATAGTAACTTATACTAAATTATTATTTTTTTAAATGTGGAAAATACCGAGAAAACTAGATGAAAAATACGTTGAACCATTACATACAACAAAACCAGTAGGAAGTTAGCATGAAAATGACAATCGAATTGATTATAGGCCTATATCGATTGAGTAAACCTTCCTCTATCAGATGAACTAAATTTATTCAAACCAAATAGTTAAAAAAAGAGTTTAAAATGATTTGAAAGAAACTAAATAGTTTCTGTAACCTTGATTTACCACAAAAAATGGCGTGACTTTTCCTAGTCTTGTATGCCAAGCGCATATGGTTGAGCTGTTTATCAGTAGTTCAGCCTGGAGGCAGTTGTTTTACGAACTCATACCTATACACATCACATCGATTCCACATCGATATCATACACGATCAAATATCTCAAGAAATAATCAAACTATGTACATAACGCGAGAAATATGTTTTGTGACCATTTTAAATGTCAATAGACCCTACTAAAGCACAACAATCGTAGTAGCTTTTCGGATGAACGTATTTTTGTGAAACTGCTTCACACCGTACAGAAAAGTACTTTCTAAAATATTGTCGAACCATAATAAACATTCACAATATGCTCACAAATAATTACCCTGGTGGGAACTTCATGCCCTATATAGAGATCTTTTCTAACAGCCGGCCGTTGAACCGATTAATTCCGCTTAAAAATAATCTCAATCTATTCTGATACGATACCAATGTCCAGAACTAGTTTTGAGTCGACTGGTTATTTGCCTGATCTGTTTGCATGCCGTGTACATAATTTAAAAAAAAACGAAACCTGATTTTTTTCATCAAGGGAAATAGAAGTTTTTGCCACCCTCATCTGATTACTGTTGTTCTTTGTAGTTGGATTTGTTGGGTTGGTATTGAGTTGCTTTTCAACAGTTGCGTACTGTGCTTGGTTCTTCTAAGAGTGGAGAGATGTGAAATACAATCAATGTAGCCTACATACATGTATTTTGGACATCATCCAAGATTATATCGGATACGATAGAAGAATCAGGATAGTCTATAGGATATCGGGTTGAGTGACCTGGGACGAATAATAGGTCGTTACAAGTATACGGTAAACGGTAAAATATATGGTGAAATACAGTTTGATTTTCTCACAAAAAAAAAAAAAAAAAAATTATTATTATTTTTTTTTTCATTTCTTTTATTCGTTCATTGAATAGCCTGGAAGCTAGTTTTTTGTAGGGCATACATCAATAATAAAAGTGATACGTAAAAGTAACAAAAGTAATATTGTAACATATCTCACCCCTAAAGACACAATCACAAAAAGCAAAATTAACACGAACGGGTATACATATTGAAATACATAGATAATATAATTCAAACTTTCCCACTAAATTATAGTCATCTACCTCTTCACTCCAATCAATTCAATACACTTCATTTCAAAACATCCTACACTCATCACATTTCTGATCTTACTAGGAACACTCGTATTCTTGCATCCCATCATGAAGAATTGAACTTGGCCATTTTTTTCCATTGTAATAAATGAATCAATTTGCAATTTGCAATGAAGAATCGACTCTTTGAAAATAACATTATATGATTAAGAATATCATGAAAATTATAAATAACTATTCATACATATTGTATGTATGTATTATTTTATTGGATGAGCGAAGCGAAGACTCAATTTTATCATACTCGAAATAAAGGCAAGTTTTTTTTCGCGCTTCACAGCTCAAACTAAAATTCAAATCCAGTTGAAATATGTCATACACAATTTTATCTATCCAATTTGATACTGTGTAGTTTTGAGGTGCAATCGATTGTACCACTTCTGAGATAACCAATTTCAAAATTTTCAAAAATCTCATAAGAATAACCCGGAGGAGAAAATTTTTGACCAATATTTTCTCCGAAAAATGTAATTGAAATATATCAACGATTTTTCAATCTTTGCTCGTCCATCAAGCGGTACATATGTTTCCACTTCCAATATGTAGCTTATAAGGCTTGTATTATAACTAATTAAATTGAATTCAATCTTAGTATCACATGTATCGCATGACGTAAACAGAGTTTGCAAAATTATTCAGAATTTAATTGTTCAGTTCAAATGTAGCTCCATTCTCGTTTCGTAACTCCAATAAGATAGAAACTATACGAATACAATCATTTGTACATGTGTGTGTACACACCCGTTTTTCAGTTGTTATTATAGTCTCAAGAAATGAAAGAAAACAATTCTTTGTAGACTTGCGGTCGCCCAAGGTGATGGCTTCGATCGACAGTTTTCTGCGTGAAATAGCACTAACGTTCGGGTATATCAATCCGCCATATTTGCCGATTGCATATTTGCATATTGGCGAAAATATATTTGTGACGTTCAAAATTATTTTCTACTAGTTGAATCTTTCAGTTGAGTAGGAAGATCATTTCTACACCTATTCTACAGCATTCACGGAAGAAAGATGCTAGATTAGATGTGGGCAAATTTCCTCTCCTAAATAGGACAGGTTACAGGTAGGGAATTGAATGGGCTCAGTAGAAGTGCATTTGAGGGGGATGAAAAAGGGTGAAACAATTCCGTGATAAGATTATGCAGGTGGTCAAATAGTCGTGACCAAGGATAAGGAACTTGCCACTGTGCATTTATGCGCAACTGTGAGTTATGCAATAATAATAATAATATGTTATATCTTTCGTCAATGCCTCAAGCCCACTTCCTATTCCGTAGTTTGATGACTATTATTCAGAATACGTGCAGATATCATCGGATAGATAATATAATATTTCAACTATTATATGTAAATATCTATATCATCTATATGTAGATACCCTATTTCTCAAAACAATATTTCTAGCCATATAAGATTTTTATGGCAGCTCTTATTGTAGATTAACATTAACCAATTACACAAGAGCTATACCTTTTTGATAGGCGGCTTCATTTTTCAATGGGCATTGCAGAAAATGTAAAAGTGAATTGCTACTGTTGTCTTTATCATACTAAATATGGATCTTGGCATATTTGCAGTCATTCAAATAATTGAATTCTTTTATGTGAATGTATTATGATTTTAAGTAACCAGAGACGAGGAAAACATCTGATGAATTTTCTGTCACCATGTCATGATTCTTGTTATAATGCTCATTATTTATTGCTCTCCCTGCATGCAATTTTCGGCTTATATAAAAGTATGATGAACGTTACTAATATTCAGTCCGAGTTTTAAGTTGATATAATATATAAACAACATGTGACCAAAAATAAATTTTCAGAATATTAATAGTTGGATATGATTTCCATGTTTTGTGGTCAACAACCTCATTCTCTCGAAATCATCCGCAACGTCTCCAAATATATATGTATCCCCTGATTTTACTATAATTTTGATTATATATAATTTAAATTGCGCTTGGAAATCGAAAACCAGTTCTCAGCTTTTTGAAATTAGCACAATTTATACAACCTCTGAAACTTGGGTAACTATAACGACGAGCAGACAGGATTTCTCATCTCTTCCTACCGTTTCTCTCGTTACCTCCATTATCCAAACACCAAGATCAAACTTAAATTAAATAATGAAACTCACATCATACCCTGCACTCAACTCAAGTACTACAACTAATTCAAATGACATTCTACAGTGAAGCGTGTGATGGAATATGATAACGCGTCGTAAAAGCGTCGGAAAACTCTTGAATTTCCCGGCGTCGCGGCGCTCTCTTCATTTATAAACTCCCTTATGGCAACAGTTTCCTACACGCACACACACACACACACACATACACACAGACATCGACCTAGCTATATTGACGTTACACAATATAGACGCCCATAGAGTCAGGGGTTTATTGGGGAGCGACGCATGCGTAGTACCATAGACTGTTCAAACCGACCGCTCGTCTATCGTGACGATTACGACAGAACGGTCGGTTGAACAGTCCATTCACTGACGGCATGTAATACATTCTACACACTATCTCTCTCTCGCTCACACTCGCGGCAAGGACGAGATTTTTGTTCTAGTCAGTGAATACCAGAATTGTTTAGTGGGTAGGTCGTTATAACAGTTCTGTCGTTGACTCGTCGTTATTATAATAATACACCCTCGAACTACTCTATAGGAATTTGACAGCATTGTTGAGGCAATCGTGCATTTTAAATGGCTGTGTTGAAAGGGTATTAGTTCTTCTTTTAAAATCTATTGTAAATGTCAGCGAATAACAGCTGGTGTCATATTTTTTAGAACTGCTGATAAAGTTAACGTATTTAACACGTTTCGTATTAAACATCATCGTTTGTAAACTGTCGATGCTGTGGCTTTCATAGACACGGAATCTTGAAGAGTAATCGTGAAATCAAGAGGATTTTGTCGAGAATAATCAGTAGCCGGTTATTTTGAGGTAAGCAAAACCATTCATTCATTCATTCATTCAAACTCATTCATACTTATGGATTATCATTTGTTGGATTATCTAAACTGGAAATGAAAAGAGTTATTGAGTCTTGATACGTAATTTTGGTTCGCTCACGTTTATACAAGTTATAATTAGGAGATGTACAACATGACTTTTAATTTCGTTACAAGGTTGAACGATCCCGTGTCAACGAAAGCTAGCTTCATGGATATCGATATATTATTCATCGCAATTAATTTAATTTATTTTTGAATGAGAAATAATAATCACAAGTTATTCTCATCGAGAATTTATTTGAATGGTTGTCATTCGAGCGAATTGCAGCGTGTTACAGCGTGACTGTTTATCTATTTGCACTTGCGGTCACAAAGAGTGCAGGTCATATCAAGCCACATTGGATTGCTTCCTGAATAACAAAATGAAATTACTGATATCATACACACACTAACATAGGTATCAATGTACAGTACATACACACTCCACTTACTCTCTATGGAAAAAATTGGAGGTAAAATCAGGCCATACATTTTATTTCAATCAAAATTAAGAGTTCGAAAGAAAACATCTCATGTGTCCGTAAGTTTACTATTGAAAGAAATTACAGTAAGTACTATGCTTTAGAAACTGAATTCAGTGTTGGATTTGGATTCGAGTTCAGCATAAGTCTTGGCTTTTTGTAAACGTTTTTTTCACGTATCATTACCTCATCGTTTTATTTTCATTTTCTCATTCATACCTTCAAACAACCTAGCTGTTGAAGAAGTCCTTGAGAGAACAATGATCTAATAAGCACTTTGAACTGTGTGTATTGAAATATGTTTCATTTTCAATCATACTGTTTATTCCTCAAACCTCTTTCGAGGATATCCAGGAAATCGTGAGTGATTTTTATAAGTGATTTGAAATCTTTTAGAAGTATATTCCTTCGGCGCTATCCGGTTACATATCAAAGGTATGAATATACGTATATGGCGAAGAACTTCTCATGGATCGTTTCTCAATTTTTATCGACAAGTTATGTCTCTGTTCGATGTAGGAAATTAAAAATTGTTACTATCGTCATTTTTCTCCTCTTTCTCTTATTCTCTTTTGTTTCCTCCTCAACGTTCCATTCAGCTTTTCCTCACCGAAGCAACATTGAATGGTTTGTATAATATAGTCTTGCGACGTCGTGTACGTAGAATGTATATTGTAGTGTAACGGCGTTTCAACGTTGCTCGATCAGTTGTGCAATAGTTCAAATTGTCGTTCAGTTATTCTCCAGTTGTCGTATAAAACACCCTTTCCCCCCATTTCCCTCATTGCTATCATTTCTCACTGTGAATCGTGACTATCGTGTGATCACTTGACCTAACTTGGTATCTGGAATATCCTGTTTATGAATATATATAGGAGAGTAAAATTTATGTTATAGTATTTGCTACAGTAATTTTATTGGTTACCGAGACGTGTGGCCGAGTGATAACACACTGAACCGTCATTCGGGAGACCGGGGTTCGATTCCCGCCGTGGTCGACCATCCTGACAGGTTTTTTTTTTGGTTTCCCTCTGTCGTTCAGGTTGATACTGGGATGGTTTCTTAACAACAGGCCACGACCGACTCCTTCCCACAATCCAAAACACCTAATAAAATAACCTTTCATCTCATCATCCCATCAACTCATTCATCATCCAACCGACGCAAATAGATCGTAGTCATCAGTATAGTGCGTCATCAAAACCGAATATATATATATAACAAAAATAATTGAATGTGGAATACAATCACTCGTATATTTCAGTCTCCCATACGAAATTCACCGATACGACAGTTATGTTATCACATTACGACTGTTACAACGTCATCTGTTCTTTAGTTATGAGGAATGCCATCTCCCAAAGAGAAGCGACGTCGCTGCTGATAACATTCCAAAAAAAAATTTAGTCAAGAAACCTCTCTTATCATAAAAATGTATCTTTCATCTCTGATTTTTCATAGAATACTAGTTTTCACAAAATACTATATAGGCCTATCGATGGTTGATTTTTCTCTTTCACCATTCAGAAGAAATCTTCAATAGAATTCCATTCTAGAAATGTTGACGTGATACCCGACCCGTGTATATATGGTGTATATAACTATAGTCAGAGTAATTTTCTTCATCAATGGACAATTGAAATGGTTTATTGGTGATGATGATAGTGATCATTATTACTATCATAAGGCATTTATTGAACATCATTTTTATTTTACAGTGTAAAATGTTCGGCATGTCAGAATATATATAAATACGAGTAGGCCTATAAAAATATAAAACATAAATCATAGAATTACGATCAATAACATTATTGCTTGATTCAATTTATTCAGTCAGTTGTATAGACCCAACACCGTATAATAACAGTACAGAACACTGCTAAGAGATAAATGATAGTATTGAAGTTGAGTGAAGTTAACCAGCAAGTAATCATCAATAATTTTAATGTATTTTTGAAAATTGATCAATTTGAGATCCAATGGTTCCAGATTATTTGAGAAGTGACTATAAAATTTGTACCTGGCATAGATGATTGTTTGAGTATAGTGAGATTTTAGGTCGTCGTGAATGAAAATTACTTTTATTTCTTGTGCAATACCTGTTATGAATTGAGAGGTTCTTAGGATGGCTAAATTAGGGTTCCACCCTACAAATAGTATGCTTACCATATATATTCATAATGAAGGTATAGTGACTACCTTCATTATACATAATATATTAACCATACTCAACTTGTTGATATTCAATTTAAAAAAAATAATAAGTGAAAACGTATCTTTATGAAAAAAAAAACTTGGCAATGGGGTTGTGACTAGCTTTTTCCAGGTACTACAAGGTTCTTTTCTGAAGTAGAAATATAGTCGGTTGTCTTGAGGTGATGCTCTCATAATATGAACATATTGAAGATGACTTTGCGCATAAGAATAGTAGTAAGTACAGTTCTTACATCGCAAATGGTCATAAATCTCTTCACAAGGTAACTTGCAGATGCTGACTTCATTGCAAGTTCCTTCCTCACATCTATTTATTGAATTATCAATACCTGAAAAATTGACCTCTGTTGAATGATCGATCGTTATTTTTCCCGACTGAATTCAATGATATGTCATATTTAGAATATCTCTTCTGGTAGAAAATTGTATATAGCAACATTTTATTCACAATAATTATTATGTCATTTGCTTCACACTGACGTGTAATTGGACTGATTTCGCCGTTGATTAAAATTCCAAATCCAAGTTATTCACAGATATATTATAGAATGACGAGTGAACGGCCAAAAGAGATAGCTCAATATAGCTCACCAATTGTTATATGCACATAATGGGAGCAATGTTGGATCCATGGCAAAGTCTCCCATTTATATTTATTTCATTTAAAAATATTGTCCGGGATTCATTGGCCGTATGAACTGACAGTTGTCTGTTCATTAAATGATCTTGTATCGCGTTATTGGCTAATCCCACTATCATCTTATTCTTATGCATAAATCCATGTAGTAATAATGACACCTTCTTGAAGTACCGTAATTTAAGATGACCAGTGCAGGTTAATTTGCGACGATAATTGTTGGTGCGTCAGAGATAAATCTTTCTATTGATGATGTTCTACTACCTTTTCACAAATCATTGTTATTCATTCAGAATTTTAAAATGTTGAATGAACCCAACAGGTCTATTATAAAATACGTATTATAATGATTACAAAAAACTGATACTAATGAAATTGGTTGATGAATTCCAACATTTTTTCTGTTTCTTTTTTCGAAACGTGGGATTACTTTTAATTGTTTTAATGAATTAGTTAGAAAATTCTCCGCGTTTTGGGGATCGGGTTTGATATGTTGCACGGTGTTTCATCTTTAGTCCCGATGACATATTTTCATCAATGCTATTAATAATTGCAATGATATTATTCAAATCATCATCAATATTCATCATCTATGTTATCAATGTTATTCATGAAAGAATGGACCGTTTTCCCACATCACTACAGACCACCGGACTACTGAGACAGGTGGCCGAGTGGTAACACATTGAATCACCATTCGGGAGACCGGGGTTCGATTCCCGCCATGGTCGACCATCCTGACAGGGATCTTTCATGGTTTCCCTCTCTTGTTCAGGTTGATACTGGGATGGTTCTTTAATAACAGGCCACGACCGACTCCTTCCCACCATACAAAACATCTAATAAAGTAACCTTTCATCTCATCATCCCATCATCTCATTCATCATCCACCGACGCCAATAGATCGTAGTCATCAGTGTAGTGCGTCGCTAAAACCCAATATGAGAAAATAACCACCGGACTTTGGTCCCTCATCTTTCGTTTTTTTTGTCAGACCATAGAGCTAGAGTATATGGGGTTGATCTGTCTAATTTAAAATATCCCTCGTTAATCTTTTGTAATGTTAAGTTGTAACGGAGAAGATCGTGATCTCCCACTATTCACTCCGATGACTTTGGGAATCCACGAAAAAAAAAACAGTCAGGATTGAGCCAAACCTTGGCCTCCTGAATGACGGTTTTGCGCGTTAGCGACTGATCCACTCGTTTCTCGTTTCACTCGATCACTCATTTTATTCATTATGGTCGACCATGGCGGGAATCGAATCCCGGTCTCATATAACAGTTCTGTATACGCATGTGAGACAGATCCACCCGTCTCGGTCATTACAGTCGTCCATGGCGGGAATCGAACTTTGACCTGCTGAATTACTATACGATACTGAGGCGACCGTTAATCAGGAGAACGGGGTTCGATTCCCGCATGGTCGACCATTCTGACATAGATTTATCGTGGTTTGCATCCGTCGATTAGGTGGATGGCTCCTTGACAACACTGTCCACGACTGTCTCGTTTCCATCATTCCAACACTCTGAGGAAGACTATTCATTAGTCATACACTGGTATGTAGGCCCAAACTATAATAGAAAGATTGACAAAAAAATGATAATAAACTTGGTGACGTCTCTGTATGGTATAGCAACAGTATTATGCAAATCACAACCGCTGTAAACTGTATGTTTATGAATTCTGTGTGATTTTTAGTGCCTGGTGACGTAATCTATAGGCTGGTATTATATAATAAACTTGTGACGAGTAGTAACTAGATCTGGTATATCAATAGTTAATACCTATGTACTTGCACTAAGAGGAGCATGCGTGATGCCTGTATTGTTCGATTGAAAAGATACGTGATATGATTCATAGTTATATTAAAAGATTGAATTCAAAAGATTATTTCTATTTTTAGCTTGACAAATACCGTACTATCAAAAATGATCAGAATATGTTATGAGGAAACGGAGTATATTATTATAGGCCTAGTGAAAACTGAATCTCCTCAGTGTGTAATCAAATTAAAAAAGTCCATGTTGAATTATTCTATCAGCATTATTGAAATTGTATTTTTCATTTTGCAATATAGTTCGTAAATTATGGGTTGAAACACACAAGTATGATCATCAGGAGAAAATATACAAATATATTTTCTTACTAGCAAAATCTCAATTTCACGTTTCAAAGATTTTTTATTGACCCAATCCAAATTTTGACAAGATTGCATCAGAGATCATTTATGAAAACAGTAAAAGGCTTCAATTTTCTCAGAGAAGGTTCAGTATATTATAATTCGAATTTCCATTATCAATAATTTGTTGTGAGACAAATGTTGTGTTTCAATTCAGTTGAAAATACACAAGATATTTTAACAATCTAAGAGTTGTCCTTTGCATTTATCATCAACATAGTATATCTACTAACAGTCGTTAACTCGTGATAGGTATGATCATAATACAGGTTCGACTTTATGAGGCATTAGCTTCATGAAAGCTTTTAAAAAAATCAAATACGCTTGTTTCACAATAATGGGCATACAAACGTGTTTAAACCAGTCGCGTGATGATACCTATTGCACTGCACATTATGTAACGTGAACCCATGCATAAATAAAACTTATGATGCATATTTTTTGTAGGCACTTTTTTCTCATTAGAGTCGACGGAGGAAGGATTTTTTCATCATTATTATTCATTATTTGTATTATTTTTTCACTAGCTTATCATGGAGCTCAAATCGGAAATTTAATTCATAACAATTATGAATTAATTTATATAAAATACATTTAAATAAAAATTTCATAAATAAAACTTATGATGCATTTTTTTTGTAGGCACTTTTCTCTCATTAGAGTCGACGGAGGAAGGATTTTTTCATCATCATTATTATTTACTAGTCAAACGCGAAATATGCGTTGTAAGATGAGCGAGATATCTCAATAAGGTATAAAAGTCCTTAAAGTAGTTCTACCCTTGCTACTTTATCGACTCTGGTATTCTACACACCTTGATATCTGAATAAGCTATTAAAGTCGTTAAAGTAGTTTTACTCTTGCCACTTCATTGACTCTGGTGTTCTACACACCTTGACGCATATAAAAAATACTTCATTGTTGGTCAACTCTTGAATCTAGAAAGCAGTGAATCTCGACAACTTAATTCTGTCACAATTTTTATGATATATTTTATGAATATTATCAGACATTTTATTTTTTTTCTTCAAAACGACTGATCAGAATTGCTTAAAAGATCGTGATAATGTGTAAAATCCATGTATACACATTTAGAGAGAATTTCATTCCATTTGGAGAGATTTTGTTTTTCAACATTTTCTGCCCAGCCAAATCTTATGGGGTTTTTAGAAACTTTGAGATGATGATTCTCAAAATCGGTCCGACCGATTCATCCCAAAAACTATACAGTTCTAGGTTGCATGAGTTTGCATGTACAAAAAAAGTTTCATGTTGATCAGTCAACCCTTGCGACCTGTGGAGTGCTTACAAACAAAAAAAAAAAAAAAAAAAACACACAGACAAAGCCCTATAAGAGTGGGATGGAGACTTCGCTACGCTCATCAATTATTTGTAATATTTTTTCACTAGCTTATCATGGAGCTCAAATTGGAAATTTAATTCATAAAAATTGAAATGACGAATAATGGGAAAAATAAAATCATCAATAAAGAAAAATATTTTGCTTGGTGGAAAACCAAGTGGAACACTTTAGGCAGAGGGAATCTGTTAGGGCCTAGGGAGATTACCAGCATCTTTTCACAATGTGGGTTAACGACAATCGTTTCCTTTCCCACTGTACTTACAATTACAAAAAAAAGAAGATACATGTTAAAGCCAAGTATAATAATTCTTGATGTGTCTTTTTCACTGAATGAGGTGTATTCAGCATTGCTATACCTACTCATTGCGTTACAAGTCTTGTTTAAAAATGTTGTTTGTTAATATTTCAATTTGTAAATATGTAATATCTAATATATATATATATATATATATATATATATATATATATATATATATATATATATATATATATATATATATATATAATGATATATTTATAATATAGTATAATATAGTATAATATAATATATATGATATAAAAAAGAAAAAAAAAAATATATATAGATATATATATATATATATATATATATATATGTTATATATATATATATATATATGTATATATATATATATATATATATATATATATATATATATATATATATATATATATGTAAGGCTAATATCTTTATGAGATCAATTTGGACCATAAAGCATATTCTATTCTATTCTATTCTAATATATTGATATATGAGTTAATGTTGTGAGTTGATATTTTGTATTAAGTTTCGATGTTGATAAAAAAAATGGCATACTTGAAGACCTGGTTGAAATCGAATACCTCACTCAACTGTTTTCCAATCAAATGTATAAGAACTTGAATGGAAATATAAACCACATGAAAAGAATCCAACTAATTAAATTGCTCTTTCTCCAGTAATTGATATCGTCTTATACAATTTCAGAAGACCTACGGAAAACAGCATTGAATAAAATAAATTGAACAAATTTCCTATAACGCTTAGGTTTTTGGTCCTAAATACTCCCCACCTCACCCCATCACCTATACCCATTGAGGCAAGCTGAATGTAGAGTGTATGCCCCCCCCCCCCCCCCTCCACCGAATATTTTCCCACTGATGAACATGTGTATGGTCTACTGGGATTTTGATGAATTCAGGTTCTTATATCTTGTACAAAATAACGTGAAAGCGGCTTAATCAATGAATGGGTGGATAACCATCTGATGAAAAAAATGCGACGTGTTCTGAGTCGACCATTTCAGAGGTCGTCTTAAGAATATCCTCAGACCTCCATTTCTTCGAAAGAACTAAACGAAAACTCTCCATTTGAGTGCGAAGAGGGATTATCTCAGTGATGTACTTATTTTCCTTTTACGTTTCACGAGTCTTCAACATGACCAACACCATAAAACCTTCCACGAAACTTGGATAACTCAACTCGGCTCAACTTGTACTGTAACTCAAGCTGTAAAGTTTCGGAACATTTTGGAAACATTCTAATATTTTCACAGAATTACACAATTGTTCTGTTAAAATAATAATCTTCATTTTTTAGACAATATCAATTCTCAAACAATGGATGGTATGATGAATAGGCTAGACCACGCGATATTTTCGATGAATATATTAATTTTAATTTTTATATAA
>OZ023331.1:37055778-37056963 GCA_964007535.1 Brachyptera risi | reverse complement strand
AATATATTAATTATAATTTTTATATAATGATCCAATAAAAATATTACGTTATATTTATCATACATCCATTGTTTGAGGAACGATATCGGTTATAAAATAAGGAATATGATTCCGATGAAAGGATTATACATAATATATATATATATATATATATATATATATATATATATATATATATATATATATATATATATATATATATATATATATATATTTATATATAGATATATAGATATAGATATAGATATGGTGACTGATCCATCACCACATGATGCTGTATTATGATTATGCTATTATTAATTTTTAATCTCCAGCATAATTATCAGTCCATATTGATATTCAATAACCATTGTACTAAGGACGTGTACGAATTTCAATGCCACTTGACTAACGACTTACACTCGTGTACTTGTACTTGGAACTTGGACTTGCATTTCAGACAGTCTAGCAAGAATTCCACAACGTGGTGTCGATGACAGGTCTAATCCAGTTGTCACGTCTCCAACGGTTTTATGGCGGGAACTGTTATAACCTCAATTTTATCTGTTTATTATAATAAAACAGTGATATTTTCTATAATAAGTGATAAGTTCGGCACAAATTGAAAGCTGCTACTTCATTACAGAAATGAAATCGCATCTTTTTGTATGTTTCTGTTGAAAAATGGAAGCATAAATGTAATGCAGATTTAGGTGACCCAATACAGAAGCCCACAAGTAAATTTCGCAAGAACGCATTCAATGTACGCTTGTGAACTTTCATACTTGACTTCTCATTTTATGAATTCAGACGCTCCTGATGACGTTACTTGCGTACTTTGAGCAAGGTCAAGTATACGAGTACGCATAAATGAGGTGATTCGGACACGCCCTTAGAGTGGAATTAGAGTGAATTTTCTGAAAAATTCAAAGTTATTCATATTTCACAATGCAAGAGGCCTGAATGATACACACAAATTGGGATTCTGTGAATAATACCGATGATCACGTGCAACCCTTGTGGAGAGACGTTGCGCTGCGATTGGTCAAACGTCATCAACTGATTTTTCATATCTTACTACGACCGGGTGTCGAACTGGATAATATCGATCACTCTCTTGTCAACCAAGCAGGAAAAATACTGGATCAGGTCACCAACAAGTCTTCCAGAAGAAAAGATGTCGACCAAGACAAGATTTAACCAATT
>OZ023331.1:36918278-37053278 GCA_964007535.1 Brachyptera risi | reverse complement strand
AAACTGAAAAACCATAATGGCATGCAATGTGTCTGTCAAACAAGAAGAAACTCACTTACATGTTGGCTCATTCATCTTCCCAAAAAAATTCACTGTAAAACACTGAAGAACACAGTCTGTTATGTTTGCGAATAATTTGCGAAATAATATTCTTAGATAAAAAGCTTGAAGCTTAAAAGCGCCGAGGTCGATATTAGTCTTTTAACCCGGTAATGGCTCGACTTGCTTCCATATGAAGACGGTCCAAATATAGGGCTTAGAGTTGACTGAATGCTCGAGACACCCGGCCGTTACTGTTGTAAAGCGAGCCGAGACGTGTGATCGAACCTTGTATGCATTCTGGCACAAGGGTTCAAAGTCGTTTGATAATGCTGTGTGAAAGGAGGGAGGGAGCTGAGGAGCTCAAATAAGGGTTAATGTACAGCTAGCATAAATATACCAATTCATTGTCATTCATGGGGTGGTCTAAAATCAATTCCTTTATAGAAAACCGGATTGGGCATGCCAATTCACAATGGCATCAATCAGAATTGGAATTGGCTCGAATCAATTTATATGAACTCCGATATATAATTTCTCAATCGAACTTTCGGTCAGTCAACAAATTCAATACTGCTCTAGAAACTTGAGTCAAACCGAGAGTGGTTAGAGACCTAAGTAGAGTATAGGGTTTCGTTAATATTATTTATTCATCATCCGCTCATTATTAACTCACCTACCGGTGAGGTCGTTGAGTGAACAGATATCATATTTGATCTACAATATGGGGAACATCTTTTTTATTTTTTGTTTGAAATATGATCACCACTCCTATATACATCAACCAGGTCAGAAAATTACATCGTAGCACGGAACAATTAACGTTTCATGTGATGGGCATAGATAGGGAGAATGTATACAAATGTACAAACCGATGTACTAATCTACAAACTGACGTGCAAATATATACTTATTTTTCATATGCATGTACTGCAACAAGAAATCGAGCCCAAGTTCTCTAAATTTCTTTCCATACGTTCTACCACCATTCGAGCTGTTAGGAAGTCATGCAAGTTTCAGCAAAATAACTGATGAAAAAATCATTTTAAAATTAGAAATTCGTAAATCACATCAATTTATAACTCTATTCGAAAGCTTCGGTATCTCATTTCAATCATCATAATTATATTACAGTTTTATGGCGGGAAGAAGTATGGGTAATGGAGTTGGGGCTGAAGACACTTTAGCCATCTCTCTCACTCCTTAGCGTGTATTCTAATAGAGCGTGCATGGAAGAGAAACACAGGTCAAAGGTCAATGATAGAAAATCCAAGTTATTGGTGGAGGTGCCGGGTTACATAAAACCTCCCTCTCTCTCTCTCTCTCTCTCTCTCTCTCTCTCTCTCTCTCTCTCTCTCTCTCTCTCTCTCTCTCTCTTGTATTTTCGCTCTGATGCTATGAAGTTCATTCACTTCCAGCATGTGCATAGAAATAGAATTATTCTTCAAACTTCAATGAAGGGAAAACAAAGTTTTAGATGGAGGTGCCGAGTTTTTCGTGTTCTATTTGTGTTTCTATTTGTGAATAGGAAACAGCTGTTGCTAAAGTAGATACAAACGTCTAAAAGGTCACTCATGTCGTTACAGGAACGTGATCCTAATATCCTTAATATCCTTAATACCTTAATATCGTACGGTAGTTTATGCAGGGTCATATACACATACGCACAAGTAGGCCTAAACAATGGTTGATACACTGCTCAATTGCAAACTATTGATAATATTCAGCATCTTTTATGAAAATATGTTTCTCAATTTCTCATATACAAAACTGAAATAAATAGTATGGTTTCAGATATATTTCTGTCAAGAATTACACTATATGAATGATCATCATTTTGAATAGAAGTCAGTCAAGAAACCTCTGCTACTCGATGATGATCTCGTAGTGAGAAGTTCTTTACTCGGAGAAAGTTTGCCGGTGGAGCTAGACAAGGAGCAAGATATTCATCCATCTTTCACCCTCTCATTCGTTTTACCTACGCATAACCTGTAGCTGTTGGTTAAGTAAACACCAATCTTCAACGCATCAATATTTGTCGTTAGCTCCCACCGTACGCGAGCATTTTACTGGCGAAGAAATTTTAAATTGATCTACTGTGAAATATAAGGAAAATTAAATGGTATAGGATTTTGGAAATTAATTGAACCTAGAATAAAATTTTGCTCAAAGTAACCAATCACTAACCCAACCCCAATCAACCTGATTAATTCAAATATTTTATCTTTTGTAGTAATTTACAAATTTCACATCGGATAGTTTGTACAAATCATATTTTTAGAATGAATCTCCATATAGGAATCTGAAGAGGGATGTATATATATATATATATATATATATATATATATATATATATATATATATATATATATATATAAGTTGATAATTCTTATGGATAATTCCAGTCGTTTTTAAATAAAGAAATAATTCAACACAATACATATACTATATATATTAATTATATGATATTGAATTTTAATTAATTATAATATATATATATATATATATATATATATATATATATATATATATATATATATATATATATATATATATATGTATATATATATATATGATAAAATGTCACTTTTCGGAGATTTTCTCTCCCTATATATAAATATAAATATATATATATATATATATATATATATATATATATATATATATATATATATATATTTATATGAGGTGGAATTTTAGTGAGCTTGAAGCCTTAAGTTGGAGGAATAAGTTTGAAGTAAGGTTTAATCGTGAATGGGCCTTGGAATTGTTCCTTCATGAACAACTTTCCGCAATACCATTTTATACGATGTTGATTATTATAGCAGATCTCAATCGTATATACTCACAAGTTTATCGACGGCTCAATTGATACTATAGAGTAATACATATACCCAGGCCTATCGGTTTCATTTTTATTTTCCTGTCTGGTCTGAGATTCAGTCGTTAAACCGCACGTTAAACATAAGTTCATTTTCACAAGAAATTGCAGCAAGTTTTATCGCGCCTCGTTAGATATTACTTCTCGTCAACCGTGTACACTTGCCGTCATATCAAATGCTTTTTTCCATAAAAAGCATTGAAATTGAAAAATATATAAGGTATAAAAAAACTGCTGATTGATTCGTACATTGTACGTGGAGAGCTTATGCACATCATCAGTTAGCCTTAGTGCAAATAATCTCAGTGAATGTTTTTCAGTATGCATTTCGATGTGTCTAGGTCGACCACTTTATGTGACCGCAAGTGTATCTAATCTCGACAACAATAACGACCAAGCAATCCAATCAGAAGACGAGCTGTGATATATTTACACTCACTTGAAACTACCGTCTTCATCATCTTCATCAGTTCATATAGCGTCGTTACACAACAATACGTCTCCGCAATTGGTCGACGTGGGAGGGAAATGTTGATGTCACGATCTCAAAAAGAAATGTTCGCTTACTGTGCATCCCCTTAAGAAGAGAATTTTGATCAAACATTTTTTCCAAAGAAAATATATAGTCTACCACTTCTGATAAATATAATATGAGTTATCACAGAATATTACAGCGGTAATTTACTTTTTTTCTTATATATCTATATCTTTACTTCTATTCAATCACAAGTGTTCAATTTTGAAATAATGTCGCGTTACTCGTGTATTATGTTTTATAAAAATCAAATGTCAGAAGAACGTAATTTTCAATACCAATAAGTGAATCAACTTTATGGACATTTCTGAGTATTGTGAGGCAATCCCGCTCTCCCTCTCCCAATACTCGGGAAAACTATTGATAAAATCATGATTTATAACTTGTACATGCGTTGCTGTGAAGCCGATGCAAATAGATCTCTGTCATCAGTAGAGTGCGTCGTTAAAGCCAATATAAATTGAAGCTGTACAAACTGACGTGGGTTTTTATTATGAAGCTTAAAGAATCATCAGTTGGTAGACGACCTTCTCCTTTCGTGGACTCGAATTTAAATTATGGATGATATGTCATAATTGTCCAAAAAAATTATCGTATAAGCCCTATTATTAGCTCATAAATAAACGGATTATTACTTCATTTTTTGTGTGCTCAAAGCCTGAATCATAGTAGCACGATTAAACTTTTTCCGTCCTGGTTTGTCACGTGAATCAGTCACTGAACGTTTCTGGCTAGTTCACGGGACGGAAAAAAAACGTGCAACCAAATCATTATGAATCAGGCTTTATTATGATTCAAGCTTAGTGTTCCCTTCAACACCTAGTATATTTGAGGGTACGAGTGAGCGGGTGACAGTGAAATAAAAAATAGTGATAGATGAAAGGATGTGTCCATATGATTTAGACATGCCTTAAGCGGGGCTCGAACTCAATCCCTACTTGACTCAATTTTCTGGGGCAGTACCTTGGCTGATGAGTCACTGGGGTATCGTATAATATCTCCATGAGTAATTGTTGTACCAATTATCACTAATTGAAAAGTTACATGAATATGACACCATGCCACCATAAATATGTCACCATCATGTCACAGTCCCGTAATTGTTTCAACCTCTGTAGCCTTGTGGAAACAAACGGATCATTTTATGAAGACAAACATAAACTTGTAGCTATTTCCATTATATATATTCTCATTATGCTCGATATGAGAGCGAACGTTCTCTCTCACTCACAAACTATGTTTTGAAAAAGCAATTCACTTTTATGCGGAGTCGCAAGGAAATTAGACACATAAATTCGTATGTGCACTTTTTTGGCTTTTCAATTTTCATACCATCCTAAATTGTTCCACCCTAGACTGGACATTTTAATTACCAGACAAAATTCCACAGTCTGGAACGTGAAATATGTGCAATTTTGTTTTTCTAATGTGACGTTTTTCAAATTAATTTCACGATGTCGTTGCTCACTAAATGAGTGAGAGCATAGTTTGCAGTTCGCATATCACAATGATGCGCTTGTTTACAGTAAAATGCCAGCTAAAAAGACATCTAACATTTGATGTTTACGAATAATATGTCGGAAGAAACATGACTAGACTGAATGCCATTCGTATATGTACATAAAACCACTCTTCTGAGACCGTGCAGGCCTATATTTTCATTTCCCATCTCGCATTTTCCAACATTCTCTCACTCTCTCTATTTCTTTGTCTCCATCTTCCTCACACTCCTCCGTCTTTCTATGCCGTCTCGTCTCGTCTTCATACAATACCACGATAAAACACAACAAGGACACATGAAGTACAAAGCAAGCTTTTATACGCTCTCTTAGCTTTATTGGTTGCGAATCACAAACAAAAGGTCAGAGGTGAATATACGCAACGTCTTTTAATCCCGATACGAAGTGCTGATGGATATAAAAGTAGAACTGTTGAACAAGTTATCAGTTGGATGAGCGTAGAGAAGGCCTTCATAAGGTCCACATAGAGTATTTCTTATTTTTCTTGTGTGCTTTTTTCTTGTGTTTCTCTTGTGTGATCGCAGAGTAAAATTTTCATGAGACCACATGTAACTTTTGAAAGACGTTCCATATTAAAACTGTATAGTTTGAGCGTGAGTTTCAAGCGTATACTAATCAAGATGTATATGAAAATAAGTGGATTAGACTGCTTGGCCAGACCGATGGGCAGCTTAGTGTCGCATTTTTCAGGACCTCTCAGCGGCTTTGCTTTTGAAAGGAGCTGTGTCAACCAGAAAACTTATAAAAATTGATCGGGTTCATCTTTAGACATATAAAACAGTTCATTACAAATCACAATCAATGTACATCTGATAATATAATATGCCTCGCATAGCTTCTTGCAGCCTCGCACAGTACTTTTATCACCATTATTATCATAATCGAACAAGAAACAGGGGGGATAGATTATTCTAATTTTCAAACGTCGTTGAATGATTATCGGTTGATTTCAACCATAGTCTATCCATCGCTTGCTACATGACCCGTTAACAACTAGATTGTTTGGGGATTGTAAAAGTCAAAATAAAAAAAAAAATATATTGTTCAATGTGATAGTGAATTATTAATAACATACAATGGTGGTACTCCAGAGTAGTGATTAGTGCATGGCTCGCTATACTGATTCTCTACTTGAAATCATTAATGAGGCTGAACTTCATTATATGCTCAACAGTGTCTCAAGTTTCAACCGAGCTTGTTCCTGTCTTTATTTATCTCACACAGTTTCCTTCTCTCCCTCTCTCTCTCTCTCTCTCTCTCTCTCTCTCTTTCTCTCTCTCTCTCTCTCTCTCTCTCTCTCTCTCTCTCTCTCTCTCTCTCTCTCTCTCTCTCTCTCTCTCTCTCTCTCTCTCTCTCTCTCTCTCTCTCTCTCTCTCACTATCTATCTCAATCTGATACTCTTAATTGGCTTCATATAATTTCAGGGTTGCACAAAACATTAATAAGTAATGGAAGCTGATTTTTCAGCTTTAAGCGTGGCAAATAAAATTATGTTTTGCTATTCCATTATCTACTCACTACTGTAAATGATGTATTTACTTCACAAAAAAATCAATACTTAATGGCTTTTTACGCATATTATCCTATTCTACACAATACATAAATACCCCGAAAGGAAGCCTATGAGAGAAATGCATTGGACTCGTATATAAAAACTTGTTGAAACTTGGGTGATTTTATATTCAGAATAATACATGAGAATATTAGGAGAGTATAAGGAAGTGCAGTGCATAATTTGAGATCGACATTGGACATTGAAAAAGATGTTCGTTTATGTGTCTTTATTTTCATACTGTAGTACAGAGGAAAACAGTTAACAGTAATGTTATAACAATCTCAACGTTTCTTTCAATATAATTATGTCCGAATTGTTTCAGAACAAATCTGGTTCATTTTTTTGCGATAAACAAGGAAGAAATTCCTAAAAACTCCTTACAGCGCATTCGAAGTTTCACTGAATTAAAGGACATTATTGGATGGTCTACATATCTTCAGAAAATAGGTCGAATAACTTCTACCGTTTGTCGATGAGACCATCTTACTGATATTCACACCACCATACTCATTGCAAAACGCCACTTCTAGCTTTTTCCCAATACATTACATGTTTTTAGTTGATCTTTTTCGAACCTATATACAAACACCCAGAGATGTGATTACACGCGTACTGAGGTTAAACCGAGTGCCAGACTGCCGCTATGTGGTCATTGACTGTTTCGTCAATCATTCATAAAAAGTGATTCCAGTTCCAGAGAACCTGATATTGCACTTAATCGAAAACTGAGGGAGTTCTCACCCCTTTCCTCCCTTCCACCCTCCTACCCACTCGACGTTAGAGGTGGGGATCTCCTATGGAGCTCGATCAACTCACACCACTCTTGACGTTGATTTTAGCGAAAAACTTTCAATTCATCGATAGTTTTTTTACTACTTGAGAGATTGGTTTTTTCAATTGCTCCAACTGTCTAGCTTTAATAAAATCAATATTTATGTATATATAAGTAGTTAACTGGCTCGTTTTTTTTTAAACAAATATTCTTCTTCACTCAAATTTCTATAGAAGTGAAAACTTGAATTGAGTTATAATCAACCATTATGGATATGAGGAGCCTATTAGTTACTACAGTCAATCATTTTCCCTCTAACTTTTAACTAATCACAGTACATGAATAACTGATTGGGCCACACAAATAATTATTGTATTTATCGGCTGCTGTATACCGAACTATCTTGGTCTCACGAAAGAAGAAGGTCCTTTACCAACACAACAAACATAAAATATCACCATTATATCTGTGTTTAATGCTGTGATATTTTGATGATTTTTCAGGTCAACATTCACGATCAGAAATACAACTACATATTTCAAAGCGTTGAAATACTTAGTTTGACGCTGCTGTGAGTTTCTCTGATATTACCTTTGCTTATACAATAATTTGGTTGCTCTAAAAACCCTCTTCTACAATATTAATAAATTATCTATATAGGATTCATTTTCGATTTGTGACTTAATTGGACATGTCAGTTAAATCGACAGTGGTTAAATGTAGCCGTACATTGTTAGATATAATTAAAACACAGGTTTATATCCTTCCACCCCCTCATACCATCAAAGCACAAAATACATGCTTGTTATATACCTCAATTAGCCGTTAATACTGTGCAAACAACCATGCCTAGAGTATACCCGTCTGGAACAATGGAAATGTTATACTCGGTTTATGTTATATACACCGTGGCAGGGTATCGATACTAGCATGTGCGCCATAGATAAACTCTACAGCATGGCTCAATTTAATGTGCAAACAAGTTATATGTGCAGAGGTCTACCAAACCACGGTTAGTGGTAGCTTAATTGTCTTTGTTCAGTTAATAGTAGCGAAAAAAATACAGCGAGAAAGCGAGGAAGGTTGTAACCCATTCTTGCAGATTTATTTTTTCAGTTGATCTTGGATCTCAACCATGAATTAATCTGAATAAGTCAACAAAGTCTGAATAACCCGAACTAAACTAACTCAATCTAATGTATGAGTAATCTGATCTATAACATAGTACAATTTTCTGAAAGTTATTCATATACTGTGGTACACATATATTTCTGAATTTCCTTAATCAGGTTTCATGTGATATTTTATATCATAATTGACTGGTAATCTTCAAATTTATGTATTCAAAATGAGATTTTTTTGAAGAATCGCTACCCTCACTAAATTTGACATTGACTCATTGATTATTCATGTCCTTCGCCTGACCTGACTTCACCTCCGGCAGAACCTCCACGTCAACCTCCTCCCATGTAACAAAGCAGAAAATCGCATCAATAATACAAGCACGAACCAAAGTGAAAATCTGTTCAGAATATATTTCTGATTACTAGATAGCTCCTCTTCAACGAATTGTCGCAGAATCTTTGTAATTTAAAGGGAAATGTACTTTCTCTCTCTCTCTCTCTCTCTCTATATATATATATATATATATATATATATATATATAAATATATATATATATATATATATATATATATATATATATATATATATATATATATATATATATATATATACATATATATCTTCATCCATCTATCTCTCTCGTTCTTTTTCCATCCCTCTCCTTCTATTTCTTTCCATAGTTTCTTTCTTTTCCACCATATTTCAATAGAATAACTTATTCAACCGGTGAGTAGAGTACAAATGATCGATTAATGTCAGGGAAAACTCGATAAGTTCGCGGTTCGTATGAAGATAGACATGAATCAAACATTCGTAGCAATAAATTCAGTACATCTCCTTAGAAATGAATGAATAATAGTTCAACAAGACAGAAAAAAAATTGTGGAAATACTTGAATATTCATTTTGAACAGTAACGTTCCAGTATAGGATTGACATATCATCTTGAGGCAATTAAAAGTGAGTTATTTTACTTTTTAATTGCCTGTGAAGACAATGGAAGTTGATTCACATTGCAATGTTGATGTTTTGAATAAATTTTTGAGTACATTCACAATTATTTTTATGAATAATGAGCTCAAACGAAACAATTTCCTAATCAGTCAAAAGAAAAAACACGGTCACAGAGCGACTAACTATAGTCTACCGTTCAAAATTATATAACATCATATAAAAATATTTTACAGAATACTTGATCTCAGTACATATTCAGAAAAAAAAGACAAATAATTATTCCAAGCAAATATACCCCTGAGCAGACGATAATTCTTGTGAATAACTTGAATACGTATACAAACTAAACTGCTTTCTACTACACAAAATCATCCCTGAAAGCCTATAATAACCAAAATACAAGGTCAATTAAACGAAGAGATGAAAAAAAAATCGTTCAGCCATTGTTCAGTCAATAAAAAATATATAATTCCACGTGTTCATAATTGGGTTTGATGTCATTGTTTGACGTCTATGGCGGAAATGGCATGAAGTCATTTTCGTCACACCATTTCGAGGTATATATCATTGATTTAACGCTATGCTCTATTGGCTTCAGAGGGAAGAAAATATTGTTATTAGCTACATGCCCTAGAGAGAACACTCAAGTTATATTGGTACAACTAGACTCAATGTACCGTATCCTTCTCACTGACTCTATCTCTCTTCCGATCTCTACTCTCTTGGGGTTAAAATTCATAATCATACCTTTGCTTTCCAGAAAGTATAACGATAAGTAAAAACTGAGAGGCTTCTTCCAACCGAGAGATCGAAACCAACCCTCATCTCTCTCTCTTCCCCTCTCTGTTCTCTCTTGGGATTAAATTCAAAATCATATCTGTGGTTTCCAGAAAGGATTACGAAAAGTGAAACTATGAGGTTTCCTCCAGCCTATATAGAGATCGAAACCGGCACATATAGCTCTCTCCCCGCTCTCCTCTATTTCCTGTCGCTCTCTCTCTCTCTCTCTCTCTCTCTCTCTCTCTCTCTCTCTCTCTCTCTCTCTCTCTCTCTCTCTCTCTCTTGGCACCTCGTTCTATGCTGTCTAGGAGGAGGCTGTGAATTGTGGAGCCCCGTCCCAACCTAACCGTTTCTATCGATTTGTTGGCCTAGGACACAATTCACTCGACTAACTACACTCACACATACACATACACACGGAAATAAGCGCACTGTTCGAGCGATTTAACCATGTCCTCTGATACTTCATCAAATGTAAAGGATTATGTAACAAATAATAACATAATTCTAAACTACACCGATAAATTCCCTCTCCGAAAAAAACAAAACATTTTCACTATAATGAAAGAGACGATTCTATTAAAAATTTTCTCTGTTAACAATGAAATTTTGATTTAAAAAAAAAATGTAGTTTCGGAATTTAGACAACGGGTGGCAAGTTATGAAATAGTGGACAAGGAATACGTGCGAGCTAGAGCAATCTCGGCTAAGAGGCAACGTCTTTACGCAGCGTATTCCAACGCATTGCTCGCATTTCTTGATTATGGGGGATTATAGTTAGCATGATACAAATAGCTCGATAGCTATTATTCTAAAGTGCATATTTTTCAACATGAAGGTTGTCAGGTCGAATCTCGCTGTCGTTGAACTTTTAACTCTAAAACATGCACTCTAAAATAAGTTATGGTATTATTATGTGGGGCCTGTCAAATCAAGCTAAAGGTATATTCATCTTACAAAAAAAGCCTTAAGATATTTAGCACGGGCAAGCCATACTCCTATCACAGCAGATGTGTTTTATAAAGATTCTTGTGTTAAACTTTTCAAGTTGTTCCATATTCTTCCTCTGCCTTGTATTTATATTTTTAATGTGATTTTATTCGTTGTTCAATCTTACTCTATCTCTATTTTAAACTCTTGCAATCATGAATATGGGACTAGGAATAGAAACAAATTCTTATCTATAGACCATAGGCTAACATCATTTAAGAAGGATTCAACCTATTCAGGTAACAGATTGTTCAATTTTCTTCCAAAATGCATCAAAGATTGTATAAAGTTGGGTGTTGAGAAATTTAAAATTAAACTTAAAGTGTATCTACTTGAAAAATGTTATTATTCTGTGAATGAGTTTATTAATGATAATACGTACAATTTCTAATTTTTATATCAAGTGCAATTTTTATTCTGATCATTTGTGGTTTAATGTGATGTACTCTATATACTATAACATTTTATTTTGATATATATATATATATATATTTATATATATATATATATATATATATATATATATATATATATATATATATATATATATATATATATATATATATTCATCTATGATTGAGGGTATGCATGTGTAGAATTCAATCAGTGCAGTAAGTGTATCTTGTTGTTTCCGTTGCTGGACTTTGAGTATGGAGAATGGGGCATAACCTAAATTGTGTGAGAACCAAATTTCATACACTACAGTTGAAAGCACTCTGCATATACATACACTATATTCACTATTAAACACACACTGTGTGTATGAATCCAGCACATTGAGGGGTAAAAAGTTCATACCAGGAGATTTAACAAAATTAATAATTAAATATAGAAAATGAATGAAACGATACAAAAATGTGATCACAAAATGATTGCAAAATGCTACAAAATTGATGAAAAAGTTATAAAATGTGGACAAAAGTGCCCTGAATATTATTCATTTATCCTATATATATATCTGTAAAATCATATTTTATCATATTATAATGTTATACATATTCATGAATATATAAATTGAATACAATGCTATTCATGAATCAAGGTAATTTTTTTACGAAATAGTATAACCAGAAATTTTCAACAAATAATTTCACCTCACTATACGAATCGAAGCATCTACAAATAACATGTAACCCAACACGAGACCTTTTTATGGATTCAATCTGGGTTATGGTTTGTTTATCGATACTCCTCTGAATATTATGAAGCAGTGTTTACGAGACTCTTTTCCACGGAAAGTCGATGTGACTTGTTTGTATCGTTCATTGACTCTGGGAATGTCACGCTGAGGGTAGATCCCTCTTGAACGCTTCGACCATAATGACAGAAACATGACTGTTTTAACTTTTCAAGTTTTAACCAGGTGGATATAACAGTGAATGAACAGCGGTTTATGTTATTATTTGAAGTTTGATCTCTAGAATATGTTCAGCATTTTATGTTCATATATTTGTATCCACGAAAGAAAGGCGCAAACCATCTGCGCGCTATCTATGTGGGATATGGAAACGAAGGTCAGAAACTTTATCCCGAGTTCTTCGTGGATCATTTATTTATCCATTTATAGTCTTCATTAACAACAGAAAAAGCAACAACATCATCTGCACAAGCGCTTATTTAATCACAGACAAAAATATACAAAGACACAAAATGATTCTTGAAAATGTATTGAATTTTAAATCATAGAGAGAGTAAGAAATGTCCTTCAGATACGGATTATAGGTATACAAATATAAGTAGGATACCTATTTATTTATTTGTATTAGTCTGTTCTACTCATGTTTAGAATGAAATGAAATTATTAAAATGTTAAACATATGACTTGACCGTATAGTTGTTCAATAAGTTACTACAACTCCCTATAATATTGCCCCCCCCCCCCATAGTAATGGTGGAGGTGCCGAGTCCAATTTACAACGGGTGGAGGTGCCGGAATTTATTTATAATCAATATTTGGTTCGGGCTTGTGACATTTCACCCAGAACAGACTGCATAGCAAGATAATTGTATTAGTGGAAATTATCGTTATGATATATTTCTTTTTTTAGTAATAACTATTTAGTGACACTCACAATATTTTATCCAATTGATTCATATAAAATAGGTATGATAATAATTTCGTATTTCGTAACAAAGTGTATTAATCTGGTTTTGATGTGAATCTGTGAATCAGTTGACTGAGCCGTCATTCGGGAGATTGAGTTTCAATTTCTGTCACAGTCAACAATACCGAATCAATTTTTCCGTGGTTTCCCTCAGTTATTAACGTAGAAACTGTAATGGTGTCACAATATTAAATCACAACTGTATTTTTTTCCTAATTGAAACATACAAAAGGGGACTATTCACTAATGAGATCGTCGCACTGGCCCATACAATCTATTTGAATTCAACATGTAAAACTTTTTATTCACCGTATTGTCGTCTTGTTGGTATGTATGGAGGAGTCAAAATGATACGAACATATTAATTGAAAATCCGGGAAATGTATTCAAATTACAATCTTTTCTATTCTCATCCCACAAATGTTGTTAATTCAGGACGAAGTTTACGTCAATAAACGCAACTTCATCTTTCAAAACCGTTACAGCTAGATTATGTGATTACCAAAGTTTTTATTATCATTGATTTAGTAGACGACCTTCTTTACTCATGGATGTATAACAAGCATACATTCATTCGTATTAGATTCGAACAATGATAACATGAAATGTAACCGTATATCATTCTCCTCTTTCTCTCACTTTTCTTCCTCCAGAAAGGGTTTTCTCGATGGTGACCACACAAATCAAATCAGCAAGCCGACCAGAATTACGTTCTGGCCAGTGCAATGGCAAAGAAATGAAAGTGGTACGACGAAGTTTTAGACCACTTGCCAACGAACTTGAGATCAAATTATTGAAGAGAAACGTAGAGATAAACGAGAGGAAAATGGAATTAGGTCTTGTTTTTCTTCTGGCTGTCTTAGGAACTGTTTTATTCTTTGAGAACCTTGTTTGTGACGAAGTTGAAGAGAGATATAGGTTCACGTAAATAAACATGTTTCACATGTGAATATGAAATTAATAAGTATTCCCCATTGCATGTTTTGCGACTGTACTTGAGAAGTTTTTAAGTATGGGCCTAGCTTTGTCATCAACCAAATAATTTCATTCATATTGGTCTGACCGACGCACTCTTATTTTATCAAAGTAAGAATTATTTGGCCTGTCCGAACGAATTTATCTTCCATCCCTAGCCAAATCAACTAAGCTCAATCATAATATTGTTAATATTAAGATCTTTGTATACTACATTTATAATTTCACTATATTATGTCAATATCATGTACCTTTATAATATTGTTAATCTGTGCCCTTGTAACCAGCATTTATATGCATAAACAAGAGAATAAATAAATAATAATAATAATAATAACAAAGGCACCACGTATAACCTAGAAGTTTGCAGTTAACGTTGAGGGTGGGTTCGAGTCCTCCATCAGGCATGGGATTTTCTAAACGTCCTTTCACTCATCATCACTTCATAGTTTGGTTATAACCTGCTCATATTTTTACCCCCAAATAACCCAATTGTTGGTAAAGTAATACAATCAGTAATCAATCAATCACATCAACCCTGAATGACATCTTCCTTAATCTTATCTCCTTTTCCATTTTTCCATTTCTTTCTTTATTTATTTTTCAATTTCTCTGCCATGTTGTTTCTTTTCTCTCTCCTCCCTGTTTCTTCTCTCTATCGTCTCCTCTCTCTATCGTGTGAGGACACGCTGAGAATAGCTATGTTAAACTGGTCTAATACCTCCAACCCGACAACTGTCTGTAGATTAGAAACGTTGCTGCAGATAATATGCTAATACGAAGAATATTATTCCAGTGCAGACGGTGTGAGAAGTATAGCTCTATTCATGTTTCTACGAAAGATGAAGGAGCGAACCACCCGTGCGATAGTCGTGTGGGATAAGGGGACGATCAATCGTAATCTTCTTATTTATGAATACTAGTATATGTATAAGTACATCAGTACAATGTGACGCCGCTTGTAAGTCTGTGGCTCATCTAGTTGAAATAGTCAAGAGAGAAATAAAGGGTTCATGCTATATAACCCATATATTGTAATGCTACTCATAAGTGTGAGAAATAATGACACAGAGACATTTGTTTTTGAATTACAAGATCATTATTAAAGTTGGTATAAGACTTGTGTTATACAGTCATTAAAAGTTGTGAAGAAAAGTAATCTCATCAACATAAATAATTTGAATTATACATATTTATGATAGCACAAACCTACTAACAGTAACACAATCATCGCAGTGCCATTTACTTTGTCAAGAAACAAAATTGATTAACAATCCTAACAATTAACATAATTGTGACTGGTGAACATCAATTGAGGGGCATATCTCTATATCAATATTAACAATGAGTGATATCGAACAACTCAGTTTTGTGTGGAACGATTTTCAGTTTTACTACTTCAATTTCTCATAAAACAGGTATGATACTTACTGAGAGTACATTTTCAGACGACGTTTGAACTTTTTAATTAAAATTTCAATTAATTTTATCACCCAGGCAATTACGTAACTCGATAATTAATAAACGAATTCATAATCATGAAGCATATAATGTAAAAGCAGTGGTATATTCTGGCAGCATTGACTTGGCTATAGGTGGCGCCTATGAAAACATTTGTTCTAGTTTTTACTTTTTTTTACTTCAAGGGAGATCAAGTTTACATTTTTCAATATGGGTCGATGATAAATATTTCGTATAGGCCTATAGTTATGTCAGATGAAACGTATCGGAATACGTTCATTTTGAACCATTTCAAGTTTATTGGTAGACAATACAATTTCGTTGAACGACGAAATGTAAATTTATAAGACACGAAATGTATTCAAAATGTATGTCCTGCCGGGGTGTTAGTAAGTGCCTCTCGTTGCCGCCAGGGCCTAACACCATTCTTCAAATCTTCAAACCGCATTGGCACTATTTTATTTACAGACACACCACTATGTAAGAAACGAGTTTCGAACGTTTTCATTGAGTGCAAAGCCTATATATAGTTTCTGATTAATAAGAATAACGCCCTCTTTTCCCCTCCCCACCTTTCCTCCCCACACAAGGATACGTTGTTATAACATTGATTAGTTTCACACTATTCTTGTTATTAACTCGGGTCGACATGTCACACGAGTTGTATTATCGATCGCCGAGTGCATACAGAATGGGTTTTATATATATTCGATGTGTGATGAAGAAACTTTTTACTGTAGATTAATATACCCCCCTCAACCCCTCTCCCTCCCCCTCGTACTATTATACGTCTCGTTGACCTTAGAATTATCACCGGCTGCATGGCGAAGAAGCGGATGACGTTTCATTAGAATATATAGCAAAACGGAAAAAGTTTTTGCGCTTTGTGGAATCGTATAATACTGAAAGTAGCGACTCACAGTCTGTTAGTTTCAAACAGGTTTTTATGAAAATAATATTACGGAATTAAAGTCGGTGATATTCGCTTTGAAAAGGCTTCATATCTGGTGAAATGACTTGATTCCGTTATTTTTAATTACCGAGTTGAATAAAGTGGATTTCCGCGAATGTGATTTTCAATGCGTGTGATTGTAGCACAGTTGACGGGCAGTTTGCATAACTCTCTTATCAGTATGGTTGATTTATTCATTTCGTATATATCGCTCAGGGTCGCACAGGGAACAAGTGTCCTGGAAAATGATATAACTCTCTCCTGAGGTTTCACGTATTATTTTGAAAATTAAGTAGATGAAAACCAGATACTTCCCACTTGGATATAAAAATACAAGATACTATTTTGCTCGAAATTCAATCAATATCCTAGTAGGCGAAAGGTACTTCCGTCTGTGCCCAAGTCTACGTAAAGTAGAATTTTACTATACTTGACTTACCGTTTTTAGGAGGAAAATACAGGAAAACTAGTAGAACCATTGTTTTCAAATCAGCTTTGTTGAATATTTCTAAATGAAGTACATTATGAATGATTGTGGTGACATTCAATCGATAACAGACTAATCATTTTCAAAAACTGAAAATATCAAGTCCCAATTAGGGGTAGCTGCCATGTTTACTTCACGAAATATAATGTCAAACGAAATTGAATTCAAAATAACGTCAACTTACATGATCAAACAAAAAGTTTTTTTTTTCAATAACAAAAACGAAAGGATGTTCAAGTTTTTTAAACAAAAACTAATGATTATTACTGATTGGCACAACTGAATACTGACACAAGAACGTGGCATACTCATAGGCCCCTATTGAAACTTCTGCAGAAAGACGTGCATTAAATTGTGACGGAAAACCAAACCAAAACAGTACTCATTTATGGATGAACGATTAATGATGGTATAATGTAATTGTAGTAAAGTAATACTAAGGTCCGGTATTACCAAGTCCAGGTAGCAGTTATCTGAGAGTTGGTGAAAATAAATATCACAGGTAACCATGGTGATAACAACTTTTATCTACCAGTTGGAGCTACTCCCACGTTGGTAATACCGGGCCTTACTTAGTTAATACTTAGTTTCGTTCCTGATTTCTCAAGGAAAGTCAACATTAAAATTGGCATTAAAAACATTAAAATTAATAAATAAAATTAATAAAATAAACTGCATGGCCGGTCGCGGGTTGTTACGCACCACTGCCCTGAATGATAAAAAGAGGGTATAGCCACTTTTGGTAATATTTCACTTCTGGTTGGTTTTCACTAACCTCAAATTCAAAAACAAATGGAAATCATGTGGATGGAATTCAGTGACTTCGATTACTTTGGCATGGTTAGAGCGCTCTTTTGCTCTTTTAGTAGAGGACTGCCGGACTAGCCCCTTTCAAACGATCATATTTTGTCATTCTCATAAGCTTGTTTGGAGAACAGTGATTTGGTATCACGTTTTTTCCATGATTTTTTTTAATCCACTAAAGACATGAGACCTCATTCATGGATACGCTGTGAGTGTTAAATTCGAGTGATTATCAAAATTAAGAATCGTAACTTCAATATCCAATTTATTAATTTACAGAAGTGAAATATGTATACTGTAGTATTGGGTGAAGCAATTTTATTGAATTCATAAAATACAATCCCTCGAATACTTTTTCCTAGATAATAATAAATGGAAAATTGAAGATAGGACAGCCCTCCACCACAAGGGCGCTCCTACACCATCTCAAAATAATCAAAGTGACTAAATTTCCTCCATATAAGTTCTATCTGTTTTTGACTTCGAGGTTGGTGAAAACTGAAAGTAAAAATATCATCAAAAGAAGCAATTCAGTTTTTTTTATCATTTAGGGCAGTGGTACACAACCCGCGACCGACCATGCAATTCATTTAATCCTGTCAGTGAAATATTTTACTGGATACTTGAGCCGATTTTGATCTTAACTTTCCTTGAGAAATTAGAAACGTGATCAAGTATTAACTAAGTGAGTATTACATTACTACAATTACATTAGGTACGACTGTCAATGTACAAGAATAAGGCCCCAAGGGCCGAATTCACTAAAGGTCATAGCTTTGATCGGTATCAACTCTGATCCAGATCAAAGTTTGATACTTTGATACTGTCTCAAATATAATAATAATAGGTTAATAATAATAATAGATTTATTTGAAAATTCAAATTCCAAAATTAAAAATAATAGATGAAAATGTGGTATTATCTCTAGAAATTGTCGTAACTTTAATTGTCGTGACTTTGTCGTGAATTGCCGGGTCAAAGTTATGACCTCTTGTGAATTCAAAGAACCAAACTCAAGAATCAAAGAACAATTTAACAAAGTTATTCATCTCATAGCTTATTGACAATATCCAATTGGCAGTGATTGTGATGATTTTTGTTATTCTACCTCAATTATCTTAACAACTTTTCTTATCCTAACTTCATAATTCCGATTCAGCGTGACAATTCTAATGTTTTCAATCGTAGAGTTTTCAAAATGATCTCATTTGAAAAACAGTCAGAGCCATTGTATACCAAAGTTTCACATTCCCCCCGTTCATATGCGAAGTTGAACATTTTGCCGAATTCATTTCAAAACGAAAATGTCAACCATTTCAATTCGATTTGATATCCACACAAGTGTAAAATTTCCACTGAATTGTTCTCCATTCGAACTAATGCATAACGTTGTTCAATCTGTAAATGCGTTCAATCTTATTTTACTCTTGAGCTGACATTGAATTGATTTCTTCTGTTTCAATAACAAATGTGCATGCAGTTTGCAACACTAACGTTTAGTTGCAGTGAATTCTCTTATTGACTGAAAACGTTGGCCTTGTTAAACTGGTATTATGTAAAAGACGAGTTTTGGAGATTGGTCGAAGACAGTGAAGGACAGTGTCTAGAGTCTAGAAGTGCGCGAGACGGTCAGCAACCTGTGAGGCAGCCGATAGTAGGCATATACAAGTGAGGATCACCAATTATATATTCTGGATGCAATGTTTAGGCACGGGTTTAAATTAACCTTGTTGTAATGTGAGGAATAGCGTTAAACATAGGATTAGTGAGAAATAACTTCGATATCCAAGCTGACCAACAAATTTAAACTCACGTTCAAAACAAATCCATTGTTAAAAGTTCGGTACAATTGTAGTTGTTGTAAAAGTCAGTTGTAACAAACTTTTAGTCTTGGTTTCATCTCAAACCTGAGTTAAAACTTGAGTTGTTGATTAGTTTGAGTACCAATGTTTTTTTTCACTCGTCCTAGGCTTAACGATATTCCTTGGATTAAAACTTTTGGAGTCGGAATTACCTACATGAATACCAACATGGGAAAAGTTTTAACTGACAGTCACGTCTGTATTGTTATCACCATAGTAAACTTTGTGATAACGGATCTGAGTTTATTCGTGATAAATTTCCGTATGTGATATCAAAATTGTAATCTTGTAGAAACGTGAGAAAGAGCTGAATTAAAGTTTAAAAGTTCTGTGAAATTGGATAGGAGTCGGTGATTATACGATTTTGTTACAACAGTGAAATCTAATTTTGAGCAATTGACTATCAACTTGAACTGAACTCAATTCCCACTCATTCAACATGTTACGCGGTGTTGAATTAGTTTATTTCAAATAATTGTTTAGAAAATATGTTGATTGTATCATTTTTTAAACATTGTATAGCGTGGACTAGTCCTAGTCGGAGATCTATGCGATTACAAATATTTTTATACAATGAGAAAGAGATAGAGAAAGCGAGACAGGAAGAGATGGAGATAGAGAAAGAGAGAGAGATAGAGAGGCCAACGTGAATGTATTTGAGACGTAGTTTCAATCTATCACTAGAACAACTACATACAACTAGATACAACTAGAATATATTTTTCACGAATTTTCTGACATATAGTTGCAGTAAAAAAAGATTCATTAATCAACGTTAGGTTTGAAGTAATATTTATATAAAATGCATAAGCCAATTAAAGCCTTTTTATTTGATTCGAATTTCAAATTTTGCGTAGAATGCCATCTTCATACATTATGACGTCAGATATAAAGCAGGTCTATGCATCGCGAAAACTTGTTCAGACCTAAACGCCATGGCTCGCGTATAACTGTGTACGATTTATGCAGAAAGAAACGAGTGGATTCATTTTCATCAAAAACTTAGTTCAAAGTGGAAGATAACAACATTCGTGTGTTTTGTTTACTCTCAATACCAATGCTGATAATGTCCGGATATATATCACAGGAACGGTTTTTACTTATAATGTGTTCTGGACTTTCGGAAACTGCAAGACTTTTATCTGCGGCGGAAAGTTGTGGTCACCGACAGCGCAGCCCTGGTGTTGAAGTTCATTGGTTTTAAATAATTAAAATGGGGTGGTAAGATCGCCCTTGTGATGCCCCGTCCAAACGATCCTACTTTTCATCCTTAGCCCTAATTGGGGAACAATGATTTTGTATCAAGTTTCGATGTTATTAAAAAAAAAAAATTCATCTCGTAAAACAGTCATTCTCCTCGGAAAAAAATACAAACATATTTTTTATTATTTATTTGCGTGTTACCATTCGAATTAATGAAAATGTTGAGTCCCCAATCAGCCTAGCTGTTAACGGGGCTGTCAGCAAACAATACAACTAATATATAATACATATTAATTGCCAATTTTTGAAATTGTGAATAATATAATGGGTTATTTGTTTTACCTTTTACAACACATTCAATATTACGGTGTGGTTACTATACTTCAATACAGTACAGCAATTTGTCCATCATAATTAAAATTAAGAATTTTTAAAATTCGAATACTTCCACGTGAAACACACAGTGAAACTTCCACGTCCTCATTAATTCGTCATCTACGTCGACTGTTGGTTCCTGATATTTTTATCTAAACTATTCCTATTCATTCAAGCAGTAAGTACTAACGAGTAACGTATATCAACATAGAAAAGAGAAGGTAGAATACAGTCATTATTTTGTGCTATTCATACTTGAAGCTGCTATACGTAAAACTGAAAAGCTTACAAATCATTGAAAAGCCGGTAAACATAAATTTCTGTAGTACTTCCTTCAATATTATTTATGAAACCCATTTCTCATTTTTTCCTACAGCTCTTTCTATCGACTTTCTTTTTCTTCGAACACTCGTAAAGTATATATAGGCAGAGCTTTTTCCGTCAAGTGATAAGAAAGGCATTATATACATCAGCACCCTCTCAACGTCATTCAATTCTCACCATTCTAAATAATACTTCTTTCATCGTTAACTCGTCCTCTTGAGAAACCTCCCCTGTTAAACTTATCTTCACTTCTAGATTTCCTGTCAGCATCTCAAACATCCTCCACAATACAACGATCTCGACCGATTACAGTATTTGAGAATAAGAAGTAAATAGTTGTAATTCTTGAGATGTTTGTGTACAGACTTTGGTCTATTATTATTTCTTCGTAATTGTGCTCGACGTCGACATCAACAGTGAGGTTATCTGAAGGTACGAATAAGCGGGTGATAATGGAACGATGATGTGTGATGAAAAGTAAATGGATCTAAATCGACGCCCGTCTTTCAACAATGTCTATATCAGTGTCTTTTTAGCTGACTGACCCACGGAGATTCAGTCAGCCTAAATCACGCGGGGTGCTTTTAATTTATTCAAGATTATATATCTAAGTAGATAATACAATGTTTCACTGTTCGTATCAATTAACTGTCAAAACCCAGAACCACTTTATCAATCTATATGCTTCTGGTAATCAGTAACAAAATGTTCAACAGTCTTTGCCATAGCGATACAGCGAACTCGTGAACCATAAAAGATTGTGATTGGTCAATACCAAATGGTGGGCATTGTTGTCTCTCTCTATCAACAATGAGTGACGTCACTTGACAGAATTCTTTAACAAATGGTGCAGTTATTTTTGAATTAGTTGCCTGTCAGTTCCGAATTATCTCGTCACGTCATTCTCTTTATCAACAGAAATGCTTTTCCCTTTTCTTTGTCCAACTATATAGTTCTTTTCGTCCTTCTCCACCTTACCAACATCTATCTTCTACATCTTCTCAATTATTTCCTCTTTTCTCAACGTCTCAAGTTCGTTTATTACACTAATCTGCCACTTTTCCCTCTCATCGTCCTTTGCTTCCTCGTTGTTACTGCCATCTCAAACTCCATTCTTGGTATTTAACTCCACTCATACGTCCCCGCGTGCTATTTGTTCTCTTCCAATTTTAACAGACGGTTTTTCTACTTCAATGTAGATCTTGCAACTTCTTTCGATTTTTCTTTCTAAAAAAACAGATAGGACATGGGAGACAGCTGTAAAGCTTACTATAGAACTTTTTCGCTGATACTTATCAACAACAACAAAATATATACATAAAAAAAAATGTTATCTTTCTTCATTTTATAGAATACAAACAGACAGAAGGATGATGGGTTAAGGACCAGTTGGTTGGTTCGGTTGCAAGAACAGCAGGATTTGTGTGAAGGAATGTTTTGAGAGAGGATTTGAAGGTGCAGATAGATGGAGCAGACAATTGACTAGGCCTAATGATTGTTAGAGATAATTTCATTCAGCAGTCAAAGACAATGGAAATCAAAGAAGTGACAATACATGAGTTGCCATGCAAGAGGGTGACGTGTGTGACTATTCAAAAGTATAACTACAGTAACTTTATACTAAGTATACAATGTTTTAAAACAGCAATCATTTCATTTTCATATAATTTATCAATATTTAGTGAAGGAAGACATCACTCGAATATCACCTCCATCTCTCTCTTTCACATTGCCGCTTGGCCACTACACTCCTGTGTGAGGTGCGAGATGAGACTGACACGAAGTCGACGACAAAGTATGTAAGCGTGTGGTTGATCACCGATCGTTTTGTTCTAGGAAGGTGTCATGAGGCGATCACGACGCGAGAAATGGCAGCTTTACCTCGGCCTGATCCTACTCTACGCGTTGGTGCAATACGTGTCATCACAGAGCAACCACGTCACGACCAAACTGCCAAAACTTAAACCCACGGTGGCGCCCACGGAACAATCACCAATAGAGGTATGCAGTGGTACAGATTAATGGCTTCATCATCTATGGCGTCTATCATCTTGATCAATAAAAACAATTACGTCATATACATGGAAAATTCTTACATACTTTTCCTTCTCACTGAGCATTCAAAACGACCTCAATAATAATAATAATAATGATAAAGTTTTATTCAATATAACATCTCTACAGAGTTGTAGAATACTTCAAATAAAAAAAAAAAAAAACTAAGAATAGATGATAAGATTAGATTTTATATACAAAGTGTTACAAACCTTGTAGAGTCTTACGCAAACTTAAATCTTCAAATTTGAATTGCATTGAACGTGTAGGCTACATATGTATTGTTGAACCTCTAGCTAAATTAAACCAAACTCAGTTTGCTTAACCAACTTGACTTACCGTAATTGAAACCTGAATATAGGTCTGATTATGGATAAATTTGGGCCAATTTCAATATTTAGCCACTAGGATCTTAATTGGAGAATTAAAATATATTCAAAAATAAAAATGAGTGAGCCTGTATTGCACAAAATCAGATTGACATTCTATTCTAAACGAACCTATTCCAAAGACAACCGTGCTGTTCAGTAGTAAGGTAATGAAGTGATATCACTGAAGCACACTACAACTGATAAACTAGAACTGACAGGAATGTTATCGGCTTACAGGAACTGTCGTCCATTGCTCCAAGTGTAGGTTCAACAAAAGCTCCTCACCCGACATGGCGACCTCGCCGAGAAAACTGCACGCCCCCTGCCATCGAGCAGTTCCCGCGACCGCTGATGGGCCCGTATGCCCGGTCACATGGCGGGCTCATCATACACTTGCTGGTCGCGGCATACACCTTCCTCGGTCTGGCTATTGTCTGCGATGAATACTTTGTAGCATCGCTCGACAGAATATGCGAGGGTAAGCTGGGGGTTCAAACTTACTATTCTATATTTAGGTACGTGTCTACAGGTAAGTTGACGGACTGTGACACGTGATCGTTTGTCTTAAATTTTTTTCTCTCATTCTCATTATGGTGACATTCATCATACAAAGCATGAAATACATAAAATACAAGATGCTCATGTACTTACAAAGTTTGAATCTACTTACCTAAATATTCACTACTGTATACGTATTACTTGAATCAAAATAAACTATTGGATATAAAAATGGATATACATAACAATTTTCACAGAATATGTAAACTGTGGCACAGTAACAGTTTGAGCTAGAATTGAGTGAAACATTGTACGTGTATTAGTTGGGCCTAACTAGTAACTAATAGGGAGTAACTGCTTTAGAAATGTATTAATTAATTTCAAATGGCTCAGGGCCAGTTACAAAGTCCAGTGAAGTCTGCTTTTTGGTTTGGTTACAACAAATAGTATAGGTTACAATGGTGTCAACCAAAGGATTAGGCTCCACACATTTTGGTGTGTTTGGCACTCGGCCATTTTGAGGAGAAAAAATCCATTTGATTTTCTATCAACTTTTAGGTCAAACTTGCTGTTAGATGGCACTACTGCTACTTCCGTTGCTGCAGCACGATTGTGACTGGAAACTATAGCTATCTGTGATTAAAAAGACACTGCTAAAGCCCATCTGGTGGCAAGGCAAAGATAGACATTATAGCTTTTCTTAACTCAATCAACAAACAACCAATGTACTCATAATAATTTCCTCACTCTGCCCCTAATTTTATTTTTACCAAGCTTTCAGTGCAATTTATATGCAAGGCCTTATTTGAATTCAGTTTCATGCATTTGCAGTGCAGTTAAATTTCAGTTTCAGTTACATTTTTAAGTTTTAATTCAACCTAGGTGCTTTTGCTCTTCTCGAAAAATTATAGTTTAATTAGGGTTGACGCTAATGATCATCAATCAAGGTTCGAATGATCAGTCAATTATTGACAGTCAGATATAATATCACCAGTTGATTTGCATTGGCCAAAAATTGATTTAAATAGATTGAATAATTATCAAGATGATTCAACTATTTATTGTTGTTCTGAAACTCTGTTCCAAAGTTTGCCTGTGATTCTAAAATGAACAGTTGAAGGTTGAAATGTATCAATATTGCACAACTACACTCATATCTTTTTTCCATATTTTTTCACTACATTATTGCCCAGACAGTTATTATGCATATTGATTTTTATTCATTCATATTTTTGTTGTTACTACTGCCAATGTTCTCTTTTAATAATGAAACAGTTGTTTATTGATCAATTACATTTTAGCCATAAAATACTCGATTATCGATCAGTCAAGTATCACAACAAATTTGAGTTATTGATTTCACTTTTTGAACCTAGCAACCCTAATAGTAACAATTCACATCTAAGAGAACAACAATCCTGATTCTTCACTTCAGAGCTGAAGCTAACTCCCGACGTGGCCGGAGCAACGTTCATGGCAGCCGGTTCGTCTGCCCCGGAGCTGGCCACCGTTGTCATAGGAGTGTTCTTCGCCAAGGACGACATCGGCATCTCCGGGGTGATCGGTTCGGCCGTGTTCAACATCATGTTTGTGATATCGGTGTGCGCGCTGTGCGCTGGTACCGTGTGCCACCTCAACTGGTGGCCGCTCGTCCGCGACTGTTTCTTCTACGCAGTCGCTATCCTCGTCATGTTGTTCACCATCTTCGACGAGATCATCACATGGTGTGTTCAATTAACTCATATAGAAGAATAATGTCAAGAATTATTCAGTCGCTTCCTCGTCATAAAATAGAAATAGTTATGAATGGTTGAGTCACTTTCGATGAAAAGACAGCTTATAGAGATCCAAAAACAAAAGCAGAGATAAGCCAACTCAGCTGTCTTTTACTCGGTACTGCCATTCATTTCAGCCTGATAAAGATAAACGAAGATTCGTTGAACTATTGTGTTATTATCCTTATTTGCTATTACTGACAAGTAAGCTGGCTCTAGCAGTGAAAAGTTCAGCATAGTGAAAACTTGGTGCATCATTCCTGTAGTGCATTTTCCTCCTTTTTTAATTCATTTTGCCCTGCCTTACTCACATACAGAACAAATATTGAATTTTCCTGCATGAATTTTATTCCTATTCCATTGAAAAATGATAGACAGAGGTCTCACTGAAGTATGCTTTACTCATAGATCTGCTTAGTTGAATAGAGAACTTTGTACTCATAATAGATTATTGAAATATCGGTTCTTTTTAGTATTGGTCTTTAAAAGCCTCAGGCATCTGCTGAACGTGCGAGCTGTCATGACGTTATTGTCATGAGCATAGTTTTCACAATATGAATTTGATTTTCGTAGCTTTGTAGGTTCATGCCAATACAGATATTATCATGAAAAATAGGTGAACTGTGTTAAGGATGTGAATCTGTGAACAGCATGAATAAATTATTTGCTTCACAGGAATGCACACATCTGTCTTTTAATCAATACAATGCAATGAATAAAAATGTTTCTTGTTCTAGGAGCGAGTCTCTTTTCATGCTGTTCCTATACGTTGTGTACTGCGTTACTCTGCACTTCAACCCACGGCTGGAGGCTTGGGCACAGACGACTCCGCTGGCCGCGATATGCAAGGGCACTGGCCCCGAGGAGCAGACAGGGCTGGTCACGTACCGGAACCTGGCCGAGGACCGGTCTCGCAGGGCCAGTTACACTAGCCCTGGATCAGAGAAGACCGTCAACTTTGGCGCCACCGACCAGAGTAAGATATAGGAAATATGCTAGCTTGTAGTCGTGGAACCTCTCTGGGAAGTTTCACTTCAGTACATTTCCATTATCTTATTGAGTTTTATTTTTTGATCCCATCCATATTTTCCCTCATGTTGAATAGTTTATTTACCAAGCTCTTTAGTCTGGTCCCTTGAAAAACGTACTGAAGAGGTCCCACTATGACATTTAAATACCATCAAAACTTGATAATACAAATACTGTTCTTCATTAAACTGATTACGGAAGTTACATACCATTTGTATGATCTGCGTACATTTAGTAGTTCTTGATCACTGCAAAAATATGAATTCAAAAGCATATGAACAAAAACTTCAGGATAGTGGTATAATGTATTTTTCTTGTTCGCTCAAATATCACATTGTAAGACTCAAGTAATGATGACCTTCATTAATAAACCTTATAAGGCAGAACAAAAATTGTCATTCTATCGAGGTAAGCTGCTGGCTCATAATTTTCACATCGCAGGTGGTTTTGGATTAGATGGTCAGCAGGCACCGCCCCGTCCTCCACCCCCTGCTGCAGCCCCGGCCGCCCTGCCCCCGAGCCAGGACTACTACAAGCCAAAGGAGCAGGCCCCCGAGGAAGTGTCGCCACTTGTCATGCCAGTCAACGCCACGGTCTTTACGAAAGTGTCGTGGTATGTGACCGTGCCAATACATGCTTGTTGTCGAGCAACAATACCCAACTGCCGCCTCGACAAATGGAAACACTGGTATCCATTCACGTTCGTAGTGTCGATGATCTGGATCTCTTTCTACTCCTACCTCATGGTGTGGATGATAACTATCATTGGTGAGTAGAAGACGTTAAAAACATAGATCAACCTTGGATATGAAAATTATCATCAGATTATTTGTTAACTAGGAATACGCCATATATGCGTTGTTAGACGAGCGGATTGTAATAGTATGTCGACTTTTTTGCCAAACTTTTGCCTACACATTTGCCAATTGGGTGACATTTAAGTTATAAATGGGTAAAAACTGCTTCGAGTGGTACCAATTTAGCACATTTTATGTTTTTTCTTCAAAATGGCTCACCCGATCAAGCTGAGAACTTTCAGAAATGTGTATCAGAATGTCATTCAACTTCAGGCAAAATTTCATTTTTTTGTAAAATAAAAATATTTTCCTTTTTTTCCGCTGTGTTATTCTAATGAGCATTTTTTAAATTCCTAAAATTCATAAAAATAAAAGTTACCCACCGATAATGCCACAAAACTATACAGATCCAAGTTAGATGAGGAACCATAATGAAAAAAAAAGTATGAAGTTGATAGCTGTAGCCTGTGTTTGACCTGTGGAGAACCAACAAAAAAACATTGAAAAAAAACAAAAAAAAATAAAAAATAAAAACGAACACCAATTTTTTTCAGTATGTCAAATTGAATCCTTGCTAATGCTCGTCTAGTGAAAGAGTAATTCAGGCCAGAAATAATTAGTTTCAGAGCAACTACATGATCGTCTTGTGGTGCCTCCATTCTTCTGATTCGTTTTAGTCATTGCTTTGTTTTATTTAGAAGTACAGTATACTACAAAAATTTCAACCTGCTGGTTATTATAAATGTATAACCTGTTCTTGTCCAGATTCAGAATTCAATGTGATCAATTAACGAGACGATGAGCAATGTAGGGAGACGATGTAGCAAATATCAGTTTTGGGGTGATACATTTTGAACAGTACAAGGTATAAAAATTATAACATAGTAATAGTAGTTTCCAATGCCTCCAAAAGGTATACATTTAAACTATTATTTAGATACTGTTCAACTTATATTATTGTCACTGGTATACAGCTAAAACAATATGGGCCTGTGAAATATACCTGTGAAAATGTGGGAATACAAGGTCAATTATTTAATTTTACTTCAGATAAAATTATGTGTGATCCTCTAATATTATAATTCTGACCAATCAAAAGTTATTGCGGTACAAAAAAACTGATATTCTATTAAATCAACTTCCATGAATGGATTACTTATAATAAAACGGTATAATTCAATCTGTGTGATGTATTGAATTGATAAATTGACTCATTTTTTATTCTACAGTGATGCCATTGACCAATAAATATTTTAGTGTGCTTGAAACAGCACTGCACATAGCGGTCAAGAGGCTAAGAATAATATAGTACTTGAGAAGACTTTATAATACCACATAGAATGAACTATTTGAAACAAAACAATTTTTTTTTTATCAACATGGTCTCTCCGACTATCTCAGATTGGCAGAATTTGCAAGATCTTTTTAGAATAGAAACAACACTGGAGGTGTTTGTCATTGAGTCATTTCAATGCGCCGTGTGAATCCATACTGGACGTTTTGACCTCCATTTTGAGATTGTTCACAAGAGTCAGTCTGGTTCATGAGAAAGAGCCATCTCAGAAGAAAGAGACAGACTGAATGGTGTGAACACTGCATGCTATATACACTGCATCGTTTCTCATCTTCATCATCTTCACATCAATCAGTCGTTTTTTTTTCATTGGTTCTTTTATTTCTTCTGAACCAGACTGACTGGTGACTTTCAGAAGGTCTCAACATGAAGGCCCAAAATTCAAGCATTTATTCATCACACACAATGCAACAAAATCACTCGATAACAAATACCTCATATTTGGATTGTGAAAGCCTTTTAAAAGCGTCGACTTAAAAACAATATTGATTCTCTACAAAGATATTAAATACCGACAGTGGGATAATAGTTATATAATAATAATTTTCAATTGAAAGAAGTAAATTTAAATTCTTATTACCGCAGTTTACAGTTTTCTAATGAGCTATGAATGCATACATATTTTACTACCCACCTCACCTAATTACATGCCTAATTGGTAAAGTAAGCATGTTAGTACAAACATGTTGGTACAGATAGACAGAAAGATAGACTTGATAATGCATTAAATGTTTTGGGGTAATAATGGACTCTTTATTATTAACATTTTTATTTTCTGTTTGTCTGAGCAATAGGGGATGTTAATGTTTATCTGATGTTCTCAGGCACTACGCTTGGCATTCCCGATACGGTGATGGGCCTTACGTTCGTGGCCGCTGGTGTCAGTGTTCCGGATGCACTCTCGAGCTTAGCCGTCGTAAAAGAAGGTATTTATTTTATCTACAAGAAGTCCGTGTAATTTTAGAGACTTGAGGAATCTGCCTGGATTGCTTGAGATTTTCCTCAGATATATTGAGTGGTGTCAAGACTGCCATAATTAAATAGATATTGTAAGAACTGTTCATTGAGTTGAATGTCATGAAAATGATTTAAAGAGTCGGCAGTGTTCGAGACGAACTCAATTGTTTGCATAGTCAATCAAGCGCCCAGTTCAGGCCAGTTCATTTCATCCTACTTGTGTATTGGCATAAATTCAGCTAATTTTAGTAATATACAATAAACAAAAGTATCAGCTTACATGCCTAGTAGGCCCAAATGCGGTCTCATTATGGGAGTACCCGATATATACCAGAATAGAAAAAAAACAGATCCCTTCAATTTTCAATGCTCGAGTTCAACAAATAGGCATACCAACAGGTTCTTGTCCTATCTTTTAGGCTACGGCGACATGGCAGTCTCTAATGCTGTCGGTTCCAATGTGTTCGACATCCTAATCTGTCTCGGACTTCCATGGTTCATTCAAACTGCCATCATCAAGCCAGGCAGCCATGTTAATGTCTACAGTAAAGGTATGAAGCACTTCTAATCACTGCATCTCCAAAATATCTTGATAAAACACCCAAATAATCCACTGTTTTACATACGCGGAATAACGTATAGAGCTGAGAACGAGTGTGACAGGCAAAAAATTGGATGATAAAATTAACCTGCCCAAGATGGCCAAGATCCTTTATACAGCATTGACCAAGATCAACTATTTGGTGATGTAACGTACCAGAGCCACATTGTTTTTCTCAAATTTCTTGTACAAAATGTGTCTAAAAATAGGTTTGCGGTTATACTGGTGAGTACTTGGTGTTACTTTTTGTACTATCAAACTTATTTATGTTATCAAATCTGTATTTCAATTTCTGAACAAACATTTCTGGTATTGATACCAGACATGTATTAGATCTAATGCATACAGGAAATATTCATCATTCTTTCCAAATATTTCTTTCTGATCAAATTCAACTCCAACTTCAGCATTGGTGAGAAGAAACCCTCATATTTTCTTTGATTCCTATTCATCTACATGGCACATATTTATATTTTTTTACATTCGGCTAAACATATAATAAACAGGGCATATATTCTTTTGTTTCATTATCATTTATTAGCGTTTATTTTTTCCCGCACTATGACAATTTTTGAAAATCAAACTGAGATTAACGTCAGTTTCAGTTTTACAATTTCCATACATTATGTATCTTATAAATGCTCAAAGAATGACAATTACTATGTTGTGGGTATGTACAAATATGCATTGTAAATGACCTAGCTGACCTTATGCAAAACAATAATCATATGCATAATTCAAATACAAATTTTCTATTCTCTAGATTAATTTTCATATTTCATATAGGGTAGTATAATTATAAAATATTGGCCATAGGGCCTAGGTATGTTCATTTTTTGTTTTTATTGTACTCAAATAAGTAAAAACACTGAGAAGACTCTTATCAGGTAAGCAGTAGGTGTTTAATAGGACTACATTCTGTAGGTCAACTTCTCATCATGACTGCTTTTTATAAAAACCAAAAATCCAAGCTCGAGGCCATCTTTGTGGAGAATTCTGTACAAAAAAAAATGTCATTAATAATTGTAATTGTTTCTCACCATGGTCTTAGGCTTGACATACTCGACTCTCTCCCTTCTCTCAACGGTCGTTTTCCTCATCGTAGCAACGCACTTGAATGGCTGGAAACTTGACAAGAAGTACGGTGTTATCCTCATGCTGTGGTACCTCTTCTTTATTGCGTTCGCCTCTCTATATGAGCTCAACGTGTTCGGCCAGCTCAATCCCGAGCAGTGCCCGAGTCTATTTTAAACGCAACCCGGTATCGTACAAGAAAACAAATGTTCATACAAACGGCAAACCAAAAGTCACAAAACTTACAAATACAACATAGCAAATAATACCTAGATAACTGGACGTCATATAAATAAACTTGAAGAACATATATTCGAATAGAATACTATACTGTTGAGTATTTAAATAATATTTTATGATAGTTATTAAACGTACCATAAATTGGAATACGTATTCTTAGGTATATTAACTAGCATATTAAAGAATATATATCCATAATAAATGCAAGATTGTATTGGAAAATCTAAATAATTCAAAACTAAACTCACAATTTTGTGGCTTACATGATTGAATAATTTATTATGTACAAGCCTAGGGCCTGAATAGTAAAAAAAGGTTGACACGGTTGCAACTATTCGTGAAATGATTGAATTGAATGTTTTTTGCTGTCAAATGAAGGCGTTGATTTGTAATAGAGCAATTGAGAATGGAACTAGACACCAATGCATATGATTCAATAATAATAACTCATAAATAATATTTTGGAAGTCCATAATGTATGCAATTAAAATAGTTCATTAGCAATCAGATGAGTTGAACACAAAATAGGCTATAAAAACCTGCAAGCCTACAAATTAAAGGCACAAATAAAATGCAAAGAGAACGCTTATGAATGTTAGAAATAACGTTGGATTATTCTCAAATCAGTTGATTGGGTTTGAAACAACTGCGAGCAACGATTTCTGAAGTAGATCCAAAATAAAGTTTGATATAATTAACTAGGATGGCAATATAATACAGTCAATTTAGTCAATTAATATAGTCAACTGACTCATGCTGTGAAAATAAAGCATAGTTGAGCTTAATTGTAGATAAGCTTGATACGGCTTGTGTTCATTCGAGTGCTTTGTGGACGTATTGTATGAACAATTTTTTTCTCCTAAATGTTAATTAGACACCAAACTTCTTTTGGTAAGTTTAGATTTAATTGTTAAACGTCATTGTTGTTATCAACATTAATACCTACAATAATTGTGTTCTGTTTGAAGATTTGCTAGGGTTATTCATTAATCATAGATACATACATATTATGAATGAATAGTACAATGTGTACTAGTACAGTATGTACTTGTGGGGAAGATAAAAAATGTATATCATACTATAGTAAATTGATGGCATCAGTTGCATCAGAAATATATTAAACGAATCATTATTTCAAAACAACATAAGACAATAATTAAGCCTTAACGATTGTGCGAATTCAGCTAGATTATCAATTAATTAATATATTTAATCGAAAGCTAGTCAACCAAAGAGAAGTATTATTACAATATACATACGTATATGTTTCTAGGTTAATTATAAATAGTGTGCTACAGTATTATGCTGCAAAGTATTTATCGATGAGACGATCGAAGATTTTATTTATACTGTGCAAAAAAAAAAGGAGATTATTTTAAAATAGCAGTATGTTTTATATAGAGAGAAAATTATGTAGGCCTATACAAAGTAGGCGTATCTTTATATCACTCGACCTAAACAATGCTTTCCATTTTTATTCTGATAGCTCAACATTAAAAGTTTCTGAAACTTCAATGAAATAATCTATTTTAGCCAAAAGTATCAACCCCACCTACCTACGTAACAAGTAAAAGGTGTAGAGGTCCAATTCTTGCGCCGTAACATTCGTAAAACTAATGCTTATCTGTCATCACTGGTTACATTCACCAGGGTCTTGGAGAACACTCTTACCGAAATTTAGGGTTGCTGTTTAATAGAAAACTTTCAAACGGTACCAGAATTTCATAATTGAATATTGATTGAAATATTTTGAAAAGTTCAATTTTCAATCAATATTGAAAATATCAAACTAAAAAAATTCAAGTTATTTAAAATAGAACGTTGCCAGATGGAATAGAAACTGCATAGGTATGTTTACTGCTCGGTGTCTTTTATCTGACTGAGAGGCTGATAAAAAGGCTCGGATTTCTTGTAGGCCTATTTACAAAATTCCTGACAGCAGCACGTCATGTTATTTATCATCAATGTTCAAATCGATCAATAATTGTTTTGATATTGAGTTATCGGATAATGAATTTTCCGATTCAATATTGAAAGAAGTCCTATAATATTGAATCAGTAAAAAATATTGAAAACCAAAAGGCAACACAACCGAAATTACAGTAGGTGAACGAATATTTTACCAGAATTGAGGTGCCGGTTCATTCTATTGAAATAATGGCAATTTATTATTACTCAGGGTTAATACCCTGCATATATACCTGCATATATGTTTCGAATAGACTTTTGATTTTTGAGAATAGCAATTACTTTCACGACATATAAAATTGTAGCGATATAAAATTGTCCTTGTAGCGTGGATCGTTCTGAAAATACCTACTGGTACACTTTTTTCCTCACCAGAGGCAGCGGAGCCCTAACTCTATTGAGGGGTCAGGATTTAAAGTTGTCAAGATGTGATAAAGTTGTCAAGTAGTAAGAAATGGTGCGGGGTGTGGGGCAGTGGGTCATTTTGACGTAATTTTGAGGAGATTTAGGGGATAAGTGGATGGGAGAGTGCCACTTATTGATATTTGCAGGTGTCAGGCTCTTGGCACTGTTCAACACTATTTATTTGAAGAGAATAATTATGGTGATACTTTGCTAGCTAATGGAAGAAGTTGGACTTATAAATGTCGAGGACTTTTGATAGATTGTCTCAATATGATTTCAGATTTGTATGTTGTCTTCGTTTGATTTAATGAACATTGGAATCTTCCTCTTACTTGTGTAACATACCATGCACCATCATTTATCAACTATTGCCTGAAGATCCATTACCAGAATATAGGCCCAAATAACAATTAATGTAAATAAAGATCATTAGACGAAAAGAGTTTATCAAGCTAATAGGCATTGTCCGACCTGACCTCAGAACTAAATACTCTAATAGTATCAGCTCAAATGGAATATGTAATTCCATAATTTATTATTATTTCCATTATTATAAATAATATGTATTTATAATTCTTTTAATTTCCAGATCTAACCAAATTCATTGGGTCGGGAGTTACTTCCACCATTTTTATAGGCCATACTTCTTTATATCTCGGTTCCTGCCAGCTCCGAGTCATGCTTCTACTCCTTCCTCGTCCTTCTCACTATACAACGTATCCTCCGCTTATTCTTCTCCTTTTCCTAAGAGTTCTAAAATAGAAAGTATAAAATACTACTTCCATTCCTTTGATCTCTATCAGACTTGTATAGTTTTCAACAATAAAGTTCATGCTGGAAGTTCATGCGCTTAAATTACCGTACTTACACATTCCGTGCATCAATTTTCGTGTACGGTGGATCAGTTTTTCAAATCTAATTTACACGAAAAATTAAACATTGTAGTTACCTAGCATGGTAATCCATTGCATTCTACATTCCACATAGATGACTATACAAATATTTGTATCTGCACTTCTTTAACTGCCTTTGTATTTTCATTTTTACAAAATAAAATAGTTGAATTTTATATTATTGAAGAGTTACAACAAAACATATGATTCATCAGAATTTATCAAGTCTGCTTGGTGTCTCTTAAAAAAGTGTGTCTGATAAAAGTGCTTGAGTTGAAAAACATCTCCAATAAGTAATTACGATTTCATTTGAAAGATGTAAGCAAATAATCACTCAACCTGTTGGCTCTTCCCTTTTGTGTGTAGTGTACAGTATTGTATTATGTTAGTGTATTTATGGATGCTATCAAGTTAGTTTGATGTTGACGACAAATAATTCCAATGATTATTTATGTCTTACATCATTTGACGAGTGATGTTGATGTCAAATATATCAGTTTTAATTAAATAAAATTCATTATTATGTACCCATCATTAATATAACATGATACTAATTGCTGTAATATGGAACTTGATGTCAAATAATTACGATCTAGCATAACGTTACTGCACAAGATAAATGGAAATGCACGCTTTTGAGGCACCTAATTCATTTCGTATCACTTGACTAATTCTATTTCCAACCTCTCCACACTTGAATATTGTACCTTAGTAGTAGACAAATTACTGCATACGTTGTAGCAAGTGAATTTGCGTCCATACGATGATACATTATTGCTATGAAGTCAATGTTTGCTGCCAGTATAATCAGAGATTATTAGAAGATATAAATGCTGAGAAAGAGAAATGTCGTTGTGACCCTGAAATATGGGGAAATAAACAATTCTAAGCTAGAATATATTATAAAGTATGTACAGAGAAGAGAGTCAAGAGACGAGTGTGCAAATGTGATTTAAAAGAATACCAATTACTAGGGTACCTATTTCGATGAATCAAATATTGGTTTAGGTTTTTTGGTTTAGCAAATTTTAGAAGTAATGTTGATCACATGTTAATGTATAAAAGGGGAATGTGGTGATGTATACAAAAATAATAAATATGGTTCTATTGGCATGAAAATAATATAATGTATACATATAATTATACAATCTTGTCATATCTTATATGTATCGTTAGTAAAAAGTAATTATAAGTGTTTGTTGATAGATGTTCAGTATGGACTAAGAATAAAAAAATGATTATAAGTACTGGTACATTATGTGTTTACTTTACATACCTTTAACCAGGGTGCCTATTCATGAACTTCCACAAAGCTATTCGCACAATTGGAAATATCCAGTTGCAATTAACAAGTGATGGGTGTGGCTTATTTAATGGCAATCTAGACTAATGCAGCTCGAGTTATCCCGATTGGCTATATCGAAAAAATCCACCCCAATAAAGAGCCTACTCGATTGGTATGGTTATGGTTTGTGAATTCAAGAGATCAATTTGAAACAAAAGTGGTCAATTCCACTGCGAAACATTTAATCGACATTTGAATCCCTGCATGTGATTGGTTACACCGGGTTTTGCCACATCAAGTTTGATCTCACTTTTGTGAAACAAGCATTACAATATTCCGAGTTATTCCGACATTCCGCTAATTAACGTCATAAAGAAACATCTAAATTATGCTGCAACTTGGTTTCTTTAAAATTTGTGTAACTTCAACTAATGAAAAGTTTGAATTTTTACCTGACTCTTGAACAGTCATTGCCTCAGAACTGATCATACATATTCTACTAAAAAACAAAGAACAAATCAAGAACAAAAAAAAAAAGGAATAATTCAAGAATAAGAATATCAAGTTGATAAGATTTTTTCTCCTCAATGTGGATGTTTGAATTGTTTTCTAACCCTTAAATTATTACTCCAAGATTTATTAACTCATTTGAACGAACAATTGTTTGTTCAAATGATTCATCTTATTTTCAATTATTCTTTTGGGTGATAAGAATGCCATTGTCCCCCTCCGTCCGAACATATCTTTCACCCAGAACCTCAATCAAGTATGAAGTTTTGATGTTATTAAAAAAAAATTGTAAAATTCACCATCGACTCGATGTAGAAGTTTTAGATGGGTGCTCATTATTATTATTGTAGATTTAAAGTCTCAACATTAAATATTTACTTCTATCACATATGAGTATGACTCAACTTTGGTTTGTATGCAAAAACGGCCCGAGGCTATATATAGGCCTATATACAGTATAAATATATATTTATATATATATATATATGATGAATAAAACGATTTTCAGAAATACCATGTTCTTATAGTTGATTTATTTAGCCACCAACGTTTAGCCAAAAAACACCTTGAAAATAACCGGTGGCTAAATAAATCAACTAAAGAACATGGTATTTCCAGAAATTGTTTTATTTCTCATAATATTAATCATGAGTCTTAAAATGCTATATATATATATATATATATATATATATATATGGTGTTGAAAATTTTCAATGTTCAAAATGAGAATAATCCAATGTTTTTTGAAAATCATTTAAAAAAAGTCAATGGAATGAATCAGATGAATCAATTTGATTCCATTAGATTCACAGATTTTTTTTCAATGAATTGGACATTTTCTGAAAATTTCCAGTGTATTCAACATTTTCAACGTCCTATCGCTAGCCACAACTCATGATTCTACAATAGTACCTCTTTCAACTTATAGTAATGGTTGTTTGATATAGACGACTTCAGTAACAGAAATTTGTATTGGGTGTATGAGATGATCAGGTGATGGATGAATGATACTAGAAAACTTTGTTTGAAGCTTTCAAAGCAGTGCCTTAGCTGGTGGCATTGGCCATTGTTACCAACATGATAACATCAGTAATAGGCACAAAGAAAATTCTCCCGTTAGACTTGCAGATGTCAGAATACATACATTCTAGAATGTACATAGAATACATTCTACCCAAAATCTGTTGGAATGCAATTTTTTAGGTTGCATAACCCAAATGTTTAAAGAATGGAATGGTTATATTTTCCTTATTTTGGTTAGATAATAATATTATATTTCTGCTTTCTAGGCTCCAAGCTAAAAAATGGATGATTTAAAATGACAGATAATGGCGCACTGTTGGCTGGGAATGGACAGACATTTAAAAAAACTGTACAATTCAACCTTGGACACATTTTTCTTTTATTAAGATACAGTGAGATAAGATCATGTGAGATCCATACTGAAATTCTTACATTCTCATTAATTTGTACTTTAGTTTGTACAGCGTCTAAAAAAAAAGGGAACAATGCAGCAACAAACTATGGCATAAGTTGTTCTACGTAAATAACAGACACTGTACTAAAAATAAAGTGCAGAACAAAGCAACAAGGTAAAAAAACATAATATCAAATATTTGTAATGAAAAAGAACATGATGACATTCACGTTAGATTCATATTTAAAGAGACCCACGTAATGCATAATTGGGTAATACAAAATAAGAACGAACAAATAGGAATAAAACGTAAAAATACACATTCAAATTTGAATAAGTCTATGATTACTGACAGCAAAATGACGTAAAACTGCAGCATTGGGTGTATTTGTTCCTACTAACACAACAAGAACATGAATACATTTTCAGATCAAACATGATTTTAGACACAGCCTAAGAAGCATTTACTGTAATAAACAGTTTTATTGTATACAGAATATTGACGTAGTATTTATTACGTAATGAATTATTTACACCGTGATCCATTGGAACGGGTGGCCACGCGTTTCAAGTGATTTTGCCATTTGTCAGAAATATTTCTTAGGTTCATCTTTCAATCTTACTGACTTGTATAATGTCAGGCCTACGTTTACTGAAAAGATCACTAGACGCCTCAATAAGCTTACAGGGTATTTTGACACGTATCATAAATATAAAATACTGCTACAAATCTAAGACTATTGGAGATAATAACACGTGAAGTAGAACGAGGAATTTTTCAAGGTACGTATAAATGTTTGACTATCATATCCCCATAGACTACGCCAATTAAAATTCACTTTGGATAAGAAATGTTACTGTCCATTCCACATAAGATTTATACTACTATATATAATGCAGAAAGCATTTGGTGTAAAAGCATTGATTCAGCATTGAGAACCATCTTTCTTATATTCCACGCTGTCTTAAAAGAGTTGGAAAGTAATAGGTTTGAACCATAGAGCATTATAAACTGTTGAAGTTCGTTGAAACAAAAATTCCAGATGAATTTGATCTCTGTTGCAAAAATTCTGATGAATGTTTGGTACTGCATCCTCAATACAAGGAGCAATTTAATTTACTATTGTAGATGGGCGTGACTTATACAAAGCAGGGGAAATTTTAGATACCTTGATTGGTTATTTCCCTTTCCCCTGCTTCACTGTCCACTTGATTGGTTTTTATATTTTGTGACATCACGAGAGCAAACGATCTACAATGGTCAATTCTCACAAAAAAAAATGTAAAAGAAAATTTCAATTGTTTTAATCCAGTGATACAGTAACACACTCAAGGTCCTACCCCATCAGTCACAAAGTTCAAGAAAGGGCTACTGGTGCATGACAAGCTAATACAGCGTAACTTTTTCTTCAAATTTAGGTTCGAAAAGACAGGGAAATGGTCTTCGAAAGAACAGCCACGAAGGCAACACTTACATGTACATCACAAACCACAAAGTAGTTGTCTGATACTACATAATATTTAGTAACAACTCCCTGTGATGTGCTAGAGGAAAGAATCACATCTATTCTTGAAAACGTTCAAACGTCTGTAACAAAACTAAACAACCTATATAGACCTGATACGTATTTATTTAATTATAGAGTGGATAATAATCCCATATATGACATGGCTTCAAGTGTCTCATATTCACTATTGATAAAAATTTTGAATGGAAGAAAAAAAATGTAACTGATTTTGTAACCGACTTGAAAATTTCGATCCAAGTAGAAATCAAAATTTGAAAAGCTTCATAACACGGTACAGCCATTGTAAACTATAATGTGGCCTTGGTAAAATAGCGTGAAAGTTTACTAAAATTATCTAATAAAAAGTTGATAATGTGAAATGTCGTAGAACATCTTCATATATCCATAGTAAGTGATGAGAATGACAATTAAGATGGACACAGAGCAGTCTTACCAACTTTCCAAAACTAAATCTTGGTTCATTTCAATAATTTGTTCCACAATAGATATTTTTCAATTTATCAATAGGGGCCATCAAGTCTTGATGAAGGGAATATTCAAGTTATCAAGTTTGAGCAGAGGTACACAAAATTTCAATAAATGTGTTTGATGGAGCACGACGTTACCTACATTTTGGATTTCAAGAGCTGGAAAGTTGGTTGTTATGGTGTCTACTTCACACAGTTGGCAACAACCAGTTTTACATTAGAACACACCAGTTCTGATTGGCTGGATCAGCCGTCGAAATGACTGGTAGTTCTTCCTTGCCGATAACCATCTCGCTCTCGTCCTCTGTCGAGCTCACATCGGCCGCGTCTGGAACGCAGACGTCGACGATCTCCACCTTCTCCACCGGTTTACTTCTGTACGATACTCCACGGAACCTGTTCAATACTGGCGACGTGAGCCTGGAGAAGAAACCGGAAGATGATTTTACCTTTTTCGAGGTTTGTTGTTCTTCAGTTTCCTCCCAGTCGGCTTTTCTTTTAGCTCCTGTCGAACCATCGTCCTTTCTCGATGCCAAACCAAGGAAATTAAATATGGAAGACGAAGATGAGGGTCCCGCGACAGCGCCGATGCGGGTGGGATACGATAACATTGCTTCATGCAAAGGTCGCCGCGCAGACACAGATGAGATGTACCGGACAAAAGGAGCTTTATCGTGGACCTCCCTTGGTGCTTCAGCAAAAAGTCGCGTATTGCGACGAACGATCGGCGGCGACGTTACTGTGGTCGTTACAATACTCTCGCTATCAATGGATGCTGCAAAGAGGTCATCTGGATTGATGATTTCTTCTGGAGGATCATTCAGAAATGCACTCGCTGTTATGTTTATCTGATCGGCTTCAGATTTATCGGACTCTGGATACTCGACATGGTAAGGCTCAATGAGATCAGCGGCTTCACTCTCGTCAGTTTCCTCTTTCTGTTCAGTTTCCTGTAGATCGTCGCTGGTGTTATTTACTACCAGCTCGTCCTCATCGCGACTGTTCTCTATGATGGTTTTCAACTTCTCCGTAACTTCGTTTGTAGCTCCGTGCATCTCACTATCATCGTCCTCGAAATCAGCCAAGACTTCTTCAATTTCCTTCGACTTAGTACCGGACTCTACTTCACTTTCTTCCTCCTCTCCATGATCTCCCTCCACACCGTTGCCATTACTGACTGAGGGTTCACCCTTGAGCTTCCTGCTTTTTGGACACGGTTTGCCTCTTTTCTTCTTTTTGCCAGATGCTGCCTGAACGTCTCCGAACAGTTCCTCGTAGATGTCATCTTTCGACGTATCCATGTCTGCCACCTGTTCTACTCCGTTCTCTCCATGTTCTGCATCGTTCGCATGGCCATTGGCAGGTTGCTCGTGCTGCTGCTGCTGCGGTTCTTCGTCCACAGCGCTCATAGTAGCAAACTCTTCATTACCGGCGACGGCAACTTGAGACTGCATTGCAGATGGATTCAAATCTGGGTGAAATGGTTTGCCACGCTGGAAACAGGAGCATATTATTGTTACTTTCATTATTTTGGAGTATTTACGGTGAGGTTTAAGGTTGTGACTTGTGAGACGAATAAAATATAGAATGACATCCAATTTAACGTCCATTTTCTGAAAAGTGGTCATAATGTTCTCCGCAACAAAACCGAACTGCATCAGCATGAAGGATGCACACGAACAGATAGCCAATTCAATTAGCATAATGATAATCATACAGACAGACAGACTATAGGGCTAATCTTCTCATGATTTAGCTTAAATTACCAGTACTTTATGATAAAAACCCATTATAAGGTGTTCATTATTATATGTTCATTTTTATTGATACTGACTAGACCTATATGCCTATATTGATTATTATCTCACAGAAACTGGTTATTGACAATTACAATTGTAGCTTAGTTGTCAATCAATTTTAATGTAGTGACTGATGAGCGCATTGACAAACTGACATCAACTTATCATAAGTAACCTATATTCAATTAGAATTGACAGATGTGATGTTTGGCTATACCTATAACAATTATGAATGCAAGTTGTCACAACACTTTTACTGTTCGATACATTTTAAAGGTGTATAAAACCATCGCTAGATTTCAGTCAGATATTGTATTGCGTTGCTAAGACTATAAGATCGACTTTGTGACTTGCTTCACTTTCTTTGTGCAACAATGATTGTAACTGAAAAGGTGTTGTGGTTTATGTACAATGAAATCGACATTCACAGAATATGTATAGACTTTCAAATATCACATGGCATTCCTTATGCTAATTTAGCATTACCAGTAGGCCTACAGTGAAACCTCGATGCATTATCATTTTACTGCTTCTAGCTTTTATTTTTCCCACCATGCTCCCAGATAACAAATGTTGAATTTTCCTGTATCCCTAGTTTTTCCCCGATTCCACGAAAAATGATAGATTGAAGTTTCACAGTATGGCAAATCTACAAACAAAATTGACATCGGTGTGCTGTCTTGTGTATTGCCATTGTGAAAATCTACAAACTTTCTATCTAACAACAGGTCTACCCATGGTATTCAACTTTCCATCTATTTAAGGGTCTACAATGGAAATCCAAATGCCTGTTAAACCAAGGTTGTCTGTCAACTGTCTCTCCAAATTAAATTGTGAAATTGACTGAAAATGAATATCAATTTCAATTTCTTAAGATTTTGGTATAATATACAATTCAATCAATTAAAAAAAGTTGAATTTAATCATAAACCAAATGAACATTTTTTGCTTGTATGCTGATGAAATGATGGCACATGGAACACTAGCAACGTTGTGCCAGTACATCTCGATTATCTGAAGTGTGTATGCACTCGGAGTGTGCTGCATTACTTGTATCTCAAGATCACATGGCACTCAAACATTCACCTTGATTAACTACTCGGGTGATAAGATAAGAGAAAGTGGTACCTATTGCCCGACAGGCAGCTGCTAGCAAACCAATAAACTAACAGTGCACATACTAAAACCAGGTAAGATAGTTATACTTAAAAGCAACGTATACTAACTGTTGACTGACGTCAACTTGTCCAACTAAACAACACTAGAATTGAAACAAGGTATCTAGTATGCTAAAGTTTGGTAAGAACCTGAATACTAGAGGACTTCCAAAAGTTCCCTCTTTGAGAAAGGTCTCTTGAATGAGGGGATATTTCTCTTTTTCCTCCGCACCTCAATTTTCGCATTATTGCTATTCCCGAACGTGAAAATGGAATGAAGAGTCAAAAATATTCAAGACAGTTATAAAATAATCCCAAATGGATGTGTAACTAATAGTCGTGTATCCTGGAAGTTCAGACTGGAACATTATACCGGTATATGCAAATCTTGAAACGATATAAACTCGAATACTGAACCTGGATTGTACCTACATGAGAATATCAATCAATGAATTTAATGATGTTCGACAGGTGTTTTTTGATGTCAACATTTCTGTCTTCAAATTACCTTTGGGTATTTTGAGAAGAATAACCACTAGAATAGATAACGGTAGCTACTAAAATAATACTAGTATATAAAGTAACATTTCAGCAAACATTGTTGAATAGCTTCAATGGTTTCACATTTTCCGTCAATCTTCACTCGAAGAAATAATTGAATATCATAAATATTAATTTCAAGTTTCTCTTATACCATTGACCGTACAAATAATACCAAGAGAGTCCACATTTATAGGAGAAAGAGATGCAATTTACCGTAGATATTAGGGATAACTTCGATTAACCGAAAACCAGTTCTGAATTGAACCTGGAACCGATTTCCAGGTTCAATCGGTTCTGAAATAGAGAATCGATTTCTTCTGTGATGATTTTTAAAAATTATTCATCATGTTGATTGAGTAATTATGTATAATTGATGGATGTTTTTCAAGTGTGTTGTTGCAATATAAATTGTATGGATATAATAATACTAGTTACTAGTAATACTAGTGCATTATTTATTTGTCTTTTCTCCTCCATGCACAGTAAAACCCAAAATGTGTCCTACCAGTGCTTTGTTTCTTCAGAAGAGTTGTTGATGGGCTGAAAGATATAAATGAATGATATGATGAAGCCTAAAAACAAGGAATGAACTCGCCTCAATGTGAGAGAGCGTCTAGATGAAAGTTTTCTCTGATTTCAACCAAAAAATGTTGGAGAATCAGTTCTAAATCGGTTCTGTAAATCAGTTATCCGGTTCTGATTTTTTGGAACAGAAGTTATTCCTAGTAGATATACACAATCCTTTCGCCAATTTCTATAATTAGTGCGACTTTTGGCACGCTAGAAAGCTCCAAGCGAACTTGCAATAGCCAACTGTAATCCACAATTCAACCCAATTGTTGCGCTTTATAACTTGCAGAAGTCACACACATACAGACATAGCAAGTGGATTCGAGGTATGGATGAGAAATCATCTCGTTTCAACATACGCGTGAACTGTCTTGGTAGTATAAATCCATCGTCTATAATATTGGTATACAAACAGCAGCGGTAGTAGGTCAATGGTAGAAGTAGGCCTTAGTATCTTTGTCTCACTCAGATTACTCTTCAGCAATAAAGACTTTTTCTTTTGATTTCTCACTTGATAGCATGCCAACAGGTTGTTAGCTAGTACTTGTACACTTGCGGTAACATAAAATGATTCAATTCGAAATAAACATTCCATTTTTTTTTCATCTTTGCATATTTAACCGCTAATCTTTGAACAGACCACAAGTGTGGTGCACATGCATGTAGTCTTCTAGTAGGCCTATATTTTTTAAATGATAGGCCCACATTTTAAAGTATCGACCACTTCATGTGACCGCAACATTTTTTTACAGCCGAGGATGTCGTGGCAGCGCCCCGCTTCAGTGCCGTACCCGTCGGTGTGGTGCACCTACGTAGGGAAGCGACCGATGATCAACGGGCAGTTCCCACAATTTCGCATACAAGACGCGCCCGAAGAGATGTTTGACGAGATAGTCGACCACATGGTGAACGTATTTCTCAAGGTAAACAAATGCTAGCTGCTAGTTGAACTGCTAGTCCATATCTACAGGTAGTTTACAATGTAATGCATAGACAGAATATATCAAGTGGTAAAATGAATGGTATCCGGTAGTATGTTGATTGATGTTGATTCATCGTCGTTTGCGTAGCGACCATAAGAACAAAGAAGGTTATTTGGGGATTTGAGCAAATGAAAACTTTCAGGCCTTGTGCAAGACCTAAACTCATGGCTGCCTTTGGGTTCAGTTTTCTTCCTGGGAAGAGCACCAACTATTTGGAGAATAGTGTTAGAATAATCATAATCTACTTCGATATATTGGTTAGTTTAATGTTTATTTCGCCATAGGTTACGTTAGATTCCAAGATCCAACGTACGAATTCAACTGCTCGGATGAATACATTGACGGTATCAATGTTTTGAGATGTGATTGAGAGTATTTCAAGGGGCAGAAGATTTACCCTTATGCCTACATATAGACATAAATAACATTATTACCTAGCGTATTTGAATTTTTCCAAACAATTTATCGAACAGTTATTTCCATTGTCTGTTACCTCAACACAAGTCACAATCTGTGGCCGATTTGAATTATTAGTGAAAGATGCCCATGTTTCCATCCTCAAGCAATTATTATTTTACACTAAGTACAATTCACGTACCAACACCATTAGTTCAATTTACCAAAAATACCAAATTAACAATACACGCACGCAGCATACAAATTGTGTATAACTGCACACTCGTGCTGCTATGTGAATTATAACATTGTACAAGATGGGAGATCGTTTGAAATTTGACCGAATCCGTGGCCTTGACCGTTCCCAGGGCGAGCCCATCTGTGTGAACAGCAACATGTCTGCTGATCCGGTATCGGTGGCCGAACTAAAGCACGTCTGGGCCGTCATGTTACAACAAAAGATGGCACTAGTGGCACTTATCGAGGAAGAGTTTGGGGTTGTCAAGTTGGCAGGCGTGAACGTGACGGGCATTTCGTTGGTGCAGAACAAGGACAAACCAGAAAAGGTAACGTATCAAGCCTTGTAAACCGTTGTTGAATCAAACTGATTATACAAAATGGATCATTCTGGCTCAATTGAATTTCAAATTAAAGAGTATTTATTGTAGGCCTAACCATAACGATGCTGAATAAATATCAATTTCAAGTAAGCTGTGACTGGTGACAGTCACTTGACATCTTATTTTAATGAACCTGTGACACAAGTCACCTAAAGTAGTCATACATTAGAATACTATAGGCCTCCTTTACTCCTATTATAATACAGGAGTAGTAGACTGAAAGCCCATTTTAAAAGTTAGGACTTTGGGAAAAAAAATGTCAACAAAATTTCAAGAAGTTGGTTTAAAAATTTGAGCTGGCGCTTACATTTTACATTATGATACATTCAATACTTGTGGGTAAATAGTAAATACTAAATATGCGTAAGCATAACCAGAAAACTGCATGTCTCATTGATGGATCATGGTACAAATGAATTAATTAATATTAGGGTTTCAAGGCGCATCGACAGCGAGGTCACCAGATTTTCATTCACGAGTTACATGACAAGAAACATAAAATATCATTTAAAAAGAATCAAACAGTTAAAGTTGCACCGAGTTCCTGTATGAATAACTAAAATTGAATAATTATTGAGTTGGTATCGGTATCCCAAGTGACATTCTTCTTTCACGAACATCACGAGTACATCAAAAAAAATAGTTGTGCGACTACGATCTCATGTTGCAGTTCGAGGGGGTGGCCGTATCGAAAGTGATAGGCGCGGTGGACCACATGACGCATGCCGTGGACGTGTTTGAACGCTACAACGTGACCGAATACATGACCGCGATGGGCTTATCAGTGTTGCCCGAGTACCGGGGTCAGGGATTAGGCCTCGAGATGCTGCTGGCTAGAATACCGCTGTGTAAGGCGACGGGAGTCAAACTCACGAGCACCGTATTCACCGCAGGGAACTCGCAAGAGCTGGCTAGGAGGGCAGGCTTCGAGGTATGTATGCTGTTCAAGTAAATACCGGTAGGCCTATACCATACAGTAGGTCCACTGTTTGATAATTATCTTGGGGCATCTTGCACGTCTATACATGAGGTTTTTTGTATTTGCTTATTCACTATTAAATGTGGCTAAAATGTTCTCGTTTTAGTTTTAGAGTCGGGTTAAGAGTTTACAGTTTGAAAAATACGTCGATGATGATTCCTGTTTGCTCAACAACCCCACCAATAGCTAGGTTAAACGGGGGTATGAATGAGCAGGTGATTATGAAAGTATGAAGTGACTATAATTGAAAGGACATTTACAAGAACCCATGCCTAATGGTGTCTTTAGTTTCTGAAGCGGTGCTTCAGGTGTCTGAGCTATCAACGGTAGATAAAAAAATATAACTTGGGTCAATTGGATGAGAATTGAAAATAAAACATTGGAAAGGCCTATTTATATTATTATAAATATTATTACGCATATTAGGACGTTAGCGGCTCAATTGATCAATAAGCTTGTTTCATTACATAGCAAGTGATGCTCAAGATACCTACACAAGTTTGTCAATCTACGTGAGCGTACATTTTAGCAGCGGTGCACGAACAGCAATAATATTGTGTTTTGTTCTAGCTATTGTACGAAATGGAATATAAGGACTACAAGGTTGACGGACAAGAAGTATTCCCGGGAATATCGACCAAGAACTGCAAGTCTATGGCACTGAAGATTGAATGAATGATATCCAAGAGGCCAACAATGTTGACTACGTAGGCCTATGCCTAATAAAAAAATATATAATATGTTGACATTGAAAACAAACCAATATAAAACATGCAGCCAACGTAAGAGTTAAGCTAAAACGATGTGGGTTTTATATTCTTCTAACGATGTGGGCTACGACTAAGACGTCAAGGTCTAGTCTAAAAACCGTTGTCAGTTTGTAAAATTTTAACTCTTTGTGAATAAACCTTCGGTTTCTCGACTACCCATAGAGTGTCTGAACTATTTTAAACGCATTAAACAACACTCAAGTGCCACTGCACGTGGAGAGAATATAACAAATTCTCGTGAGGATGGCATATTTTCAAATGTTGCTTGGATTTTTTTTGTATTCCCATTTTTAGTAGGGCCTACATGGTAGGTCTGCCTGATAGTCATCTGTAGACTTCAGAGCTAAAAATGTATTGTATTGACATTCTCAGTTCCGAATAGATCAAAGACCAATAAATTTCAGGCATCGATTGAAAATATCCAATCTCACTACAATTTGTTGAAAAATATATTTTTTTAAACCTGCTGTTGCAAATTTATCATCATTTCCTTTTACCACTATAGACCAAGGTGGCATATTACCATCATATATACAACAACTCCATGTAAAATCAGCTTATTTCAATTCGACAGTTAAATTAAATATCTACCGTCTAACTGTAGGCCTACTCGATATAACTACGTTTCCAAACATCGACACCATCTAATCAACTTACAATACTGGTACAGGTTATGAATGTTCATTCAAAATCAATCTACCGGTATATAAGTTTGATCATGTTTATTGTGTCTTTTCATTTGACATTGTACAGTGGAACCTCTATTATACGTTTTTCAGGGGACCAAACCAAAAAAATGTATCAACGTGAAAAACTTATTAATGAAACTATTCAACATGTGGAACATAGGGGTTGGATCAAAAAATAGAACTTATAAATGTATTGAATGTGTAAACAAGAAACTTATAACAGAGGTTCTACTGTATTAGGGCCTATAGTTGGTTATCTTGGGAAAATTGATCTCACATCAAAAAATGTTCCAATCTTCAGTAGGCCTAGTATGCCCTATATGTATGGGGCTCTCGACCACAACATATTTTACGTTCGATCGCCACATAGGTAACTATGTGCCGTAGAGCTTGAAAATATATGTTTCTCTGCATAAAAGGCTGCAGGCTGGGTCTGCTAGAGCTATAAGCTTGCATGCATGCTATATGTAGTGTTTAACGTATATATTGAATGGAGTATAAATTCATTTCGTTTCTACGTACATACAGGAAAAACTACCAATTTACAGACTATCGATCAAATACCTGAGCTAGCGGTGTGATTGAGTTATCTCATGAAACTCACTCGAAAAAGAATGTAAATTTTCTTTGATGATATCTAGTGATACCCACTTAGATTATTGAATATAACTATTCCATGAAGCCTAGGCCTATGTAGTTTTCTGAACATATAGCCTTGGGCTACTGAAATAAAGAAGATTCTTACGGCTATAAGTGAGGCCCTATGTTACAAATGAATTTTGTTCTTACCCGTGCAAATTCTCGTTTGCGTCGACTAGGTTCGTTTGCTTTTCTATTAGGGCGGGCAGTTTTCAGTTTCCTAAAAACAAAAAAGAAATAAAATTACTCAACTTGATTTAGTCTTCATAGATCATAACATGGCAAGAAATTCGTTGATTCGATGTCTGCGAGAACTCGATGCCAAGGTTAATGACCTAATAAATCCATCTCCAGCAATAACCACTCGTATACAGTATACAGCTAGAAATGTACTCTTTCAGCTGCACACTACGTAAGACCATAGCTTTAGAAATTGTGAGACAAATGTTTAATTCGTTCTTTGTTAAATTTAGCATTTTATACCCTGACTGCTTGTTGAATGACCCCATTGATGGTTAGGTTTTGGGGCGCACAAATGAGTGGATGACAAATGTTTACAAAAAAAAGATGCCTTATAATGCGGGACTCAAATTCACGCCCTACCTTTTTTACGAATGCTCCTTCATGTTGAAATGAACTGTGTTCAATATCAAGTAAGAATCAAGTAAGAATCTACACATCTAATAGAATATGTAAATAATTAAGCTACCGGTATTTCTAAATAAGCTTCATCTCACTACTTCAACCCACAAGCACTCTTGAAATGTAATTAGTTGGTCTAGGTTTCTACATAGTGATACTGATAGATAATTTAAAATTCTCTTTCAAACCCTAATCCAGGTCTACACTCATTGGGATTTTTTTCAATTAGGCCTAAAGAAATGTGTATTGTAGCCTGCATGGGTAGTGAATTGTTAAAAATTTATTTTGATCAGTAACACACCAAAGCATATGTCAACATATTAGTACTGACTACTGAAGGGTAAATGTGCAATACACCTACAGGCCTACGTAAAAAGTTTGTTTTCTTTGAAATTGACGTTTTCTTGTAAATCTATTGAATGACACCTCCGCATACAAGTAATGAGTGTTTAACTAGTTTTCAGGTCACTTGAGTATCCATGTATTTACGATTAGGTATCGTTCAGATACGTTTTGATCCGTCATTATGAAATAGCTAACATCACGCAGCCCCCAAACCTAACTCAACAAAAATCTCTGCAAGTTTAGGAAGTTGAAAAGCAATGTTGTCAAACTTTTTCAAACTACAAAAAGGCTGAACTCACTGGTGTGTCTTCACTTACGACAGGAAACAAAGATCTACAGAAAAGAGTACCAATACCATGTTTCAATAAAAAAGTGTTCCAAGTGTGTGATGCTATATATGCCTACTGCACTTTTATCCTAAATTAAGAGATATGACCATGTGGGCAGGGGCCTAATGAAAATTCCTCATTTCTCAAAGGCAATATGGCATTTAAAATTATAAACCGAATTACGGACCTCGAAGCGCTGGCTGGTTTACGCGTTCGTTTAGCATTCTGGTCCATTTCCTTGATTAGACCTTAGCCTACTGTACAACTGTATGAGGACTGACTGAAACATATTCCACATGCCGCCATTTAGAGTCACATAATTTCACAACACACGATCAGTGCCCACGATGCAGCCGATACAAATAATGGCGATGAAGATTCTGAAAAATATGATACAGTAGGTCTACAACTTACAAAAAAACAGATGAAATGTTATAGGCCTATCGCTCTCGTTGCTAGGGTTTACCAAGATATCTGGAGAATATAACCATGTCGTTGGCGCGCACCGTACAATCCTAATATATTCAATTCCTTTTCATATTCAATTTCATGTTTGTGCACTGTCAGAACTAGACTTTCTTGATAGTAAGATCGTATCGGTACTATCAAGGTTCTGCTGACTGAGGGGGGTAGATCTGCTGGCGCACTGAACTGTCACTCAGGACTATCACCTAATACATTTCGTGCTAGTGCTACCTAGCTCCAAGAGGCTAGGCTTTTGAATAGTTATTTTTTACTAGGAGAGCTACCTGTCATGGCAACGTGTGTCTTGACTCTGTGTATTTTCACTGTTGGTAGCACAAAATCCTAGTCCTGCTCATGAGGTGGGCTTCAGAATGTGATAAATTATTCAGTCCAAGAGATTGTGAATTTGTTATTATAATATATTGTCACTGTTGATAGCTGTTTTAGTAAACATTGATCAATCAAAGTCTTAGCCTCTTGGAGCTAGCCAGGCCTAGCTCGTTATTTACCTAGGCCTACATTAACTTGGTGAAATATTGAGAAAGGGGTAAAAAAAAAACATAAACACTGATAAGTACAATAGGCTCCATGCCCACAGAATAGGCCATCTACCCAGTCATATGTTGATGTGAAGTAGACCTACCATTAACTGTCTTAATTATGCTAGTTTTTCAATCTCAAAGTTTTTCAATCTTGTTTCAGAAAACACAGACAGTTTGACTCAAGAGAGGGAGGAGAGATGGTACGTCATCAACATAGATTTGATTAATTCCCCTTCCTATCTCTAGTGTAAATGCTGGATACGCTTACCTGAAACATGTCTAGGTACAACTAAAAATGTATAACAAGTTGTCGGATCCACGTTTGGAAACTAGACGACATGTGCTAGTATCTGGACCATTACCAATTCATTTTCCAGGAAATACTAGGAAGTCAGTGCTGGTGTGTAATGAGGTAGACATGCCACCAAAGCAATTTTGCACTTGCAAAAAATGGAGCTAATAAATCAAGTGATGCACTACGCGGCACCTACGATTGTCGTGTGACGATAATCATGCACTTACATTTTCTCACAACCCTCGATAACGATTCAATCAACAGATAACACTCATAACAAAGTCTACTGTTAGTCCTTGACAATCTTCAAAACAAGTACCGGTAGGCCCTAAATAGACATTCAAACTAATAATTGTCAATTTTACATTTGAAATTGTCAATTTCATTGAACTTGATTTGAAAATGTTCAAGTAGTTTTTCACAAGACTCATCAGCACCACTGCGTTCGACCAAACTTGGTTTCTCTTCATTATTGCATAATGTAGGAGGTGTAGGACCAGGGACTTCCTAGTAATTAGGCCAGAGGTCAGTGGCGTAACAAGGAATTTTGGGCCTTGGGGCAAAGGACTCACACAACACCCCTGCCGCAAAAAATGACTAGGTATATTTCAATTCAGATAGTGAAATTTTGATATCATGCAACATGCAACCTCCAGATTTCATGCTTTTTCAATTTACTATGCAAAGACGATTGAAAAACACTGAAAATTATGATTAGAATACATTCACAAAATTTTATGTCACCCTATGAAATGTGTCGTTTCTACAATAAACACCGCCGTATTAATTCCTGAAACCAGCTACATTCTACAACTGTTCAATAACCCTTTGGCGGCACGTCGCGTAAAAATATTCGAGTCGGGATCATGTTCCCAACGATTACCGATTATAAGCTGTACAACTTACATTGTTGAACGCAACTATATTTTAAGTACTATGAGCTGATACTTAAGACAGGCCCCTCCCCCCTGCCCTCCTCTCAGCGCATTATTCATCTGTTGCTCCCATGAATCGAGTCATGAATATTATACCGGTAGTCAGTTATTTTTCAAGTGATTTCATATAATACGCCCTAATTTAAAGTATTTTTTCCAGTTATATAACCCTCCATAACTATTCAGTCAACAGATAAACACTCACAACAAAGTCAACGATTACCGAAAAATAATGAACGTATGTTAATTATTTTTCGGTAGGCCTAATCGTTGAAACGTAATTCTGATGTTACAGCATGAGCCCCCCTTGGGCCGTGGGCCCTGGGGCGGCTGCTACTGCGGTAGTTACGTCACTGCCAGAGGTCTAGGCCTAGTTCGTTTATTGAGAACAATTTGCATAGGCTAGGCCTAGTCCTACTACATTTTACTCCAAAAGCTGCTGAGTGTGACGTGTAGATCTGGACGTAGATTAGATTGTCCCTAGTATTGAACACAGTTAAAAATATTTAAAAGGTTGGAATAAAGTTGATGGCAAAGACACCTAGGCTAGTCTAGGCTTAGGTCTAGGCCTAGGGCCTACCTAGGCATAGGGGCCTTAGTAGGCCTACATCAATTTCCCTAATTAATAGTTTTACATGGAGTCAAACTCTGGAAATGAGATGAAATAGTTCAAAACCTAATGCTAGTCGTCAAAAAACGGGCAAATGGGTTGTTGTGGAATCACATAATGAACTTTCAGAATTTCATGTAGAACAAGCCACTGGCTGACAATGATCATGGACATTTCATTACCATGCAAGGCGGCGCGGCTCAGCTAGGTTTCTCTTGAATCCATCCCTACAAACTAGCGCAGCTCGTCTCCGCGGTCTAGTATATCAGTCACTGAGTAAAATTGAGAAGCAAATCTTATACGCAGCCAACCAGAGTTAGTTACGTCAGTTAAAGATGATATTATTGTAAATATTTACCTTTATAATATCGGAGTGTCTGCTTACAGCTCAACTGTCACGAGCAATTCGTCGTGGGAATTGCTACTGACAGTAAGTTTGTCGTTTCCGTTTCCGGTTTGTAGACCTGACACTCAGTTTGACCGGAAGTCGTCACAATTGACAGTCAGTTTGGCCGGAAATAGAAATATTGAAATGAAATATGGCCGTGATAGTATCATTCGCTTGCCACTGATCTTTGTTGCGACTTAATTAGCGATTTTAAACCTCATGCCCAATATTTTAATTGTGCATTGTCTTTATAGAGAATTGTTGTCAATTCCTGGTGTTCATGTCATTTAGTTGCCTATAGTTCCATAGTCTTGTAGAGTGTAGACTAGTTTGTTGTTAGAAAAAGTGTGGTTAAGGTCGACACATGTAAATTGCAGGCTACTTTATTTGAAAATTGATTAGTCTAGTTGGGATTAGGCCGCCTAGTGTAAACCCTAGCCGGTATTTTGTGTATGCCTCGTCTTTTCAAAGATTATTCGTGATTCCTTTCTGTTTCCTTGATTCCTTCGAGTGCCGATTAGGCCTACTTGGTAAATCGCTGGCATTCAAAATATGTAGGCCTAGATGAGCAAAATAACAGCCAGACATAATAAGTTATGAGAGAATTTGCAAGTTATTATAGAGAGAATTCAAGATTTTGAGATGGAACTCGATTCGAGTTTCAAAATTCTGTAGGCCTACTCTTGTTAACCTAGCTCATTAATTTCTACCGTGGAAAATGGCCCAAAAATCATAGTTATTTCAAGTTGATGGTTGTGAGAGTTCTCCGCATGAAAGCTCGCATTTCTGTGGTTCTATAGCTTAAGCGAGTAGGCCTATGCTGCATGCATCATTCGCATGATGAACCCAAGCCGAATTCAGTACGTGTCTTTATTGTGAATTCTGCAGCATTCTAGGCCAGCACAAAAATAACCATTCTGTATAGTAAACACCTCACTAATTTCTATAGATCAAATTCAAATAAATTAGGTTGCACTGCGCGGAAGCTTGCGCGTCTAGCTTGGGGTGTAAATATTTACAAATAATAATATCAATTGTCAGTTATTTATAAATACAAATAATAAAGATGGTAACAGTAAAATGGTCTTCATTTTGGTGTTATGATAGTATCAACGATACAATAAAAATGAATTATAATAGTCATCTATAATTCATTGTAACCGGAAAGAGGTGATATTCCGTATGGGGTGAGATTTTGTAGGGATGCTCTAGATACCATATAACTATGTCAAAACTGTATAGATGATTAAATATTGATTAGGATTTAAATGTTAAACTAAAGAGGCAGAAACAATGGGTTAAAATTCAAAGTTCGATTATTCGGTAATACTCGTAATGAAAAAATGAAAAATATAGAGGGTATACAATTTCAAGGTCAGATCTAATTAAGGTGATGTCTTCATGAGTTTTGCTAGGAACTTTGCAGTGGACCTAGAAGAAAAGACCCTATTGTTTGTCTTCATGTCGATTCTTACTTCTTTTCTCTCCTTCCAATTTCTTCCTCTTGATCGACATTTTAAATATGTGTGTTGAATATCTTTCTTTCACTGCTTTGTCTTGGTTGTTTCGAAGATGAAGTTTTACTTTCGCTCAGTGAGAGCGGAAGCAAAGAGTTTTGAGATGGTGGTTTGGCAAACTGTCGTAGAGTTTGGGACCAAGATAGGAAAATAAGTTCGAAATTTAGTGGATGAAAAGATGATATACTAAAGTCAATTCTTTTATTGCATGTAGCACAAATAATCAGCTTCTGTTTCATTGTTCACAATATGTATGTTTTCATGTTCAATAAATGTTCGATTAAAATAATTCAGTCCTATCATTATCAGAATTTATTTACTAATACCTTCTACCATGCTTCTACCTTTATCTATAGTGTAATGTACTAGCTTATATTAGGGATGATTAAACAAATGTCAAGATAGTATTAAGATAGAATTCACATGAAAATAGACATGGAATCTATTAATTTATATTGGCTTTAAAGACGCACTGTAATGATGAGCAAGATCTATTGGCGTTAGATTAACGATTGATGGGATGAAATGAAGGTTTCTTAGGTAATGGAAAGGAAGCGGTCATAAGTCATAACCTATATTGTAGGAACCTTCTCGACACACACAAAAAACTGTCACGATGGACGGTGGGTTTGGGCCCAGAAAGATGACATTTGGAAAACTAGAGCTTACTATAACTAGCAAACTGACTCAATAAGATCGAGGCCCAATAAATGATTAAAAAAACTTACAATGAGTCTCGAAAATGATATAAAATCATCATATCAATAAGCAAAGATCCTACAGTCAAATTTAGGCCTGGGAAGAGTAGCCCTAGGGACCTAGAACTCATTTTCCCTTCAAAAACCTAGCCGTATCAAACTGACTGTCAATAAGGTCAGGGCCCGATAAATGATTAAAAAACTTAAAATGAAAGACTCAAAAGTGATAGACTCAACTAATTACTAAGCAAAGATCCTACAGTTGGATTTAGGCCTACAAAGAGTAGCCTTGGAAACCTAGAGATCATTTTCCCTCCGAGAACCTAGCGGAGCAAACTGACTGTCAATAAGGTTGAGGACTAATAAATGATTGAAAAACATACAATGAGTCTGAAAAAAATATATAAAATGATCAAATCAATAAGCAAAGCTCCTACAGTCAAATTTGGGCCTGAGAAGAGTAGCCCTAGGGACCTAGAGCTCATTTTCCCTTCGAGAACCTATAGCCTCTGCAAACTGACTGTCAATAAGGTCAAGGCCCAATAAATGATTAAAAAACTTATAATGAAAGACTCAAAAGTGATATAGACTCATATCAGTACTAAGCAAAGATCCAACAGTTGGATTTAGGTCTACAAAGAGTAGCCCTGGAAACCTAGAGATCATTTTCCCTCAGAGAACCTAGCGGAGCAAACTGACTGTCAATAAGGTTGAGGACTAATAAATGATTGAAAAACATACAATGAGTCTGAAAAAAATATATAAAATCATCATATCAATAAGCAAAGCTCCTACAGTCAAATTTGGGCCTGGGAAGAGTAGCCCTAGGGACCTAGAGCTCATTTTCCCTTCAAAAACCTAGCCATATCAAACTGACTGTCAATAAGGTCAAGGCCCAATAAATGATTAAAAAACTTATAATGAAAGACTCAAAAGTATTATAGACTTATCTAACTATTAAGCAAAGATCCCAAAGTACCCTGCAGTCGAGTTCAGGCCTAGGAAGAGTAGCCCTGGAAACCTAGAGCTCACTTTCCCTTCGAGAAACTAGCCGGAGCAAACTGACTGTCAATAAGGTTGGGGCCAAATAAATGATTAAAAAACATTACAATAAAAGGTTTTATGAATAATTTGAACTGAATATATTAATGAGCAACTATCTCACATTACCCTGGAGTCATATTCAGGCCTAGAAAGAGTATCCCTAGAAACCTAGAGCTCATTTCTCCTTCGAGAACCTAGCTCAACCAAACTGACTGTCAATAAGGTTGAGGACTAATAAATGATTGAAAAACATACAATGAGTGAAAAAATATATAAAATCATCATATAAATAAGCAAAGATCCTATTTGGCCAATTTGGGCCTGGGTAGAGTAGCCCTAGGGAACTAGAGCTCATTTTCCCCTTGAGAACCTAGCCGTAGCAAACTGACTGTCAATAAGGTTCAGGTCTAATAAATGATTAAAAACTTAAAATGAAAGACTCAAAAGTGATACAGACTTATCTAATTATTAACCAAAGATCCCAAAGTCGAGTTCAGGCCTAGGAAGAGTAGCCCTAGAAACCTAGAGCTCACTTTCCCTTCGAGCTGGAGCTGGAGCAAACTGACTGTCAATAAGGCTGGGGCCCAATAAATGATTAAAAAACATTACAATGAAAGGTTTTATGAATAATTTGAAGTGAATATATTAATGAGCAAGGATCTCACATTACCCTGGAGTCATATTTAGGCCTAGGAAGAGTAGTCCTATAAACCTAGAGCTCATTTCTCCTTCGAGAACCTAGCTCAACCAAACTGACTGTCAATAAGGTTGAAGGCAAATACACGTTTAAAAAGTCGACCATGATACTCGCAAAACTAACATGATATCAGCAGAATAATTAGCAACGATTAGGCAATATCCCAGACGCATATTCGACCCTAGAAACCCAGAAATAGCAAAGTCAAAAGCCTAGGTAGCTATAGGCCCTAGATATGGACGATGCCTAGAAATGGCAAGATGTTTGACAACACTTTAAACTTCATAATTAGGTGTATAATGGTACTTAAATGATGAAATAAACGTGAAATACAGTTTAATTATTATTTATAGCATCACTTCATGTTCATTTTAGTTCAAATAGACATTGAATTATCGTTTTAATGATGATTTACTCAAACAATGCTCAAACTGAGTGTCAGCAGAACCATGGCGGTATACATCTACTGACAGTTGGACTGTCATGAGCATAAAGTGATAGAGGAAGTTAGTTTGTCAGTAGCACTTTTGGCTTCTTACAGCTTAGCTGTCAGCAGACGCGGCCTTATAATATTTTGCCGGTCTCGTACGCTTCATCTACAAGGTCAATCTTTCGTCTTCGTTCAACAGTGTTTCTGTTCGGGGTAGCAACTGCTCCATACAAAAAGCACTAGATTTTCAACCAGTTGAGGTGGTTCGGAAGGTATTTTTTTTTTATTTCACTTTGTAAAGTTGCCTCCCTGATTATTGTTGTTTCTTTCTATTGGCCCATCACTTTAGCAACTAACCAACCACGACGATTGATTAACCCGCCCTTTGGGTGTATAAAAGAACACGTTCCTCATTTACATTGTTATTAAAATGAAATACATACAATTAATTAAATCGAAAAGGAGTCCAGATTATTATGTTTCTATTATCATGAAAGCTTAGTACAAAATTATTGCTTCCGAATCAAGGCTATAAGGATGAAAGATACGATCCAGATTATTAATCTATAAAATTATTGCAACGATTAATGTGAACATGAATAGGATTTATAAAAAATCACAGTAACTGCCCAACTCGATTGAATCAGTGACATTGTACTTTTGGTTTGTAAAGACTAAAATATTCATGTGATCAGAAATTTATGGCTTCTACCATGGACTAAAGGGTGTATTCTTTAGTATATGCCTCAACAATCAATAACGTTTAATTTGATATACAAATTATCAACATTACTGTATATTCGTTTTCTGATGTCCAGAGTGCCCTATATTTCAAAATATTCATTTAATATTTTTTTCAATGGACGAAATTGCAAGCATACACATAGCATACATATAGCAAACTGTATTACATTATTGTATAACTATAATCTAATTTGTGACAATTAAAAAAATGTATTTTATAATTAAATAAGGAAAAAACTCTGTTATTTAAAATAGGCCCTATTACTTGGACGAAAATTGAATGTTTATTATAAGTTTTGGTTATCAACAGTGCGCAACCGCCGAACACCAAAGTTAGTTGACGTATTCTCAACTAGGAGTCGCATTTTCCCCAATTGAAAATAATCGAACGTGCTCGCTCAGTACGCGCGTTACTTCAAGCTCGAATAGTCAACAATCAACCTGTCAGCCGTTTGACGTATTGTCACATTTTAGTGAATTATAAAACACTATTCATTACCGAAAAGAAAATCAGTGTGATTTTTACAATGTTTATCCTCTAGTTCTGTGTTCATTCGTTTTGCGTAAACTTGAAGAAATTAACGTTCGAGACCTGTTGGTGTATACTTGACTTGCATTCAACACTCGTGTGTGTTGGGTTACGTTTTTGAGGTGTGCGTTTGTATTTAGCGTGATATTTTAATGAAACTATTCTAAAATATACTGAAATGTTAATAAAGTCCTCCTTCCTTACCTGATCGATAGTGAAATAGTTGAAACGCGCTGTGTCGGAGGATAGTACGTAAGTGAATAGTGAAACACTATATTATACATAACTACTCGTGAATGTTTTATTCGTGCATTAGCAAGTGCATGTTATTATAATTATTATAATTCATAATACTGACGAAGTGAATGCAACTTTTGATTTTCTGATCACACTTTATCCACAGGCTTGAGTGAATCCCAGAAATTATTAGATTAATTATTCGGATATTCAAGTCCCACGTCGTATAATTTCTAGAAAGACAAACATTTGCAATAATTATGATTGATATTTTTACCTAATAACATATTTTGTCCATAATTCCTGTCCAGTAATATGTTATTAAATTCACATTAACAATGGATCAAACTTCAGTTTCTCTCACGCAATCCGATGTTTACTTTTTACATTTTAAGATACCTATAATGAGAATTATATTTCATCAAGTGTCAACAGGTATGGCAAACAGTGTGAACATAGACGAAATATATTCTGTCGTACCGGTATGTATATATATATATATATATATATATATATATATATATATATATATATATATATATATATATATATATATATATAAGTATATGAAATATGTAGGCCTATATCCCAAATAACCCAGCTGTTGGAAGAGTCATTGAGCAAACACTCATTATTTAATATGTACTACACACAACTGCACACACATATATATATTTATTGATGTTTTGCTGAAGGTTTTCACGACTCATTATATGATCAATTATTAGTTCTTCAAGATTAATTGAAACTCGTGTTTGTACTTAAAATGAGTACTCAATTGCCCGACGTTTCAACTACAATATAATTGTTACTGATATTCATATTTTCATTTTAGCCCCTGAGAATTACTGATGTGTTGTATAGTTGAGGGCAATTAAATACATATTTTACATACAAACATCTTTCAATCAACCATGAAGAACTAATCGATCATTATATATATATATATATATATATATATATATATATATATATATATATATATATATATATATATATATATATATATATATATATATATATATATACATATTCACTTTTTCACATGATTTTTCTAGAGAGTAAGTGAGAGTCCATAAATATAACATTCATTTTGAATATAAATCATTCATCTCAAGAGGGAAAATCACCGAGAAAAATATATAAAGAACATTTCTTAAAACCATTCGTTTTAACATTAGTGTTGATTGATATAAAAATGGCTGACGTTAGCCGATCACGTTTGATTGGATGACATGAGATAAAAAAAAGAGCAGCTTCTTAAGTAGGTAATTTACAGACAGGTAACTTTCGTACATTAATCTATATCAGAGTTGTACTTTGATAATCATTATAACATTTTTTTCGATTCGCGGCAAAACGTTTAACCTGCAAACACTCGACGTGAGTTATTTTATTATCTGGCGACGTAACTCATGCAGCTACCTTAATGGGAGTTTTATTGGGGTCATTTATTCCTAATACAAGATAAATCTAGATTATAGACATGGAGTTACTAGTCTTGTGAGACGTAAGTACTATAGAAAGCTTTGACAATTCCTTATTCAATATTATTATACTCATATATACTTTGAACTAGACTCTATATTGAATATACTAGTCAAACGCGAAATATGCGTTGTAAGATGAGCGAGATATCTCAATAAGGTATAAAAGTCCTTAAAGTAGTTCTACCCTTGCTACTTTATCGACTCTGGTATTCTACACACCTTGATATCTGAATAAGCTATTAAAGTCGTCAAAGTAGTTCTACTCTTGCCACTTCATTGACTCTGGTATTCTACACACCTTGACGCATATAAAAAATACCTCATTGTTGGTCAACTCTTGAATCTAGAAAGCAGTGAATCTTGACAACTTAATTCTGTCACAATTTGTATGATGTATTTGAAGAATATTATCAGTCATTTTATTTTTTTTCTTCAAAACGACTGATCAGAATTGCTTAAAAAATCGTAATAATGTGTAAAATCCATGTATACACATTTAGAGAAAATTTCATCCCATTTGGAGAGATTTTATTTTTCAACATTTTCCGCCCAGCCAAATCTTATGGGGTTTTTAGAAACTTTGAGATGATGATTCTCGAAATCGGTCCGACCGATTCATCCCAAAAACTATACAGTTCTAAGTTGGATGAGTTTGCGTGTACAAAAAAAGTTTCATGTTGATCAGTCAACCCTTGCGACCTGTGGAGTGCTTACAAAAAAAAAAAAAAAAAAAAAAAAAAACACACAGACAAAGCCCTATAAGAGTGGGATGGAGACTTCGCTACGCTCATCAACAAGTATTTGAGTGAATTTTCTCAAATTTATATCAAAAACTTGACACAAAGTTCCTGATTGGTCCTGAGGTTGACAAGGTATAAGATTGCCGGGACGAAATACCATGCTGATCTCACCACCTCATACAAAATAATTGGTAATAATGCAATTAATTCATCACACTGTAGGCCTAAGCAGTAGAACTATATATTTTGGGATACTAATAAACAATTTGGAGAAAAGGAATGTATTTGTTTATTCAAATAAACATGCCTGGGATACCTAAGTCAACGTGTTTTTGCCACAGTTAGTATCCTCTTACATAACTTTGTTAGTAATAAGTATTTTTCTAAAAAAAGTAAAAACCATTTTCCCTTCTCAAGATACACATGATTTTTTCAATACATGTCAAATAAGTGATACGATATGACATAATGAATATAATAATATCACCTATTAAAGGAGGAAAATATGTTACCGAGTGCAAGAAAAAAATCCAAGTCCACACTAAAATTGAAATTATAATATTGATAGTTGATACAAATAACCATCATATTATAATGGTTTTGTCTCAAGTTTTGCTTTCTATAATATATTTTAAAATAATTTTTATAACGATGTGCCATTGTAGTATTCATGAACATCAAATATGAAGTTATCAACATAGGTCCAATACAACAAAAATATAATATATCAAAATATATAATATAACAAAGTATATAATATAACAATAATATAACTGAGACTTGATAAGATAACAATAAGAAATAGTCGATACTCGGTACTCATAAGCACACTGCTATGAGCATTTGAAAAAAAATCATGATTCAATTTGAAGACTTGAAAAGCGTATTATGTATATGTGTATGTATTATTATGTATTATTACTATTATGTATTCGATCGTCTCCTTGATCGTTATCTTGTTTTTTTTTTAGTCTTCTTCGTCTTAATTTTCAACAAATTGTTGTGAATTTTCCAAATCACGAGTATATAGGCCATAAATAAAATGAATCAGATTATGATTTGAAATAATTTCGAATTCATGGGATGAACGGATGTAAGTGGAGATTTCCTGTGACGAGAATAGATGTCGTAACTTTGTTGGCTGTGTGAGGAAAGTTTCAGTTGAAGCGATCAATCTTGAAATTTGACCAAACTTAACTTGAAGCTTTAATCAACTTCAAACTAACTTGTACCGATGTAAATTTCTAGCCAGTATTCGGAAACTCGGTTCGGCCATTCGTCATGGAAAGACTCTAAAAATAATCGAAATATTTACAATTTGATGATGTTCATTACGATATATATATATATATATATATATATATATATATATATATATATATATATATATATATATATATATATATATATATATATATATATATATATATATATATAACGAGTGAATATGAAAGCCTCAAGATATGCCACTTTTTTGTGCTTTTGTGCAGAGTAGATGGGAACAAATTCAAATCCCAAGCTCTGGCTTTATTTTATTCAAGCTTAATTTTCTTGTGGACATCATGTGAATTCAACAATGAACATATAACTAGGACGCTGTACTCAGATTCTAATAAGAAATAATATAGGGTCTACAGTCTACACTCTACAGCAAGGTTTGTTTTAGAATATAGCTGGGCTATAGATATAATTACATCTTCACTAGGAACTCGCAGTATGTGTTGTGAGATGAGCTTAGAAGTATGGAAATCCAGAATGAAATATATTCTGTCAGCTCACTCTATATCTACAGACCTTGGAATACTTGAAACTTGCGAAAACTGTACTTGTCGCCTGCTGATATTTATATAGTGCGACCTGTTGAATGTTTATTTAAAAAGCCACCACTTGCGACATCTTTTGATCCTAATATTCGATCAAATTGATACTTTTGATGCGTTTTCTTGACCTTTTTTTATCCGATTTTTGTGAAAATCACTGAAAATGTGTATATTAGTTGTTTTCATGTTATTATTTTTTTTTTGTATAGCTCTTGAATAATTTTTGTTTCTCACGTATTTTTTCTCCGGGTTAATCTTATGGGGATTTTCCCGAACTTCCCGAATTTGCTCGAGGAAACTGTCCACCGATATTTCTGGAAAATAATCTCAACCTATTCTGGTATGACATTAATGTGGAGAAAAGTGTCAAGTTGATTGTCTTTTTCCTGACCTGTATGCCACGTACAAAAAAAATAGAAACACATATAAACAGAGACCGATATTTAAGGTATGTTCTAAGGAAGTCTTCGCTACGCTCATCTAATTATTGATACTTTTGTTGGCGTTATTGTTAAAAAAAGGAACTGTTTAGTATGAGTGTGAATTATTATTTTCAAAAGATTCAGTACGTTGCTAAAATTCATCTTACATCAATACACACACGCACACACAAACACACACATATATAAATATAAATATATATATATATATATATATATATATATATATATATATATATATTCATTGCTATAGTTTCAGGCGTTCTTCAGCGTATATATACACTTTTCAGCGTCAATTATATAAACTTATATTATATATATTATATTATATATTATATATATATATTATATAAACTTTATAGTACCAGTAGTGAACATATTGTAATGTTTACTGGCTTCACACAGAAATTAAAACTACTCGCTACTGAATACATCAGAGTGTACACTGTACAACAGTGTGGAGTATGATATAGTTGAATACGGTACGTGGTGAGCTATAATAGTGGTTGGGCACAAAAATATCATATTTTCCTCAAATATTTCCACAAGCGCTTTTTGGAAACTTCTCATGAAATACGACTAATCAGTATTTTGAAAAATTATTCTTATTCATTTCAGACTTATTTATCAATTCCATATATCATCCCGCCAACATTTTACGGTGAAACTCGATTAAAATTGGTAAAATCTTTTGGCGATAAATTTTTCCCCTCAGAATAGTTGTAGTGAGTTAGATTGAAGAACCAGAGTGGAATTCAATCTAATTATTTTCTATAATTTCGCCGAAATTTGCTTACTCCACGGCTTGAATTATACTTTGCGAAACATTTCTGATCCATTCAAAGTGAATTAATTTAACGTCTAGAAGTCTAAATTTAGTCCATTTTGTACATGTGTTTATGTACGTTGAGCTCTAGTTGAAATAGAGCGTCTAATAAACACACCATCTCTCGCCTGTTCCTGTTCTCAACACTTGTCCGTAACCGCGTGTTACCATTGTTCTGATTGGCTTTGTGCCGAGATCTTTTAATACCGGAAGTATGTACTCCGCTCAGATTATGTCTGCATACGCTTCACGAGAGATTATTACAAATTAAGGGAGTGCATGTAGGGTGCTTTTGTAAAAATAGAGAAATTCGTCCTCACTATTTTTCTATATTTATATTCAGTGTCATTGAATAAAAAAAGAATATCATCTCTAAATGCTCTTTAATTTATATGACATTATATTTTTATGAATTCGATCAGGTTTTGGATGATCCGTCAATGAATAACATCACATTCTTCATATCCATTGACATATCATCTTATAGAACTGATTCACAAAAATAGAATGTGTCTTACCGATTGAAGAACATAAGATTATCTTGGAATTAATAAGTCGAGACCAAAATCACAACTCACCATTTCGACATATATTTATTTCAGACAGCCCGCACACAAGAGTTCTCCCTGACGCGGGCTTCTTGTTTTCAAATTAAGATTAAACACCATCAAAATCTCTTTCTTAAAATTGAAATTAAAATTGAATTCATGCTATCAATTCCTTTTCACTTCAATACGTTTCTATAATTAATGTATATATTTATAGAGTTGAGATATTAGTTCAATGTATTATTAATTAATTATTATTATATTGTTATGCAACTGAATGTTCAACTGTATGTTTAAAAACTATATGTTTTTTTTTTTTTTTTTTTTAATAACATCGAAACTTGATACAAAATCATTGTTCCCCAATTAAGGCTATGGATGAAAGATAGGATCGTTTGGACGGGGCACCACAGGGGCGATCTTACCACCCCATTCTGATTATTTAAAACTAATGGTCTTCAACACCAGGACTGCGCTGTCTGTGACCATAATTTTTCGCCGTAGATAAAAGTCTTTCAGTATAAACACACGAATGTTGATATCTTCCACTTTGAACTAAGTCTCTTAGGCAATGATTACTTCTTTCCCTTGACAGCAGATGTAAAATTGATCATTATACAAAAAGCACAAATTAAATTAGTGATAGGCCTATAATGTTATAATTAGGCCTATCGCTCTACTAATTAATGGTCTTGTTCAATTAGTACTTCATCCAAGCATTTGCTTCGAGGACTGTGGGAAACCACGAAAAACCACGTCAGGATGGACAACTATGTTATGTTTATGCATAACTTATAAATATGTTAATCTTTGATACATGAGCAGGAATAAAATGATATTTAAATTGAGATTGATATTGATATATTTTCTATTCATTTGCATTGGTTCGTGAACATGGATAAAAATAGTGAAGTTGAATTACTTTATTCGTGAAAGCAACGTGCAAAATCCCCCTCAAACCGGAAGAATTATAAGGTAAAGAAGATGCTTTTTTGGTAGATCGATGATATTTGATATTTGATTCAACCCGGACATTGAAGTTTATCTATAAACGATGAGTAAAACAAAATGTTTCCTCGTTCTGGTGCTACGTTCGCCCACTATGATGATGTGTGTGTTTGGAAATAACCGAGAAACAAATCAATTTGCTGGTGAACATCTATTTACACTTTCTCGGGTGGATTGACCCGGCTTATTCACAACGTCTGCAATGTTACACCTTGTATCTGCGAAAGACGTTCGTCTATCAACAATATGATAGTATAAAAGCTTCGTTAATCGTAGGGGAAAATGAGAACTAGCTTCAGCTTTAAATATTTAATAGGTACTTCAGTATTTTGAAAGATGAATTTGTGCTTCCATTCGTAAATCTCGTGAAAGAAAAATATTGACCCTCAAAATAACACGTAGTTATACAAATAATATAACGGTGAGATATATCGGTAGACGGCTTCTTCTTTCGTGGATTCAAATATATTTGAAGAAAGATGATTTTTCTTTCTTTCAGAAAACACACTCTCTTAGAAGAAGCAATTTATTTTGTCAATTGAAAAAGAAATCAAGTTAAGAATCTAATCTAATAGTATCAAAAGAGAAAATACGTTTTCTAGACAAAAAATACAGTAGTGGCGGTTAAATGCCGGTACAAAAGTTGACTACGCCGTTGACATAATATCATCAGACATAATCAACAATGAAGCAACAAAGATATTTATAATTATTTCAAAACCAATACACGTAATATCGACATATAGCTTTCCCAACCTATCCATCTGCAGTGGTCACTAGACATAGTAGGCTACAAAATTAAGTGTATCAGAATTCACAACGTGACTAACATAAAACAAATAAAATTTTTAAAAATGATTATTTTATCACGTTGGTCACTGCATACGCTCCATGTTATTAATGACTCGCGTAAAATTACGCGCTGCAAAAGGTGTTACAACCGAACAAAATGAAATATTCAAACACAATTCAAATTTCAAGTCGTAGAAGTGGATTAATTATTCGGAAAGTTCCGAGTGCTGCCAACAATAATACATTAATACCTCCAGACAATAACACAAATGCTTTAATCATTCTACTGAACAAGTAATTAACATCACATAATTATCATCCAACAGATCAACAGGACATTCCGCGTCAAACAATAGCAATTACAGCTTCATCGTTGATGAATATACAAAACAACATTAGTCGAATTACGAGTAATACGGTATTGATTTATTACATTATTATCTCATCAATAATATTTAGCATTGGTACCAGGACAGCGTAGTTGTCGAGTATTCAACAAAATACTGCCGTGAAACACTAATAATATTATAGTACTGATAATACAATAATAATTTACTAATCGTGAAGATGGCTTAAGCGATGGCTTCTAAAAGTCGTGATGAAGGAATTTCATATTTCACGGTCTTGTAGTCACCCTAATTATTTTGATAGAATGAGACAATGTAGCATTTTTCATACATATTTCCAAGGAAGTGTGAAATTGTATAGAGCATAAAACACAGAATATTTGAGATTATCAATTTTTTTCAATCTTGAAAGGTGGAAAATTTGTCGTATTTCATTTCGTTACATTTTAAAGTCTCGTTTGGGGTATTTCAAAGATATTTTTGTTGAATTCATTATAGTGTATCTGGAAAATACTCTAAAATAATGCGGCTATTTTTTTTTTGAGGTCTTTTGCCAAGGCTACTCTAAAGGGTTTCTCTCCTAGATAATGCCGTAACATAAATTGACAAAATATGGCATTTCATTTAATCTCTATAGGCTTCTGTCAAGTGACGTCACCTATTGTTGAGAGAGACAGACAACAATGTCCACCAGTTGGAATTGACCAATCAGAATATTTGATAGTCCACCAGTTCGCTGTATTGCTATGGAAACTATTGTTTGTCATTTGTTACTTGACATAAGCCTATACAGCAAACTCTGTTTGCTTTAAAATTTAATCGAATAGTTGGGTTTTTGGTCATTAAATCAGCGACTTCCAACTTGAACGCATCTTCCATCTTGCATTGCATTTTCACAGTTATACTTATTTGGTAACAAGATATTTCGATTCTTTTCAGAAATATTAATCGGACAATTTCTCATAGAGGGATGGTAATTCGAATCTCAACAGCAATTAAATACATTCAAGCAATCGGAGATGTTGATTTATTTTATTAAAATCGTATTCAATACATATTTAAAAACAGAAATGAAAAGTTCGTTCATATACAAACTATAATCTGTAAGTCAAAAATTCAAATTCTATTTAAAAAATATTTGACAGCAGATCGTGCGTGATTTTTGAGAAGGTTTCGAACTGTCATGGAGTCATAATTTACATTCATATGGAATCCTTATATTGTATTTATAATATATTGACATATTATAATATTCATATAAATATTACATATGATAATATTATACCGGTATATTTTAATATTATATATTTATCATATTTTTATAAATATTATATATTATGATGATTATATTTATTCAACCTGTGGAACATTTACACTGATGATCTTCCAACAATTAAAAACGTATAAATAAAAGCTAGGACTATTTCGAGAGTGCCTCGTCGCCTCACGTAGTCAGGCTTGGAGCTGCATCGTCTGGGCCTGACGACAAAATATTCATGAAAGCACTCTCGAGATATTGCCGCATTCTATTCATCTCGTTTTTAATTGCTGAACAATCAACAGAGTACATGTTCGTTGTTTCAAATCCGTTGCTTCAAACTTCGCCTCGTGATTCCGGACCCTGGGCCCGGATTCACAGAGTCCTGTCCTCAGGACGTCTTAAGTTGGGACCATTTTACTGAGTTATAGTACCAATATTGGTCCAACTCAGTAAAATCTTCATAACTTGAGAGTCCTAACTAAGTACAAGACGTAAACTTGAAGTAAACTTAACTCAGTAAACTTCCGACGTCCTCTCCTAAAGATGGGACTCTTTGTGAATCCGGACCCTGGTGTATTTAAGTTTTTTCAGTATATAATATCAATAATATACTGTCGAAATTAGGATGTCAAAAACCACATGGGTTCAGATTTACGAAAAATAGGATCAAGCGATAATTAGCAAATCAACTTTTAATCATCCTTGATCATCAATGTTTTTCATCTCAATTAATTATCAGATGAATTTTACATTCTTGATTTTTTCCGTAAAACGCGATCTTAGATAAAGTTATCGCATTGGTCGAACGATCGCCATCTTCCTGAAGAGAAATATATACCCTTCCACACTGAGAGGATCTAAAATGTTCTGTATTAATAACGGTCCTAGAGCACACCTTCCGTCTACAATACATTTTTATTTAAGCATCATCTATTATGATTTTTTTTCCATTTTTCACAAAAATAATACGAGTTCTCACACACAAACTTTTATGACCTATTCCACCTCTTATATATCATAGTTTTCAATTTTATTTACAAGTGCATTTTTTTCTTCTGAAAAAAAACTGTCTACATTTTTCGCCCTCTGATGTAACTTGATGGCTTTTTTTTTCATTTTCATCCAATAAATTCTTAAGATTAATAGTAATCAAAGATACCTCACACTTCGTAAGTAGAATGTAACAAATCACTCAATGTTTTTCTTTTTTTCATTTTACTTCAACTACCTTATTACTTTTATTAGGCCCAGTATTACCAAGTCCAGTTAGTCTTTATCTGACAGTTCAAACTTGTTATCACCATGGTTACCCATGCTATTTGTTTTCATCAACTGTCAGATAAATACTAACTGGATTTGGTAATACTGGGCCTTAATGTTTGAGAAATACGTCCGAATTTGAATTGTACTTATTATTCACTATTTTAACCCACAGTTAAGCCTTTTTTTGAAGGGCTTTGTGGATGTTTTTATGTTGTAATTGTGTTTTACCAAAATATATGACCATGACAATATATGTCAAATATATGACAATATATGAATTATGTGACCAATAATAAAAAAAATTGTTTTTAACTTCTCAACATGCTGACGTATTACTTGCGTAACGTGTAGGAACAATCATACATGTAATTTGACGTATCCTCATCGAACGTCTATAGATTACAAAAAGCTCAGAAATACGATTGGAAAAATAAAATTGAAATAATTGGTGTAGCGATTGGAATACAACAATTTTCCTGCAAGAGCTATGCCTGCCCCCCACCCCTCATTGGTCGATAATCAAATTCCTTTTGTGATTCGAATAACCATCCCTTTTCCAATTCGACCACTGCTCACCTAATTGTTCTCGCTGGCTGTTCTTCCTTTGTCTTGAATTATATATGTGTAAACCAATCAGAGTTGGATCGACACAGCAGTCTATGAATCTATACTTTCTCATCAAACACTAGTATTACAACTGCATTGTTAATACACGTAAATTAACCGTGGTCGAATGATTCTTGTTCATTTGTTTTACATACTGTTTGTGTGTCTAATTCTGTTGCATTACCACGGTACTATATATGTATATATCAGCAATGCACTTAATTCCGTCAAAGAGATTGCTATGAGCATGTTACGAGGTTCAGGCAAATACTCGTTTGGTCAGTGGTACAAGTGCATTGTACGGAAAACCATTAACCACAGGGGAAATGGCATGTAATATATAAATACTATGGAAATTTATCTTCACAATATAATTGATAAATACTAATAGAATATGTTATATTATAATAAATTCTGCATAATTCATTTGTGTTTAATTATATGTTATGCATGTTCAACTTTTATTTCGGTTATTGAAATGTAGCAATGATTATGCCGTGGTTTGTTTAACAATAACAATTAGGATTTGATAAGCTAGAGATAAATATAATGGAAATTGAAAATTATTAATTGATTACGGAAAAGTCATGAATGTCGTTGTGTAATGAGTGAGTAAGTAATACAAAAAGATGAATTGATGAGAAATTACTAATATTCATTAATTTTGACTATACAATTTTCTGAATTGATTTTTATCAACATCGAAAACTTGGCAAAAAAGTCATTGTTTCGTAATAAAAATAAAATATGAAAGTTCAGGATTGTACAACAAGGCACCACAAGGGCCAATGTAATGTGACTTATTCAACAAACTGTAAATTTATCCTTTTTTTTAATAACATCGAAACTTGATACAAAATCATTGTTCTCCAATTAAGGCCATGGTTGAAAGGTACGATCGTTTAGACAGGACATCACAGGGGTGATCTTACCTCCCCCCCATTTAAATTATTTAAAACCAATGAACTTCAACACCACGACTGCGCTGTCTGTGACCATAATTTTCCGTTGCAGACAACAAGACTTTCAGTTTCCAAAAGTCTAGAACACATTATGAGTAAAAACCGTGTTTATGTGAAATCCAGCCATTACTAGCATTGGTATTATTAGTAAACATAACACTCAATGTACAAAGTTCACACACTATAAAGTAAATATATACAGAAAAGTTTCACCAATAGTATTAAGTAAGAAGAGATATTTTTGGAAATTGGTTCGCTATGCCATAGAGTGGCTATACAGACTTTTTCGAACTGCAAAATTATGTCCACCTTCCGATTTCGTCAACAAGTATATTTGTATTTATTGCCAAGAGGACGCAGGCGTGTAAGCTTTCACGCGATGAACTCTCTCGATAGCAGTCTTTAAAATACCAATCTGAGATTCTTGTAATTTTGTTTCTGAATGAATAGGTCTTTATGCAAATACAAAATTGTGAATCAAATACGCATACTGAAAACGGCTCGCGATTATAACAATGCGAACGATTGTTTCTTTCTGAGCTTTTATTTGCTCATACACATAAAATGTTTATATTTGTTGTTTCTTGTTAATGTTTTGTTAATCGTTGGCAGAAATTTCATAATTTTCTCTCCTATATTATCACTAATAATTAGCCTACTATTGCCGTTTATTTTCCCGAGACTTCAATCGATTTACATCATTTCAACATATTTTTAGTTGCATCATTTGAATTTATATTGGGTTTTAACGACGCACTACACCGATGGCTACGATCTATTGGCGTCATCATTTGAACCAAATATTTCAGATGAAACACAAAACATTTGCATAATAGTCTGTTAACCGTCAATAAACTTAATTATTTGATCAATTCACTTCTGTAATGCTCCATCGTGATTTCAGAATAAATTCTTCTCCTCCTTCCGTTCTTACTTTGTATGTACATTTGAAACGTATCATCTAAATTCTAAACATCAGTGTGAATCTTTCTCAGACATGAAAGTGTTGGGTCTACGATTCAATACATTGCACGTGGATGTGGTTAAGTCACAGCATCTTGATGGGAGATAAGTTTCTGAATATCAGTATCACACGGGAACTGTAAGCCCAAAGAAACATAGGAAAATGATGCACGCGTTCATGATTACTTGCTGTATGAGCGAGCTGGCTTTTACATTGTATAGAGAATCGAAGCGAATAATATTATATGTTTTTTTTTAATCAATGTCGAAATCTTGATATTGAATAAATGTTCCTAAATTAAGGCGGAGGTTGAATTGATAAGACCGTGTAGAAGCGGCACCTTTCGATTGTTTCAAGACTTCGAGGCGGTCTTGTCGCCAAATATAAATAGTGATGTATATAATATTCAAATTGAAACTAACAAACTTTGATACCAGGACTGCGCTGACTGTGACCATAACTTACTTCTTCGCCGCAGGTGAAAGTATTTTAATTTATAAAAATTCCGGAACATGGACCTATCATAATTACGAACCATTTTTTTGTGATTTTTGTGACATCACCAATCACATTGGTACCGGTTTTGAGAACAGCTAAAACACACGAATGTTGATATCTTTCACTTTTGATGTATGTTTCGTGACAATGTTTGCTTCCTTCCTTTAACAGCAGATGTATGAAGTTAATCAATATATCAATAATAAAATTAATGTGTGTGATATTAGAATGATTATCACTACACACTAGTTAAAGATCCTGGACAATTAGTATCTCGTCCAAGCATTTGATTCGTAGACTTTGGGAAACCACGAAAAAACACGTCAGGTTGGATTAAGAAACGTTAAATCGACTGAGTTCCAATTTACTTCATAGTTTATATGTTATCTCCAATTATATTTATTCTCACCAAACTTTCATCTACTGGTACCAAGTATATATTGCACTATTTCAAAAATCATGATTCAATAGACAAAATCGAATATTTCACTTAAATACAGATGTAGGCCCAATATTGAAATACATAGCTATACCTATAATCCAAGCTGCAACTAACCTCAAATGAAATATGTTCTCGTATATACTCAGAAAATGATCTTTATTCTATGTGATGGCTGTTTGCTTCCGACGCTATTCTCAATGAAATTCAATGAAATTCAATTTCAATGAATTTTATGTCTTATAGACATAAAATTCAATAACAAACTCTGATGTAGAACTGGTGATACTGGTAATTGATAATACTCATACCTATACTAGCTTGCAAAACCTACGTATATATAGAAATTAGAAATACAAGTAGTGCTTCTACCACGGTATATGTGTGTATAATTTTTATGTATATATTATACTCGCGTTTCCTTTTTCGTCATAATTAACATGAACACAATTAACTAAATCGTTACTAATTATATCTGGTCAAATACTGTAGTGTTGACAGCAAAATAAAAGTAACACGATGTAAAAATTTAAAAGAATACACAAATAATATTCTTTTTTATTATTACATTTTCGTACTTTTTCACAGCTGTTACACACTGTTTTTTTCCATGACGTAGAACATCTCTTTGTTCTAAGAGCTATATAATTGAAACAAATGTTTAGGGCTCAGTTTCACCCCTTCCCTCCCCTCACACCGCCGACCCCACTTCACCAACCCACCCCTATGACTGAAGATGTTGACACTTGATACGTAGATGGTCGTGAGGTGCACGTCCGTGAAGAAGTGCACTCGACTGTATGGAAATGCATCTCGTGTGTGCATGTGCATGCATGTATATGTGTCACTCTTGTTAGTGGTGATGTTTGCATGGGCGTCGGCTCGAGACAGAGGGGGGGGGGGGGGGACGTAAGGATGTAAATAATAGATGATATGGAATTATCGATGTATATTTGTAGACTATGTTGAAGTAGGCTACTACTATGTGGTATGTTTACATTTAATCGTACGGTATTGTATGTTATGATTTTTAATTCAGTATACATTATGGCTCCATGAAAAAAGAAGGTACAGTACATGCATAGACCAATGATACATATCCCAATATGATAATTATATAAACTTTGGAAATTGTATGAAAACTCGTCGCAGTTTCAAAAATTCACACATTTTTAAAGTTGCAGTAGTGTTTCTATTCGTGAATGATGGCCTTGAAAATCATTGGCCCTCAAAATTCCTCAGCAAATATAGATGTGATATTTATATTTATATTTGCTGGTGATATATGGTATAGACGACATAACTCAGTGAATATAACCCTTAACCTATCTATTACCGTTGTAGACGACCATCTTTCTGGGATGTGAGTATATCATCCAGGTGGTAATATTATGGTCGGAATTTTATCAATTTCAATAAACTTCAAATATGATGTATATGTCTCGTTGGGGAATGAAGAGAGGGAATGTATACTGTAAGAGGTCAATATTTTTCTGTGAGATGAAGGTTATTTATTGATAGTTGTTGATAGTTGTGGTACCATACCAATGTATTCAAATGTAATAATTAGGCATATAGACACGAGTTCAGTTCGTAATTCTATGCCACCTTTTATCCGACATAACCTTTTTTGTGCTTTCTATAGAAATGTGATTATTTATTAAATGAAAATCCCTGAATCTAATGTTCCAGAATGCTATTTGAAACAAATCTTCAATAGTGCGTGGTAATCAATTCGTGTGACATATTTTGAACGGAGTACAAAAAAATTACAAAAAAATACTACTTCATGAAGGCAACTGAAAAATGTTCGGACGTGAATGGGAGCATATAGGCATATCCATCAACTTGTCAACACATCGACAAAAATTGATACAATATTTTCCAATTTCAACTATGATGTCAATTGAGGATCCGCTGAGTATTCAATTGACACTCATTGCTAATTTCAGAAAAAAAGTATTGTATTCAGATGAGAACCACCAGCCATAATACCCTATTGAGATCCAAACACAACGACATTGAAAAGGAGAAAAATAGCCGCTATGAATTTAAACTACCCAACCTCACCTTATGATTTTCATATGTTCTGCCGGAGCTATACCATACAACATAAGAAATATTCAAGGACGATTGGAATAATTATTTGGAAGAAACTTTCATTGCAATAATAATAATAATAATAATAATAATATTTTTTTTCTGTATCATAAGCACTTATTAACTAGCATTTTCAATATATGTAGCTATAATAATTAATCTGAAACAATCCCCAAAAATCCAAACATACTAAAAAAATACCCGAAATATTTTCCTGAAATGGGGTTTTACATTCCTGGGTCTTGAAAGTGACAACACATATTCTCCAAATATTTATCGACCTGATTTCATTCCATCTTCTCCCTCTGAATATACCACCCCCTGGCCGTACAAGTGAATCTGTCAACGCCCTACTGTCTATTGTAGCCCATGAGAGATGAGTCGCGTGCAAAACCCACGAGTCAGGAGATTGTTCCACTTTCAGTTCGTAAGACTCTTTATCGAAAGGTCATATAATCATACCTAATGTACACCTTGAAGCAGAAGTAAAAGTCTCTGAATATATATAAAAAAAAAATTATATTGGGTTTTATAACGACGCACTATACTGATGGCTACGATCTATTGGCGTCGGTGGATGATGAATGAGATGATGGGATGATGAGATGAAAGGTTATTTTATTAGTTGTTTCGGATGGTGGGAAGGAGTCGGTCGTGGCCTGTTGTTAAGGAACCATCCCAGTATCAACCTGAACGACAGAGGGAAACCACGAAAAACCCCCGTCAGGATGGTCGACCATGGCGGGAATCGAACCCCAGTCTCCCGAATTACGGTTCAGTGTGTTACCGCTAGACCTCGAACAATTCGAGAATTCAACAGGTATCTAACAATAAAAACATACTTTTACTCATGCTTCAAGCCCTATACAGTGACATAATTTCAAGCATCATCCTCAGTTAATATAATGATAGTTTTCTGATGCTACTTGTTTTTGGAATTGGGAGAATACAAGGGCAGCACCCTCAAATAACTCAGTTGTTGGTGGGATCGTTAAGTGAATAATAACAATATGGATATAGGTATGAACAAATGAATATTCGGCGAATAGAATGGGGCAAAAAAATGTAACATCACATTGAATTTGCCACATTTTGGGGGTTTAAATTTGGGTTTACTGAAGTTCTATCATGTCATGCTGTTTTGGGAAGTGATTAACTTGTTCAGAAGAAGACTTGCTTAATTGAATGGCTTAATTGATAAGAACAGTAATTGAGCCCCATATAACCTAAACGTTGGTAGAGATCGCATACATAAATTGAATGGTTGGATTCTGTTCTCTATATGGTATAGTTTTTCATTCAAGTTTATACTAAGGCAAAACAATCAGACAAAGTGAGTTATTATAGATTTTACTCAGATTTAATCAATGCACAATCGTAAAATAGGACTTATATTACACTTCCCACTCCCACTGATTACGTTTCAGCTGGAAACCACTGATACTCCTCATATACCTTATTCCTATTCAAAATACTGTGCAGTTCATGACTGTTCTTCTTGCCAGTAGCATGAGGAATGAAAATGCAAGTCTTCTTGGTTCTAGGCCAAACATGTCTGATAATTTTTTAATAAAAGTTCAAAGTGGAAGATATCAACATTCGTGTGTTTATACCGAAAGACTTTTATCTACTGCGAAAAATTATGGTCACAGACAGCGCAGTCCTGGTGTTGAAGACCATTAGTTTTAAATAATCAAAATGGGGTGGTAAGATCGCCCTTGTGGTGCCCCGTCCAAACGATCCTATCTTTCATCCATAGCCTTAATTGGGGAACAATGATTTTGTATCAAGTTTCGATGTTATTAAAAAAAAAAAAGTGTCTTCTTCATGTTCAATTATTTTAAAAATCATTTCTATCGAATTGGACGTCATCAAATAAAAAATATTCGCTGTTCACGACTGAAGCACAACCACACATACAAACTGAAATGTGCGCCTGCCTTAAATATATAGACACCATTCTCTTCGTTCTCCCGAATTATTCTCCGTGATAATTCTCCAATAGAAGCCATAGTGTGTTTAATATCGGTGCAGACTTTTTCATACGCGTTCTAATTGGATGATGTTCTGTCACACATCCTGTCTGTCCGTATAGTACAATCCAGCCAACATCTGACCGACAAAATGCGATGAGAAACTTTCAATCATTCCGCTGTCAGTTTTGATATTCCAGATAATATATTTGACTTTCATTATATTAGGAAAATGATCCGTGTACTAGAGAACATTGATAGTGGGTGCGAGTCCATATCGAAGGCAACTTCTATTCGTCGATTAAAGTTGCCGGTAAGATGCTAGTGCTGAACAGAAGAACTCATGAGAAGTACTATAAAATAGTGTGCGCAATGTAACACTGACATTTATTAAGAAATCTAGCATTGTTGGCAATTTTGTTACTATCTTTCGTCGGTCATTTTGTATTTAGAAGCGCATTATGTTCTTTATCAATTATGGTGAATTCATCAGACCGCGGTCTATGTCACCCATGGTCCAAGATTTCACCGCATGAAGACGTTGTTGTTGTTGTTGATGTTGTTGTATTTATATAAACAAAAATAGACCTGAAATGAGTATACCCAATCGAGAATTAACCTTAAAGTGACATAAACAAAACTCTCCTAAACTAATTTGAAGTGGGCCTACCTAGCCTGAAACTGCAGCGTTTCCGTATAGCACTTGTACTTCCGTTTCGAAAAACAGCCACGTCGCATATTGAGGGCTTTATCAAGGAACCGTGTTGAACGGAACCACTGACTCGGAAGTAATTTGTCTTATATTAGTTCGACATAACTGTCAGTGTCGAACATTGTTCGGAAGGTTCTAATTTGTAAAACTGTGAACTTTGACAGTGAAGGAATTTGTACAATATTTAATTAAATTCTCTGTAGAGTATGCTATTTATAAATAATTTTCTGAATATACACATTCAAAAGTAAGTTTTGAAACAAATTATGCTGTTTTAAAAAAATAATAATACCCATCGTTTTTCCTCTTTAATTGAAGTCAAGAGTAGGCCTATAGTCGCGGATTATACCTGATTTGAAATATTTTCATCAACATCAACTAAACAAGTAACTGACGACTCGTAGTCTCCACCCTCTTGACGTCACAAATCATTCTGTGCAATCAACAGGGCTGTTGAATTTGTTAATTTTGGTAATAGAATTTGTTGACTCAATTTGTTAGAACTGTAGTGAAATTGAAATATCCAATCGGGGTATCTTCAAAATACCACAAATGATATAGATCCAACTGGCCTACTGGTGAAGCCATGCCTATTTTGAGTCGTCAATTGTTTCCCAATCAAAGCTAAGAATGGTATGTTAGGATCGTTTAAACGAGGCAACACATTGACGAAATGGGCCATCTTAAATTCCAATAACAAAAACACAAGCACAAAAATACTAGATTGATGTGCATATTACCAAATGAATACAACAATCGTACCATAGCTATGCAGTAATCTATATGGTGGAGTACAGCAGATTTTTGTTTCATATGTATTGGGTTTAACGATGCACTGTACTGATGATGACTATATGATCTAATGGCGTCGGTGAATGATATATGAGATGGTGGGATGATGAGATGAAAGATTATATATAAGGTGTTTTTGGATAGTGAGGAGTCGGTCGCAGCCTGTTGTTGAAACTGAACGACCGAAAGAAATCACAAAAAAACCCTGTCAGGACCATGGCGGGAAGCGACCCCCGGTCTCTTGAATGACGGTTCAGTGTGCCAGCCGCTCGACCACTCGTCTCCAGATTGTGATTGATTGAAATCATGGATGTTTTTCTTTGTATTTTAAAACGAGGGACGCAACTTTACAATTAAGCCGCTATCGGAAAATTCTAAAATACGATTTTTAATTATCATAGCAATACGATTGGACTATAATAAGGGCCACATGAAATTTGAATGGATTTATTATGTTTAGGAGGCGGTCGCAATATAGCTATTCTAATCACTGTACATTCAACAAAAACTAATATAATAATTTTTACCATGCCCAAGAGATCAATGTGTGTGGTTTTGGCATCACAGAGGCTGTGAGCACGTGACATAGATTCATCAAGGCGTCGAGAGATGGAATCTTACAAGAAAGATAATCACATTTTCCAGCGGAGAGGAAATAATCTAATATATTAGAAAAACCTATTACATTTCTAGGCGACATCTGAATCATTACCGTGTTCTTGGCTACGGTGTGGTATCGATCGGCCGTTTTCTGTATTCAATAACACTGACGATTAGAGGTGTCGACCTGCCAGAAATATCACGTAATATGTTGTGATGGGTCGGAACTCTCGAGCGTTAATAGTTATATTATGTAGACGAGACTGTCGATCGTAACTCACCGCTATTATTTAGAGTATAACTTCACAAGACAGTTAATCAGTATTCAAATTAAAATCATTTTGGTATTTAATTAATATTATCAACATATATTTCACTCACAAATTATCTTCACCAACTATAATTGAGAGTTTCTGTTGAAAGACATTACTACACTGAAACTGGATATCAACGAATAACGAAGATATTTATTCCTACAATTCTATTGTGAAATAGATATAATCATCTCAATTTCAGAAATTATAATCCATTTATTTGTCTTCCAGGTCCCAAACCTTTTTCTGAGAGGTGATAAGTGAACATTACTGGATTCGGTATATGTTTCTATACGGAGTCGGTAATGCCTACGTCATGACTCATGCATGGTCTCTGGACAACGAAAAACGTAATGTTCAATTTCTGAAATTGACAATGATCTGGTCTCCTCTGAAAGTGGGAAATGAATATCGTCATCATTAGTTGATATCTGGTTTCAGGGTTGTGAAATCCTTTGAAAGTGATATATATATATATATATATATATATATATATATATATATATATATATATATATATATATATATATATATATATATATATATATATATATATATATATATATATATATATATATATATGTATATATATATATATATATATATATATATATATATATATATATATATATATATATATATATATATATATATATATATATATATATGTATATATATATATATATATATATATATATATATATATATATATATATATATATATATATATATATGTATGTATATATACATATATATATATATATATATATATATATATATATATATATATATATATATATATATATATATGTATGTATATATACATATATATATATATATATATATATATATATATATATATATATATATGTATGTATATATACATATATATATATATATATATATATATATATATATATATATATATATATATATATATATATATATGTATGTATATATACATATATATATATATATATATATATATATATATATATATATATATATATATATATATATATATATATATTCACACCAAGAGGAAGAAATTCCTATCAGGCTGTTTTCAAATATATCAATTACCATGAAAAATGAAGTTGTTCAACTTCAAAATATACAGATAAACATCCGAAACAGGCCCACAAAAGACTTTCATGAAAACTCGTGAAAAAAATCAAGTTGGAGGAGGAAAATTAAATATTGAAGCAATCTATTTTCGATGCTATTCGATTTCTTTCCGAAGCATCGTTCTTAAACTGATGTATACATTTCCGAAGAAACTCCTATTTATAAAAACGCACACATATATATATATATATATATATATATATATATATATATATATATATATATATATATATATATATATTCTCCTTTTCCAATTCCATCGTCATTGTCCCTTTCTTCATCCCTTTGAGTTTCCAATCATATTATTGTTGTATTGATCGTTGTCGACTATTTGATTGCATATTTTATTTACTCGAGATTTTATATACATTTCATTCAGTAAATTTTACAAGGAAATTTTGTATCAGGACTGTATGATTGTGTATAGATTGAATTATATGAAGCAAAATGATTCCATATTATTGATATGCAAAATTACTGTATGATTTTCCAGATTAAATTATACATAAACAAATTATTATATGTCATTTTTATAAAATTGAATATGGTATGAACCTATATATGGATTTTATGGTAATCATGCATATTGTTTTCAGGTAACGAACAGCTTCACATGTATTCGATTTGTATATCTCTACTCGACGCTTGAAAAATATTACCATTATTATATCTAACTGTTTTTACTCAACCTATAACCCAGACAGTCATGAGAAATTCTTAATATACATTTAGGTCGTCTGAGAGGAATCTATTCAATTAAATTCATATACAAGTTCGAGTGAATAAAATGCACAAATTAAATGCAGCTTTTACAACAATAATAATAATGTGATTGAAATTGTCAATAAACGTTTGAAGAATATTATTATCCACGTCTTACCGTGTTGATAAAATTCCATCACGAACGACCTAGATTCTAATCGCTATGTCAAGTGAAATACTTCATCCCCTTCAATGACATGTTATTAAAACACGTCCTCATTATTATTTCATCGACCAGTTCATGTGAGCATTCCATAAAGTATATTTGTTATTAGGTTAATATACTAGGATTCCAGTAGTGCTGTGGAAGAAATTTTTGATTTTTTTTTTATGTTATACTTCAAAAGTAATGCGTTATATTTGATGTTGAGATAACGTGGTTTATTAAACATTACTTTTTCGTGTAACGTTTGATTTGATTAAATTTTGATTGAAAAAGTCTAGATGTTTGATGTAAAATAATAATTCGATGAAAAAAGTATCCTGGAACATTTCATGATATGACAAATTTTATTGCTGTTTCGTGTTCATTCAGTAACAAATGAATGTTCAAATGTATGCGTATTTGACTGAACATTGTTGTTCCATTTTTGAGCTGAAACACTGCCCATCTATCAAAGTTGTTCAAAACTGTCGAAACCAATTCTAATTTTAACTCGAAAATATTTTTGGACAACTTTGGCAAGTGAACAGTATGACAGTTGACAGTATGACAGTATCACAGTCGAAGTATGACCTGGGACAGCGTGTTGGTTCACCCTTATGTTCATTCACTCTTCTGTCTTAATTATTTATAATGCAGACAAATTTTTGACAGAAGTCGTCCCCCCTCTCTCACCCCATGTGTCTGTACGAAGGCAATGCGGTTGAGCTAGTATAGGAGAGAGTGAGTGAGAAAGTGAAGAGAGAGAGAGAGAGAGAGAGAGAGAGAGAGAGAGAGAGAGAGAGAGGAAGAGGGAGGCTGTAGGGGAATTTTCTATTTTCATCCTTCACATCCTCCAATGTTTTGATTATCCTATTTAAATGGATTAATGGTTTTCCTGCTTCAGAAATCTTTTGATTCTGTAAATCTGCTATCGTGAAATCTGTAATATTTGCCTCTCTCTCTCTTTGTCACGTGTCTCAACTTAACGGACGCGTCTTCAAGCTGAATGATTCATGGAATAATTGCGTGTTTTCTAGCAACAATACGGTAACCTCTTCTCACGGCCTTACCTTGTCAAATGCGGAAAAACGTTTTTGTTTCATTTGTGTTTGCATCAGTTATTGGCTTCTGAATATGAGGAATTTTAAACGTCACTGCTTATAATTACCCTAATTATATCCTTAGAAACATGACAATTCATTTTCATTTCAACTGATTCTTTTCATTTCACACTATCTCCCCACCAACATTCATCTTCTAATCTTCACAATAATTATCTCCTCGTTTGTCAACGTCCTCAAAAACCTTTTTCTTTGACCAATACCTGAACTTTGAATATATAGAAAGGACAGATTTAGTCAAAATAATGTTTTTTGAAATAGCATAACATTTTATAATAAAATACCTCAAATAAAAATTGTATCAACTTGAACGGGTTCAAAAGAGAATGCAACTCTTATGGTACATCAGAAAAATATCAATAGATACAAAACTCAGTTGAAGACTATTATTCAAGCTGTTGATTAAAATTCTGTTCATGATGTTATTTTATATAGGTAGTATCATTTATGTATTATAAGATAATAAGACTTCTATTTTATCATTAATTGTGTTACAGTAGGATCAAAATATACTATGAAGATACTGATACCACAAGACCACTGAATAAATTAATCACATGAATAGATACTGATATGACATAATATTGTTTATATGAAAGTGTATTATGAAAATAAAACATAATTGGGAATATAAAAAAAATTGCCCGACAATTTCACCCCACTCAAGCTCATCCCTCAACTGTGTTCTTCTGGTTTTATAATGTGTGTTGTGATGATATTACTTTTCTGTTTGTTAAATAATTCCAGATTAACTCTATTCAACTCTATTGATTGGTGGTATAATTCTGTATAAAGCAGGGAGAGCGGATATAGTCTTACATAATCCTCGTTCTGTAATATAACGCGTGTGCTAGAAGACCGGCGGACACAAGCGTGTATTGAATGTCTACGGAAATGAAAACGACATCCAAATAAGTATCAACTTCTGATCCAATTAACCGCATTAGGGCGAGATTAATGGGAACTTATCGACCGCAAGAACACAACCGTGTTTTACTGAACACAGCTCACATTTTATATACAATTTCCGTAGCATTCTATACGTATAAAATGTTCAAAGAGATATACTGTAGGCCCTAAATAATTTTGCTTGTGTGTCTGTTTTATTATTTAATGTTTCTCAAATAAATACGGAATATAAATACATGAAAATAATTATACTGAACATAGTGAACATAATCATAATACATTTACTTACATTGGTTGACTATAGCTACTAATGACTACTAATACCTTATATTAAATGCTTGAAAATATGCATTCTAGTATTTTAATATTTTATTAAAATATTTTTTACCAAACCCTTATGAGCCGAAGCTTATGTGTGGAAAAGAATTTAATCAAATGCCAAGAATTAAATTTGTCAAATTTGTCAAGAAATTTGTCAAATGTCAAGAATAAATGTTCTCAATAGAATGCTGGCACATAGATTTGTGAGATAGATAAATTTCATGAACATTGAAGAGGAAAAAGTTGAATTTATAATATGAATTATGATATATAGTAGAAATTATGAATGGTTAAGGCGTCAATGGTTAATGATGAAGTATCTGTGGTTCATTTTATTCGGACAGTTGTACTGTACATATCCTAAATCTAAATCCTAGCGACTGAGATATAATGAAACGATTGTCTGAGATGCTAATAAACGTTGCCTTTTATGTGTGTAATTATGCAACATCTTCATAGTTATCTAGTTCTGAGTATGTATATTGATTTATATTTTTCTTCACAAATAAGTTCTTATAATATAAGGTAGAAGATCTCATAACAAAAAACAAAACAGAAAACAGAAATGGACATATAGATTTTACCATCTTGATATGATATTGTATTCTCTATATTCTCTCTGTTGTTCTTTCTATTACTTTTTTTTTCATATTCATTTTTAAATATTTCACATCATATACTGTATCATTCTGTTGACTCCTCGGTTTATTTCTTCATTCATGGAAGAGATTTTTCCAACATATTATTTTGAATCTATGTACCCGTATATTTGAACCTTCGCATACTTCTCTTGTTTTTATAGTTGCGTGTTATTAATGATATCCGATGCCCTACTATAATGTTGTTATATTGTAATTTATACACTGTTAATCTGCCGTGCCCTGACCGAGGTACAAATTCAGTCCATTCTCTGTACTTACGGATTTCATATTTCTAATTTTGGATAAAAATATCGGAAAGAAGTTGAATGGTTCATTTTTTTTATATAACATCGAAACTTGATACAAAATCATTGTTCCCCAATTAAGGCTGTGGATGGAAGATAGGATCGTTTGGACGGGGCACCACAAGGACGATCTTACCACCCCATTTTAAATATTTATAACCAATGAACTTCAACACCAGGACTGTGCTGTTGGTGACCATACATTTCCGCCGCAGATAACAGTCTTTCAGTTTCCAAAAGTTCATTGTAGTAGTTCTTTTTTCATTTGGATTGAAGAAGTGAGGTCTCTTCATCCATACATCCTTATATTCTACGTGACTTTGATTTTATAAATTCATAAGAAATTAAACAATCAACAAGAAAATTTAAGAATCGATAATCAAGAGTAACGTATATACAACAAGAAATACTACTGATACGAACTTCCTGTGACTCCCACTCTCTCACCTCACGCCACTTTAATCAATTACTGATGATGATTAATAGTGAGAAATCAGAAAATGAATGGATGAAAAATTGGTTTAGATTGTGCTCAATATACTTATATTGTTGGGATTACTGAAAAAAAAAAATTAACATAAAATAATTGGTTCTCGATGAAGCTGAGGTTGGTGATAGGACAGTTTGGAGAGTGACGTGGGTACGGTGAGGGGTGTAACAGGTGTCACCACACGTTTGTTCTTAACTAAGTTTCAACCTCATTTCGATGGTCTTACCCGTCAGCTGCTAAATTTAATTAATCTTCATCATTTACCATATCAAAGAAGAGGGAAACAAGTTTCATGCCTTTTTAAGTTTCAAACGATAAAATTGATATTATCAAAATCTCTTGAAAATCAACGCTTTCAGATCAAAGAGAGACGCGGTAATTCAATTTTATAAGTATTCCTCCTTTTTATCGTCGCATTTCGAAATTTCATTCCAATTTACAAGTCACCAGAGGAATTAAAACTTTTTTCGTAAAGATAATATAATACGTAAGATTTACATCAGAAGTTGCCAGATAGAAGACTGTTTGTGATGTGGTGAAGCGGAGGGAGGGGGAAGAAAGGGATTAAATCTGAGGAGATGGAACGTCAAGACCTCCTTGTGATGTCTTTATTAACTCCAAAAACAAACATGGCATTGAATTATTGTCGTCTGAGAAAACTCGTCGGAAGTTTAAACCAGCTGGAATATACGCACTATCCAAAAGTACCTACAACATGTGGAATTAGTGAAAATTATTCAAAATTATTCAAATTTAATCAATCAACCGTTTTCGTTTGACATTTCCCTGTCCCTCTGACGTCACAAAACATAGCGTTCAATCAACTGGGCCATGTATCTGTGGTATTTCTGGAAACATCAATTGGGGAATATCTAAATGACCAAAGGTTGTAAGGATATGGATGGCCAACCGAGCCACGGTTATCACTAGTCGTTATGTTTTTGAAGAATTGAATGATTTTAAGATCTACACTAGACATCGCATATACCGGTATATTGTCGTATATTATATACATTCATATTTCAAATAGTTGAAAATTTCTTCGCGAATTTATATACATATTTTATAACCTGTGTATTCATGATGAAAAAATTAGTCGTGAGTATATAATTTGTCTTATTAATATTTATTCGTGATTTTCAAGTTTTGATATGGATATATATATATAATATATACATAAATATATTTATATATATATACATATATATATATATATATATATATATATATATATATATATATATATATATATATATATATATATAATGAATTTTCACCCTTCATGGAATGTTATCTCTGAAAAACAAATGTAATAGATCTGTCATAATGGAACCATAATTTATATCTCATTTATAATTCTGATATCATTGTGTATTATGGTATCAAATGGAGAGATGAGAAGAATGGGTGAAAAGATGATATAACCATCAAGAGTATTCATGCAGAAGGGGAGTATACATTTCATAGCAGTAACAATGAGAACGAAGAGATGGTAACGATGACATAACAGGTGTAAATAGACACGTATTTTTGAAATAGTAGTGAGCACTGTTATGAAGTAGAAGATGGAAATAAATGGAGAGAAGTAGTTCGATGACATGAGAAAAGAAAAGTGTAGTTCTGAAATTTAAACCGATCTGAGATCTGAAAGTTCTGAAAGAGAAGAAATAATACTCGGAATTGACAGATATACCGAGTCGAAAAAGACTGCCCTAGAGATGATAGATAACACTTTCGATGATCAACAGTTGGTTATTGATAATGGTGCTTTATATTCATTGACCATTTGTGATTTGAATGTGATAATTAGGTGAATAGACGCCTTATTATAAAATGTATCACAATCTATGTCCTATCGGTCAACCAACACTGGTTCATGTCCAAAGCTGAATAAATATATCAACCCTTCAGATATAGGATTACAATATTTCCACATACTGTTCAGCCGATATAATATGAATGGTGTATTTTCATTAATATATTTCATATATATATATGAGTCATCATCACCCTTGGTTACACAGATCATTTTCGTTCCTTAACTAATAGTTATAGCGGGTCATTTCTCAACTAAGATTCGTGAAATTGGCTCATGAATGAGTTTTTAATTAATTGAAATGCATGCACGACATTTTCTAGCTAATGAACTTACGGGTAATCTCATTATTAAAAGTGCTTGTATAGTTTGTTATGTTTTGCTATGTTTTCGCGTCGGGTTGTAACTACAGAGCGTGAAATCGATTATATATACCGTATAGTGAGGCTCGGTCGGTGCGTCGACTCTGCGTTTTGTGTGTAAGCCACGCTGGACATCCTTTATACAGGGCGTCGCGACGCCAAACTAATAATATGATAAGAACGCTTCAATTAGGAAACACTCAATGTATATATATATATATATATATATATATATATATATATATATATATATATATATATATATATATATATATGTCTGTGTTTGTGTGTGTCTGTTCTATTCAATGATTTCATTAATGATTCTATGTTTTGTTTTCGGTTTCACAGACCATTTTTTAATCAATTTGTTCATTGATTTACAAATATGTGACAATGATTATTTTGGCTGCTTATCTAAATATATATGTATTCATAATTTGTGTTATCACTGATTTGATCGCAGATATTGGGCCTGAATATATAGATGAGGTATCACCATAGTATAACCTCAAAATCCACCTCAAGTGACAATAAAAAATATATTAGAAAACATCCCTTGTGGTGAACCTCACATTTCTTTTTACTAAAAATCACACCAATGAGTCTTATTATTATGACATTTACACTCTTTCAAATTTGAAAATGTGTGTATTTCACTCGGTTCAATAGAATACGTTTTCAAATATAAATACTATACAGTGCAAATGTGAATATTTTGTATATGATATGGATCTAATTGAAATAAATCAAAAGTGCGGATAAAATGACGACCTAGATTTCAACCGTTCGACTCATATTTCCCCTCACGTCGATTGGCGACGATAACTTTGATAACTGAGATCGGCGTCGCTTGAAATACCGACGCCTCTTCACGCAATAAACTACTTCTCGTTAGTCTTTCTCCAATCATTATTTTGTCATCCGTTTCTTTCACGGCGAAAGATGTGTGTTACGCACTCGATGGAGGAAGAAAAACAATTCGTTTTTCATTAGATTAGGAATTTTATTGGTATCGTGGGTTTTCTTTTATATGACAATACACACATCAATCTATTCCATTGAGGTCATGTTATTCTGCCGTACTGTACTCCTCAGAAAACTATACTCATACTCAAATACTTTCTTTCAAGCTTATATATATATATATATATATACATATATATATATATATATATATATGTATATATATATATATATATATATATATATATATATATATATATATATATATATATATATATATATCATAATCAAATACTTTCCTATGAGCTTATATATATATATATATATATATATATATATATATATATATATGTATATATATATATATGTATATATTTATATATATATACATATTATATATATATATATATATATATATATATATATATATATATATAAATATATATATATATATATATATATATAAATATATATATATATATATATATATATATATACATATTATATATATATACATATATATATATATATATATATATATATATATATATATATATATATATGTGATATGTAATTTTGAATCAAATACTGTAACTTGTAGGGCCTACCTCTCCAGACCAGTGAAAGAAGGGATTATGGTCCAGCTGTAAGCCCATCACAATTTACAGGCCATGCTGCACTCTTGTAGCGCTTCCTAGCGGTGCGGGGAGTTAACACAGGTCAGAAGGAAGTGATGAAAGAGAAGGATTGGATGATAGACTGGATAAGATCAGCTCTATTTTAACATCACGTAACTTGTCTTGAAGTAATTTGTCTCTCGTCTACGCTTGAATGGTCATATTTTCAAATTTTAAATCGAGTCTGATACAAAGAGTGTAGTTCCTATCTAGATGCATGAGTATGACAAATATATTTTGCGTCTCAAAATTTTGAAAACTTCAAATGAAGTTGAAATGTTGAAGTATAGAAGAATGTTATGTCGTATTGTGCACCAAAGTATTTTTATTCGTAATCTCTTAATATTCGTGGATTCCAGTCTAAAGTTTCCGTTCTAAAATGATGAAATGAACTTGATTCACTTTAAGAAACTATACATAGCTACCGAAACGCAACTATATATAATATAGTTTGTGCTCACCGATGATTTTCGCTTATATTTTTCTCTCATATTTTGTCAGTATCTTGAAGGTTACAGAGAGATGAGATTATTGGTTACCAATGTTTAAAGGACATCACAACCCTAAAACTGAATTTCAACGAATAATAAAGATATTTATTCCCTTGATTGAAGAGCTAACTAGAAATCATATTCTCAATTTCAGAAATCATAATCGATTTGATTGTCCTCAGAAACCAGCATTTTTTCGTAGACTACTCGATTCTGATTATGCTCATATACAGAATCGGCAATGCCTACGTCATGACTCATAGTCTCTGGAAGAAAAAAAACGGTAATTATAATGTTTGAAACCAGATGATGATTTCTAGTTTTCTCAAAATATCGTGATTATTCTGTAGAATCTAGTTTCAGGGTTCTGATGTCCTTTAAGGGTGTGGGTAGTGGGACAATTTGCGAGCAGAAAATTTGCCAGGCACCTATTATAGGGGGGGGGGGGGACAATTTGCCAGGCTAGATCATGGGGGAAAGACAATTTGCCAGTCAAAGTTTTGGGGGGAGGACATATTCGCTAGGCTTGACTGTGTGGGGAGAAAAATTTGCCTGACAAAGTTTGGGGGGGAGGACAATTTGCCCGGCTTGACTGTGTGGGGAGGACAATTTTCCTGACAAAGTTTGAGGGGGAGGGCAATTTGCCTGGCACAACTCGATATATTGCAAGGGAAAGGACAATTTGCCAGGCGCGTGTTTTTAAACTATTACTATTCGCTCAAAGTTGTATACGAAATAGACGAATGAAATATTCATCTAGCCTAAAAATATTTCATTCATTCATTTCGTACAACTTTTAGTGAATAGTAATAGTTTAAAAACACGCGCCTGGCAAATTGTCCTTTCTCTTGCAATATATCGAACTGTGCCTGGCAAATTGTCCCTCCCCCCAAAACTTTGACAGGTAAATTTTGTTCCCCCCATGATCTAACCTGGCAAATTGTCCTTCCCCTTGCAATATATCGAACTGTGCGTGGCAAATTGTCCTCCCCCCAAACTTTAACTGGCAAATTGTCCTTCCCCCATGATCTAACCTGGCAAATTGTCCTTCCCCCTGAAACAGGTGCCTGGCAAATTGTCCGTACACCAAGGGTGTGACTGCAATGTGCGGGAGATTGATCCGTTACCGCGAGATTGCGTGTAGTATATAGGGGGTGGTTTTCAGGTGAGGGGTAAGGAGAAAGGGATGCCTTTTTTTTACTCGCGCGCGCTCCTACCTGTAGATCTATGTGAGGTCAGCGGAAGCTGGCCTACATTATAATCATGTTATATTGGCTCAAGACCGGCGTCGGTCGATATTAGACACGATATCTATCCACTCTCGCCCTGGTGGCTGGATTGATATATGACATCATGTTGGGGATGCGTGTATAAAGGCGTTATATGGCTATCGCCTTCAAATATCAAGATGAAAATATTCGAATCTTGTTGAAACATAATTCTGAAGTAATAGCTCTACTAAACTGAAATAAAGAATCAGAAAAGCTGGGCATAAGACGCATAAATTAGGGGATGTATTTCATAATTTGCATTCATAGTGTTTGTCATTTGATGATTCTATTTATATTTTGGTTAGTTCACTCACATTGGGTTAGCTACCCATCTCTACTTCTGTCAAAGGCCATTGTCTTAACGCTGTGTAGAGTACTTCTACATAATTTTAGAAGATTCACATCATTATGCAGTTGATAGACGAACCCTTCTTTACGAGCTTCATGCACGTTGTTTAACTGTCCCGTAATGTGGATGTTGGTGTGGTCGTTAAACAGCAGTTATCTAACTGGCAAATAACTTTCACCTGTAAAATTAACAACAGAATGTACTCTAAAATTTAATCTGGCGTAGCGCCGAATATCATTAATATGCATGCTAAAAATAAATCGGGCAGTGCATTGACGGGTATTAGTATATGCTGATGCAACCTCAAGCTGAGAGACAAATGTCTTTGGATCATGTAAACAATTTCAAGTTTTCAACTATATTCAACCGGAAATTGACGTAACTCTTTCAAGTCATTAGCTCAGCATTAAATGAGTACCTCGACGAGATTGTCGAAGAAATAAAAATAACTAATAACCTCTCGTCTCATCATTCCACCATCTGATCATTCACCGACGCCAATAGATTTTAGTCATCAGCACAGTGTGTCGTTGAACTCAATATAAATTTGAAAAAAGTACATATCAAAAAATTTTTGTTTCATAACCTATTGTAAATATTCCTCATTAGTATCTTGGAATGATTGGAAGCTGACACTCATGGTCTGATATCAAGAAACCATACCATTATTCTCCTTAATTATGGAAAGAAAAACGTCTTATCAGAATGGTCGACTATGGTGAAAATCGAACATCAGGCCACCCTCGGTATCTCGGTCAGCTGAGGCACCGCTTCAGTAACTGAAGTCACCGTTGGGCGTGGGTTCGAATCGCGCATACGGTATGGGTTTTTGTAAATGTCCTCTCACTAATCATCACTTTATACATTCATAATCACCAGCTCATTCGTACCCCCGTATAACCTAGCTGTTGGTGGGGTCGTTAAGCAAACAATAATCATCATCATCATCGAACATCAGTCTCCTGAATGACAGTGCAGCGTGCTAGCTTCAAATCCACTTGCCTCAGTGTAAATAACTGTCGTGCTTCTTGTAAGGTCATATTGAATGCGACAGAGGGTACGGTGGAATTAAATTTGCACTCATACTTTACCGGAACAAACACCGTGCGCGGAATTGCTCCTTGGTTTTTTATTAAACACGTAAAGAAGTTTAGACTTAAGGATAGAAACAGAATGTTCCAGAAAGCTAGAATGAAGAATGAATACATACTTGTATTCACTTAAGGAGTCTTGAATCGTCTTCCAAGGTATTTGTGGAGAAGCTCACACAATTTTGCTTCAAGCATTTAACGCTGCTGAAAATATGTGATTGTGTTTCTAATCGCGAGTAACCTTAATCGTAGGTTAGGAAGCAATGGTTGTGTGTCAAGATGTCGAGGTTGATGAAAAAAATGAAAAATCGATGATTTTCAAAACACCATAGACCATATCACATAAAGCTCTAAAAATAAAGACGGTGTTATTTGATATGTTCACGTTGGTAAAGGGCCTCTTATTTTGTGGATACATGTATAGTATAACTCTATTCTATAAATTGGTCAGAATTACAGTCACAGTCAGTGTTAGTATCGTGAAATGAAAGGTTTAATGAATACATATTTTTAATATATATGAAAATTCGTGTTATTAGAAATGAGAATCATCAATCACTTGACAATAGAGTGACACATCTTCAATAATTGAAGCATTTTCTTAAAATATTTGGAATATATTTTCAATTATTACAGCATGTTATCGATTGGTTAGTAACAAAAGGTTCTTTCATATAGGTCGAACGTTTTGTCTTAAATGTCAAGGGAACATTAATATATAGACACAGTTCTGTGAATCTTCCGTAAACTTTCCTCAGATTGTTGGAGAAGATCGTAAATTATGTACTTTATTTAGCGTGATATTGTAGGAACTCACATGCGTGCAAAAGTTTTTCGCGAACCAACAGATTGTTATCAGAAAATGCTGGATTAGATTCGATTGTTTTTTCGCGGGAAACTTCTGCCCCTAAACTGTTTTATCAATATAAATCTATAGTATAACAAAACAAACCCATCTTAGATTATGTTTTCTTTGTATACAGATCCTTGCTCGTGTTAATCAGATTTCATTTTTTATATTATCATTATTATTGTTATTATTATTTTTTTTTTAGCCCGCACTCAGAAGAGGGTCCTGCGCGGGTTTTTCAAGTCTTCTATGCACTCAAATTTAAATTTTTTTCTATTCGGAATATTTGAAATATAATTTTGAAATTTATATGAGTAGTAAATATACAAAAAAACTACTATTATTTCAATAATACACTCCATTTTATTTCTATCATTGTTATATATTATCATAGGCCCATCGATTATTCATCACTGTATATTAGCATTATCATTCTGATTATACATTGTTCACATAACTATGTATATAAAAAGCAAGAATGAAATGATTTGAAATGTGAAATTGAATTGATTTGATTTCTGAGTTTCCCTCTCTCTTTCCAGCTAAACACGGATTAAAGTGGAATTCAGTAGGATTAAAGAATTTTCCAGTCAAGTGTGGTAAATACCAGATAAGATTTAGGTTATGTATGTATACATATGTTCTGAATTATGATTGAATTACTTTCTCTTAATTGTAACTCGAGATCAATTATTGTATCATATTAATTACGATACTAGTCTTCATTGAAAAACTTGTACTCTGGTACACGATTGTGAACCTATTTCAGTATAATGAAGGCATAGATGTACATTTGAAGTTTCTGTCGGTAGGCTTGTAGGCTTCTGTCAAGTGTCGTCACTCATTGTTGAAATTGACAGACAACAATGTCCACCAGTTAGAATTGACCAACCAGAATATTTGGTAGTCCACCAGCTCGCTGTATTGCTATGGTAACGATTGTTTGACAATTATTGTTACTTGACAGAAGCCAATAATTGATTTGGAAATGTTATCAAACATTATATATTTTATTATTATGTATATATTATATATATTTTATAATATATATATTATTATATATATTATTATTATAACCAATAATGTGACAAAAGGTTATTATAAATAATTAATATCACAATAATATATCGATTAGAAAATAGATTATTGATCATTTTCAGATTCTCGAAAATAGCAGTGTGATTGGATTTTCATCTCAAAACCTGGATAATTCAAAAATGATCGTTTGGAAAATTCAATGTCATGTTATATTTGTTCGGTTTATGAATAACAATCTTCAGTTATTCAATAACAATCATCGATAATTGACAATAAACAAAAATGGAATTTTTTTATTTACGTCGTATTCATGTGACGACTCGGAGGTCTGATAATAGTGGTCACCTTGATGACCTTGTGTCATTTATCTGATGAATTTCGCGAGATTTTTTTGGTGAAATAAAAATAAAATAGTAGTAACTGCATTGTATAAAATGGTCAAACAAGAAAGGGGTAGTGGTGATCGAGTCTCATCCCCCCCGAAATTAGTGATCAAGTATCCCATAATTACTTTTTTTCACAAATAAAATAAGTATTTCTTCACAAACTATTATACTGTATTTACTCATTGAACTTATATAAGATTTTGATTTGTATTTACAAGTTCATCAACAGAACTATTTCTGAAATGCTGTAAATATTCAAGAACCATTGCCAGGTACACAATATAATGGTGCTTATTAAGCTTTTTATTACCTAATTTTCAATTTTTAAATCACACACACATTTCCCATCCACATACATTTGAAATCAAGGGGATATATAAGATAATAATCTCATTTGAAAGTACAAAAGAGACATATTTTTCTATTATTTATTTTAGAATTTTGATATCTTATACCGTTCGAAAATTATCACCAAAAATCTAATATTTCGCTAAATCGACTTCCGTGAGCAATGTCATCAAGATATATTGTTGAATGTCATGACACAAGAGGAGCCTGTTTGTTGGACATGCATGAACGAAACGAATCAAATGAATACTCATCACATTTGTTTCCACCGCCTTCACGATTATATAGATATGATCGACGTTCTCCTTTTTATCTTCAATCTCTCTGGATGAAAACTTATGTTTTATCTTGTTATATTCATGTTGGACATGAGTATGTTAGTTATCGAAATGCAAGTATACAGAGATCTTCTGATTATTTGTGTCCATATCTTGATGCTTAACACTGCATGCACGCACGCGGCTGTTCACATAGTATAAATCCATGACCATGCAGCTACAAATATAGCAATAGCCTTGTTGCACATTGGGACTATGATTACACGCTGAACAGATGGGATATAATAAATATAAGGTTAAATATAGTTTAATTTGAATCTCATATGTTACAGATTTCACACATTTGTCCCATAAATCTCTGTACAAATAAATATAGATATATCATTTTTTTATTAATCGGAGGAATAAATTAATTTTTGCAACCTATGCAAATCATTCTTCTACCATGCAAACAGGTTTCGACATTGACTTAAAAGACTGTTGATTGAATCTGAAGCCGAACTGGCGCGGGTTGGAGACCCGCATCTTCGTTTCCTCATCACTCGCTTAACCCCCGAAAAACCTAGTTGTTGTTGGAGTCGTAAAGTAGCATCACATAAAACACTAATATTGTACGTAGCTAACAAAACCATTTGCTTTGTATTCTACTAAGCGGCTTACAATAAGAGGACTCTACAATAAAATCATACATACCAACTATAAGAAGTCGTATGCACTAGCTTGACCTGACATAAATTATCTTGTGCATTACCTTTGTTTACGTGAATAACCATGTTGATGAAAAAGTTTGATGTTAAAATAACTCATTCAGGAGTTCAATTAATAATTATAATTCTGAACCTAGAAAATCTGTAATACTATTCGGGTTGAGGAGGGGCAGTAGATAACAGAAAACGAAGAGTGGTTCAATTAATTGAAAAAATGTATGTGAAAATGGTTTATTCCATTCGAAATAAAATAAATTTGAAATAATGTAGGCCCACTTTATTGTAATAAAAACTTGATACCATTATCGGACCGGAATTGTCGTCCAGCTCAATTTGATAAAATGATTACTAAATTATTCTATAATTGAAATTCAAGTATTAATTTCAATATCACATTAATTGATTAGGTTCTTTGTGTTTGTATTTATATTTTTTCAAGTTATTACACACATTGTTGCATCAAGTTAACAGCAATGTTGTGTTTTTTTGCTGTTTTGTGACTTTATCAAACACTTGACAATGTTGCATGGGCTAAATTGATTGAATGGTTCATCAGTATATATATATATATATATATATATATATATATATGCTATAAATTGAATATTTTTGGATGAAGTTGTGTAGTAATAATAAAATAAAACAAACTCTTTCTTTTAAATTTAAAATAATCAGTTTTGCCACAGCCACTTGTGTTTTTCTTGATTTTTTGTACTTGTTGTTTTTCTAATAATATTATTTTTTGTCATTGCTCCTGAAGAGGTGACCGATAAAGGGTCATGAAACGTTGAGTCTTCTGAAATAAAACTGATCATTTTGAATATAAAATTTAAAAGAGTTTGTTTTATTTTATTATCATTACACAACTTCATCCAAACATATTCAATTTATAGCAAATAATGAGTTGTGAAAGCTCAGTAATATATATATATATATATATATATATATATATATATATATATATATATATATATATATATATATATATATATATATATATATATATATATACTATCTATCTATGATCAGTAGTTATCCGAGATAGTGTTTCTTGAGATAATATAATACTAATTACACCTATTCCGTTTCTTGTACATTGCATTGAAGAGCAAATGTGATGAGATACTAATTAGGAGAGATCTACTCACGAGTCGTAACAAAAACCGGATCAGACATTTTTAGTCAAGTCAAGAGAAGTATTGTGTCGCACATAAACTTCTTCAGGAATTGTATTGATTGAAATAAAAGCGCGCTCATAATATCAATTTTTATTAGTCGATACCTGACAGTAATCACATCCGAAGAGTATAATAAAAATTTGATGATAGTTGTTGCATCAAATTCTTTATTGCGATGAATATGAACACTAACCATGACCCATTATTTTCAACTTTCAAATCTCAATTTAAATAGTCTTGGAAAAGGGATCGATTAAAAAATTCCACGGCATGTGGATTTTAAGGAATTCGAAAAACTTGAGGAATTTGAATTTCAAAGTTTTCTAAATACCCAATCTTTAGAGAATGAGTGAGAAATGTCATAATTTTGTCAGTAAAAAAGTTGATTAAGATTGCTGAAAAATACTGTCAGGTTGTCTTGATTTTGAAACTACAAGAGATGGGGGATTTTTTTTCATTGTTTCAATTCCCTCTGAAATGTCATATATATTTTTTTTTAATAACATCAAAACTTGATCCAAAATCATTGTTCCCCAATTAGGGCTAAGGATGAAAGATAGCCTCAATCTATACATTTTATATAACTTGAAACACGGAAATTGTAACACTTTTAATGTTTTCAACGATAAGTGGCAGCCGTTTCCATTGTTGCATTATGATCGGCAATCATATGCCTCTAATAATAATTGTAATATTTAGTCTGAAGTCTTAGTCTGTGTCCTAATTTTAGTTTGTCGCTGTCCTAGTATAGCAAGCTTAGATGTTAAGAGTGACCACCAGGCTGAATTTCGTTGAATAAAGTCATTAATAATGATAAGAAGAAGAAGAAGAAGAGGAAGAATGAAGTGAAAGTGAATTATCATATTTCTTGTCATTATAACTTGAAATATGGAGAAAAAATCTAACATTTTTTTCTCTCAATTCAGTGCTGTACATGGACTCCGGAGTATACTCTAAAATATTCGCCAGAATTAATTTCTTCGTATTTACCCAGTCCTACTTCAAAAGGTAACACGAACTCTAGTTGACCATTCCATCTCCATGACGACTTCTCGTCAAACGACATAAAAACTAACATCCCACGTCATGTCCAATAATACCAGGTCGGGGCTACGTCCTTCAAAGCACAATAATATTCTTCAAGATATTTTAATCAACTCAATAGTAATAATATTAAACAACTTTTATCACTTTATTTTTCATAGAAACAACAGTGTGTGTGTTATTCAAGTTTTTAAAACTTGTATAACAACGATGCCTTTGACATACTAACCCATTACATATCACTGCATCTTCTAGTTCGACATTGCATATCAGGGCATAGAATGACGTCAGAAGGTAAACATTTGTTGAACTCTAGCTACGAATAAAACACAGAAACGTCGAGATCTAGAAAGACATTATAACTGCAACATGTTATAATGAATATATCTGTACTCTGAATTACCTAGTTCAGATGTATTCTTCAGATAAATTGTTCAGATATATTCAGATGTATCTGATAATTCAGATATATTTCTTCAGGTATATTGATAGATAATTATACTGTCATCGAATATGTTTGATTTTATGGTAGGTGTAGAAAAATAAGAATGAAATGAGAGTGAATTGTCAAGTTTCTTGTCATTTTATCTTGAAAATCGAGAAGAAAAAAATCTGATAATTTTTTTATCAATTCACTGCTGTACATGAACTCCGTAGTATCATGTATAATTCTTATTTAAATATAGTTAATTACATCAAAATGCATTGAAAGCACATGTGAGTTCAGACAGAGAAATATCACCTTTCTGGTCATATCTTCGGTAATTTTCAATTTTTTTTTAATACTTATTTTAAGGTCAAAATCCGTGTGAAATATAATTGATTTGGAGATCATATAGATCCTGTTAGAGCTGCATGATGTGAATTTTATGGAATTATTTACTTCTTCATTTTTTTGTCCATGGTGGAGAAAAGCTTTTCTCTATATACGAATGGAGTAAACACAACAATATATCACAATCAGAATGGAAGACCGTGGGTTGTAATCAAACCCCGGTCCCCTGAATGACGGTTCAGTGCACTAGTAGTTGATCCAACCATCGCCGTAACGGTACTATATACAATAATTGATATGATTTTGATTGCCTCTCATGACTACGATAACCAAGGGAAAACAAGTCAAATGCCTTCTCTACCATCAAAAGCTAGTTTAAATCATAAACCAATCAATTTCATGTTTGATAAGTAATGACTTGAATTAAATCAGGTCATTTCGTTCACCTTAATTAGTTGTCGTGAGCTATTGGTTCAAACCGTGTAATTAGTTTCGCTTACTCGTTAAGCAATCCTGGATTACCTATTTCGAATCTGTTAGCAATTGATGAGACCCGTACTAACCGGGTGTACATCTGTGAGATTATCCACCCACTCTTATTATGATAACATATTACGAAATCTTCGTTGGACAATTATTTTCATCTTATTGTGCATTTCTTATAATTCAATCAATATGTATCCATGATGAGAGTGAAAGATGTGTGTGCCTTTTTTTTATATACATTTTAGATATACATGTAATCGAAAAATTTTCAGGTGATGTAATTAATATAGTGAATTCACACATCTCGATGAATAAACAATATATTATGTACGCCATACAATATAAAATAATGAAGATACATTTTCAAACTGAAAATGTCTATTAATTATACTAAAACGTTCTGTGAATAGCTAACTGTTTGGATTATTCAATGCGGAAGGATTTAATAGCCATTAAATCCTTCCGCATTGGATAATCTATAAACAGATAGCTGGTCACACAGATCGTTTTAATATATTTTATGTGCTTTTTCAGTAGGAAAAATTATAAGCACAATTAGGCACAATAGGCACAATCAACAAAAGCAGTTTTAGAAACTTTTGGTTGCTCGAACATTGAAAACAAATGGGCATGAAATTGTGTTTACTTTTGGATCGTCAATAATTCTTGGAACTTCAAATAACTATATATTTGTCAAGATTTAGTTCTATTAGTTAATACTTTCCTCCAGAAAATGTAATAACAATATTTCAAAAGCAATATTAAAGGCAATAGCAAAAAGGCAAAAAGGTAAAGGCAATATTTCAATCCACATAAAACGACTAATATTTCCAACAGGAACGATTATATAGTAGCCAAAAAAATTCAAAAAAAATTAAAGAGCACAACAAAAAATTGGAATGACTTTGAAAATACGTGAATCATTCAAAACATGTTGGTTCAATTACAACACGTGGTTTTCAGTTGCTCCAGATCTTCATTGATAACGGCTGTCACAGTTAATACCATTAAATACCATTAAATACCATTAAATACCATTAAATACCATTAGGCAGGGAGACGCTTTTCTGTCATATGAGGTTCATGCTTTATACTATGTGGTTTTATACAAAACTGAGCCATGTTGAAATAGGGTATATTTTCAATATTTTTTCAGCAATTATTAGTTTTCATTGAAATTGAAAAAAAGAAACAGATCAATTGATTTTTATCTCATGATTACCATTTGGAGTAATGATGAATTCAATTCATCTTCCATCATCATATGTCTGCTCACAATTATCACCACGCAACAAACTCACATATCGTTCTCTTTGTTCTAGTAATTATGTTACACTGTTACAAGTGGGAATGTGCATTTTACAACTATAGATTTACATCACTGAGTAGATTTTAATCTTCATTCAAATTTATTCTTATCAGTATTGTACTTGAATATTTCACTATTATATCTATAATCATAGTGTGTAACTTGTGCATCTCTTTGTCGACTCTTCGATGAAAAAAAACAACATTTTTTTATGATGCAATTACCCAGTTGACTTTGACATCAGATTTACTGATAATACGAGTTGAGAGAACCGATTGAATGTCAGGTGTGTTGATCACTCTACAAATTATATCATTACACTTTGTCTCTTCATCTTTTGTTGTATTTTTCTCATCATACTGTCTGTCAGCTTGCACGTGCCGTGAAATTCGAATCGGTATCGATTAGTGAAATAATAAATATCAAGATTGAAGACAAATTGATTAAAACAAACAAAACAGATCTTCTGAAGAAAGCTCTTCAGATATTAAATTCAAACAAATATAACTTGTTTATTGTAAGCTTTAATATATAGGTATCTGTTTTGTTGTCCTTTTGATAAAATAATAAATATGCAACAAATTGTGCAATGAGTGAGCAACAAATCTGTGTCAAGTCCTTCCCCTCAAATCTGTGAATAGTGTGATCATAACAAGTTTACAATGAGTCTGTGAATAAAGTCATGTGTGTGTGATGTCAAAAGGTGTGTTAATAAGTGTGGGAAAAGTCAGGTGAATCAGTGAGAAACTTTCTGTAAAGTTTCTCACTGGTTCAAGTGACTTTCAGGGAGAAGAAAACTTTCCAGCCGTGGCTTTGTCATCGAGGTGAAACAGGCTTTACTATTGTTACCTTTCTTTGGAGATATACATTTTTCTGCAGACCTATGTTGCTGTCGCTGGGTTATTATCTAAAAATAGATATATCAATATCTTGTAAAACGCAGCATATGCGTTGTAGAATGAGCGAGGTTCTCTTTGAAATAAACAGAAAAAATGGGTTAAAGTGTATACGCACCTAAATTCTGAACTTGTTAACTCAAAACATCGCGCGAACCAATTGGTTCAACCTATTGATTACTTTTTTTATAGGGTTTTTAATTCATCGATGTAGAAAAAATGATACCTACATATTCATTCATGTGCCAAGTTTCAACTGATTTTGAATTTTTCGTTTGGACCTGTGGAGCGCAAAAAAAACAGGCACCTTTTTTCGGGGATGGTGAAATCAAGTCTTCGCTTCGCTTTTAATCGTAATATAATCTACTCGTATTTAACCGCTAATTATCTCTTATAGGCTGGGTCGACATTAAACGTGATGAGACGTGTATACTGTCTGCTAGTTCAACTCCGTATAGAAAATTGTGGATTGATTTTCTTCAGAGTTCAGGATAATTAAATTTCAGTAAGGCTAGGTCGACCACTTTATGTACCGCAAGTGTATACCTAACCAAAGTAAATACAGCCGAGTTAATATTAGGTTAGTCTATAAACATATATACAATCATACAAATAATACACACAAAAGACAGTGCTAATTAAATACACTATTTAATTTGTGTAATAGCTACTTCATCCTACTTTACAATAAATATGAAAAGCAAATAATTCAAAACAAGACCTCAGAATTAATGTGATGAAGAGAGAATATGTTTCAGAAGTGTCATACATGTATATATTCTGAAGATTTAATACATATGCATGGTATAACATTATATTTAATTAAATGTGATCAAGGGAAGTTTTGGTTCCATATGAATTATATACCAAATATAAATTTGTTTGGAATTATTTTTGTTTTTGTTTGATCGTGATTCCTGCATAGAAGTCAGATGGTCATTTGTTCAAGTTATGGTTTCAGTTGGCTCGTGTGCATTCAACAGGTAATAAAACTGTGGAGTCCATTATACTTGATTAAAGCAGTGTGGAATACCTTCCATATGCTTTTTTGCTAATTATGCATTTCTTATAATCATATTCGTTCTTGTTTATGACTCCTACATTAGTCAAACGGTCGATATTTGAAGTTATACCACGGGTCTCGAGATAAATTAATAATTTTCTGAAATCTTAACAATGAATGATTTGGCGATGCGTTGAAATACATTCATCGATATAATCCAACAGAAATTTGTTATTGAATGTGAATTTGAAAAGATTAATTTTCCGTCATTTATCGTGGAAGCTAGTCGAATAAGAGATGATAATTCTGGGCTATACATAGCTTAAACAATAGGCCCGATACAAAATTGAATACTTTTCCATGCAGTGTATCAAATCAAGTCTAATAATGCGTATGTTAGGAAACGCAACAGATATCTAGTTGGCAGTGAATCATAATTTTGGTTCATCATATGCTCGGTGACCATGGTGATCTTCATGAGAAAACCAATTGCCAATATTCAGTATCAACTAAACTAAGCTATTTAATTAGCTACCAGGAGCTAGAAGCTTTTAGTACTGCGGTTCCCAGTTAGTTTCTCCCCAATGAAGCATGAGCCTCAAAAGCGTGGATAACAAAAGTAGTGCTATCAATTACCAACTTGATAATGATATCTGAAGTGCTCACTCGAGTTTCCTGGATGTGAAGCACATTTGATAATACGAAGTAGTAACTCTCTTTGACTTGAAAGGCGATATCGCCAAGAAAAATATTCTTCGAAGAAAGTCAGCTAGCAAACATCGCCATCTCCTCCGTCCAAAAGAAGTGAATGAATCGATTAAAGGAGGTAATAACGTTGTTTAGGGTTCGTTTATTACTATAATACTTCGACCATGGCACACTCGTAACAGTTCGGTGAACAAGACCGAACTTTGCCGAACATAATATTAGAGGTGATAAGATAAAAGGTTTCGCATAGAATTTTCAAATAACTCTGTAAGAAAACGGACGTTATTCGTTCGTACTCATTGCGAGAATGACTGTGAAAGTCTATAATTCAAAAGGATCTTAATTAAAGATTGAAGAATATTCGTCTTGTTTATTATTCCTACTTCATGTTTAATTTCTACAAATGAAGTGAAAATTGTCTGAACGCTGGTAGGTTTCATTACTTTGAGTTAGACGCAGACGCCTTACAAAATGCTGGTTGAAAGTTATTATAAGATTATAAGAAAGAGTTATGACCAGGGTTACATTGAGTACTAGCATTATATATGTGTGAATTTAAATTCATATATATATATATATATATATATATATATATATATATATATATATATATATATATATATATATATATATATATATATATATATATATATATATATATATATATATATATATATATATATATATATATATATATATATGAATACACATTGTTTTGGGGTTAAAACGCGTATAATGAAAACAGAGACAAATCCGAATATAAAAATGTTTTAATATGAAGATTGCCAATATATATATATATATATATATATATATATATAGAGAGAGAGAGAGAGAGAGAGAGAGAGAGAGGAGAGAGAGAGAGAGAGAGAGAGAGAGAGAGAGAGAGAGAGAGAGAGAGAGAGAGAGAGAGAGAGAGAGAGAGAGAGAGAGAGAGAGAGAGAGAGAGAGAGAGAGAGAGAGAGAGAGAGAGAGAGACCCCACAGGTCGAAACATTGGGAGCAAATAACCTACTGCAACTGAATCTTTGATCGAAAAGACAATGCGGGAAACATTGTTGAATGCACTTATTACAACAATGTGTGACATAACATAAAGAATGATATGAGAATGAGCTATAATTTCAAAATCCAGTACGGCTTAATAAAGATAACGTGTCAACAAAGACATATTTTAATTAATTGAATAATTGGGACCTATTTTTGTTTTTTACTTTTGAGACACATAGTTTGTAACCTCCCTCTGTTTAGAACGTGAATTATTGATCGAACGACATGTGCGAATTAATAATTCGTGTCTCGCTCCACCAATCCACCAATTTTCATGAAAAATCACTAACATCCATTTTCGAAATAAACGAATGATCTCAAAACTGTAAGTCAAAATTACACTCGATATATTTTCATTCGTATTCTACTCTTTTTCACCTTGGATCCTTCAATACTTGAAATAACTTAATGAACTAATCTACTTACAGCATTTTAGGCAATTATCAGTTTGTTACGTGGGTTGATGGAGCTATTCAACGTTGATTGACTGATTAGAATTCAAGAAAATGCTGAATAATGAAACCGAACATTGATTTTATCTTCATGAACACCTTTTCAATTTCCATTCAGTTTTTTTTTATCATTAATTCCATTTAAAAAAAGATTCATCTCGCGTATGAAAGTAAATTGTGGGAACAAAAGAACCATAGTAATTCTAGTACAGCTGCTTCACGAGTGTAAACAAGAATGAAATCACGAAAGTCTGAATGAACCAGAAAACACCTATGATGATTTTTTTTTCACTTCGTAAATGCCAAGTATTTTTCGAATATTACATCATAGATTCAGTCCACTTGACTTTTTGTGTATACCTCAGAGTATGGTATACATTTTCAAATCATCATTGTAATTTATGAAATAAATATAAATGAATCATAAATTATATGAATAAATAAATTATATCAATCACTCTATCAAGACCGAAAATTGAAATGAATGTATAAATCGAATACTTCGAGTGATCAAATAATAAATACGTAACAATTATTAACTTGAGTTACTACACATATTAGTCAACATAACCAAGCCGAGACTAGATCATACTAGTTTCATATAGGTAACACATATTCAATTTGTAAGAAAACTGGGATGAGTACGTTACGTAAAAGTGAAGAAAATGAGGACAAATCTGGAGAGTAAGAAGTGGCGAGAAAGACGGAGAGAGAGAGAGAGAGAGAGAGAGAGAGAGAGAGTGAGAGAGAGAGAGAGAGAGAGAGAGAGAGAGAGAGAGAGAGAGAGAGAGAGAGAGAGAGAGAGAGAGAGAGAGAGAGAGAGAGAGAGAGAGAGAGAGTGAGAGAGAGAGAGGGAGAAAGCTATAGTAAAAGAGAATAGTGGGCTATATTGTCATAAGATAAGAATTTGTAACAAACGAGAATGTGATGAAAGTTTTTTAGTTCAACACTAAAAATGCACAATACGTTTCGTGGTAATTTTTTTGAATGTATCCAATAACTTTTCAAGTAGTATTCAAAGTAATATTCCTTTAAATTTTCGAACATTTTCCTATAACTATATAAATATTTAGAGAATGTTGAAAAATCCAACCAATCCGATTACTCATAACAATTCATTCAAATATGTCAAATATTGCATCTTAAAATTCTAATCGCGGACTAAAATCATATATTTTATTGAATGAAACATTTTGAAATGACCATTTCTCGATCTTGTGTCTTGTGTCAACGCCGTGGTTCCAGATTAGTTTTAGGTTGGGCAGCTTACGATAAGTTCCTAAGTTGGGTTGATTGGTTAGTTAAAATTAGGGTCTTCAAAGTTAATTTATACTTCGTGCAACAACGACGATCGCATGGGGTGCAATAGCCCAATGGCCTGGTGAATTGAAGCTGCATGCCAATCATTCTGGTAACATTTAAATATGCAGTTTACCTACACTAAAATAACGAACCCATACGTTGAATATGTGAGGTGATTGCTCGAAAGTTTTGGCAACTCACAATCTGAGTTACCGTAAGAAACTGGCACAATTTCTGCACCAGTCTCTTCTCCTATGCCGCAAATAATTCCCTCGTTCTGGCATAATACCACCCACAGCATCTAAGTAAGACTTATTGTACGTACGCAGTGTTTTTAATTGCTTCATTGTGGCAAAGTTCCATGTAGATCAACGTTCGAATTAGTTTAACAAGATTGTTGGCGGTCTACGAACGATGTTTTCTTGTACATTAAAACTAACGATCGACAGTGTAGAGCCGCCAACACTCATGCAAGGTGTAATACCGTAGACTGTTTGGTGGTGTCGTAATAAACAGATACAGGTAGATTATATGCATTCCACTCATCAACGTGCAGAAAAAAGATAGAACAAGTGGTATCTTCTAGGTCTAAAAACGATACTTGAATACTTGAAAATGTATTCACTGTTGTTGTAGACAGTTGTGGAATGGTGTTCTGAAAAGTTTGATTCATGGCAATTGTTGTTGAAAGTTACATGTATTTTATGTTTTTGGAAGTCTATAATTGTGATGTACGAATCTTCCTACTACTAATAATCGTAATAAGAAACAAAATGTTCACAATTTGAAAGTCAAAACTTAATTTATGATATTCACTATCTCTCTCATTCCTTCCTATTCTCTTATTTTCTAGTGAACTGTTCAGAAAAATTGTAGATTCAACATATGTTTAACTAATTAATTACCGCACTGAAATACTATGTATGTGAAACCATGTACCGCTCTTCAGCGAACCATTTCTGAAACTTATTGTGTATTGATTATATTTATGTTCATGATTATTATCAGGTGATACTTGAATATACATTGTATTGGAATGATTATAATGGATAAATGAATGAACGAATAAAACGTACTCAAACTGCTACCAAATTCATAAGACCCGGGTTCGATTCCCGCCATGGTTGATCATCCTGACTGTATTTTTTCGTGGTTCCTCTCTCTCTGTATACTCTAATCATATGGTAACATAACAGACCGCATTCTCCCCATTATTCAAATAATAAAAAACATGGAATAACAATAATAATCAAAACACAAAACGGACAATAAAATCGACTTGCATCTCATTTTTTCATGACCTTATTCATCATTCACCTACGCCAATAGATCTTGATCAACATTACTTAACATTCAATATTTTGTCTTCACATTTATGTGATTTAATTGTTCACAATTAAATTGTTGAATCGATCTTCACTGCATACTGGATAATAATTTCTTCACGTAGGCCTATATGTACACAACCATCAATCTCCAAGAGCGTCACTTTCATCATCAAATATTGAGCACACATGGAAGCTGTGAAACACGATCTATTAATCATAGATGAATCAATAATTGACGAGATTCGACCTTGAACTTTCCAGTGACTCTTCTCCTTGTCTGCTTCTATCATTTAGCTGCAAGATTGACATTCTATAGCAGTCTCTTGGGCGTGTATGCATACATCAATAATAAATCACTCAGGACGATAGAGTTTCTGACTGGAAAAAAGGTAAACAGATGTGGGAATTGTATACCAGAGAGAAAATTTGAGTTCACTATTAAGTATGTGAGAGGAAAAAGTAGTACAGTGAATATATATATATATATATATATATATATATATATATATATATATATATGTATATATATATATATATATATATATATATATATATATATATATATATATATATACATATATATATATATATATATATATATATATATATATCTAAATGTATATATAATATATACATATATATATATATATATATATATATATATATATATATATATATATATATATATATACATATATATATATATATATATATATATATATATATATATATATATATATATATATATATATATATATATATATATATATATATATATATATATATATATATATATGGCCTGAATAATTTATATGTAAGTTGGTACGTGGTGATGAAATACTTTCATGAATCTACTCTTATAAATCACATTTCTCAGTCAATTTATCTGAAAAATTGAGGACATTTAGTTTCATGTACAAATATTTCATTAATCAAGAAACATACCAACATGTCATTGGCCATGACCTTCTTATCCTTATATAAAATATCATGAGAAATTATTATCTGATAGATAAAAAAGCATAGGCCTATACCCAAACTTTCTCGAAAACTATACAAATTTCTATTATGGGCACGTTTGGATATTGATTTAAACAAACCGCTACGTCTAATCCGTGGATTGAAACACACACACACACACACACACACACGCACAAAAGAACAAGATCGAGGCAAATTCTGTCAGTCAGATATAATCATCTAGATGCATTCCGTGACACTCCAGAGTGGTTGCGCCACTGTGATAAATGAGAAAAATTGATGACTTCCCTAACAGCACCCCTATTCCTGAGATAAATAAGATGTGAGAAAAATAAGAATGAGTGATAAAACGATTATCTCACCTAAAATGGCCAATTGGTAATGGTAAATTGGCCATTTTAAGTGAGATAATTGTTTTCTCACTCACTTTTATTTTTCTCACATCTCATTTATCTCAGGAATAGGGGTCCAGATGGGTGTTGACTGTTTGCTATTCAACCAGGCAGAAGCTGATTAGACGAGCTTTAGCGACGATTCAATTAGATATACTGAAAAAAATTGGTGTTCGTTCTCATGTTTTTTTAATGTTTTTTGTCGGTTTTCCACAGGTCAAACGGCTACAGCTATCAACTTCAAACTTCTTTATTAGGGTTTCCCATCTAACTTGGATCTGTAAAGTTTTGTGGCATTATCGGGTGGTAACTTATATTTTTATGAATTTTAGAAATTTCAAAAATACCCATTAGAATGGCACAGCAGAGAAAAAAAAAATTTCATTTTCCCCCAAAAAATGAAATTTTGCGTGAAGTTAAATTACATTTTGATACACATTTCTGGAAATTTTCAGCTTGATCAGGTCAGTCATTCTGAAGAAAAAACATAAAATATGCCAAATTGGTACCACTCGAAGCAGTTTTTACCCATTTATAATTCAAATGTCACCCAATTGGCGAATGTAGGCAAAAGTTTATCAAAAAATCGACATACTCTTACTATCCGCTCGTTCTTACAACGCATATATGGCGTTTTCCTAGTAATTTCGATTATACAAAATGCATCTCAATATTATTCACTACATCTTCGGCAGTCCGTCTAGCTCAGGTAGTTAAGACACTGCTTTGAAAACTGATATGACGAAGTCAACATGTATGAGAGCCGCGCGAAAACATCATTCGTATATCACCCTTTCGTTACTCTCAAATCATCTGGCTTTCAGTGGGGTCGTTTCACACAAACATTAATGAACCATATATTCTTGTTTCACATTTTCCCTTGACGATAATTAATTACTTCAACAAACTAACGTGTTTTATTAATCCTGCTTAGTGCCTATAGAATAATACGTCATTCCCGATCTTCTCTCTCTTTTGTATAGGAGAAACGTACACATTATCAATACAAAACATTTTGTCAAGCGAGTATAAACGAACAAGTATAGAAAGGGACAGAGAATACGAGGAGAGGTCAATGAATGGAATCAAATATGTCAAAGAGCAACGTTTACAACTGAACAACTGTGATCGAATTTATCTTTCTCTGTTATTGTTATTCCGTTTCGTTTGAAATAGTATATTTTTCACTGATCAAACAGTCCAAGTTTATACACAAATAATTGATTGGTTTATGGTGAAAATTGGAGGAATTCAATATCGGTGGGTAGTTATTGAGCCAGTTTTATCCGACAGCACAAATATCAGTTATGTTAATTTGTTCACATAGAGCATCGGTGTCGATTTAGTGAGATATCAGGTTATTTCTGTGATGATTATTCACTTAGTTAATTAGTTAAGCAGATATTAAAAGAGATGGAATATCATGACCTTTATTCTTCAACTTTGAACGAAATGGAAGCGAGAAAAAAGTATCTTGGTGGCACAGATTTTTTTAATGCTTTCAAATTGATATGCATTAAAATTATAATCTTACAACCTGCCATTTTTAAATGTCTATACCTGAACATTGTGTATGTACGTGTAACAATTTATAACAATTTTTTCATATACGTGTGAAAATCAACGATTGAAGTTTTCAAAAGTGTTCTTCACTATCCTCAGAAAATCTGAAAAAAAAACGTGAAAAATTATTTTTCTGGCATGCTATATGGGTATTTTCAAAATTCTAATCATGAATTTCTCAAAATATTCCCAATTGTACAGATTACTATCAAAAATATTCAGGTCCAAGATAGACTATGAGTACAGCCTAGGCCCTAGAGTGTTTCATTAATATCGGTTTCGTTCTGGGATTGCATACAAAAAAGAAAAGAAAAAAACACTCTTCGTTTACGCTCATCTCACTATCACCAAAAGTGTTCTTTTCATTCCGCAGCAACGCTGTTGTAGTTCAGCTTATCTCTATATTTCACCTCATGTTTTAATAATGGTGACGTGTAAACACAAGTCAATTACAAAGCAATTACAAATTATTAACACTCCACCAACCTGTTGCTCTCGCTTGATTATATACCAATTATTACATTCTCTCGACCAAACATATAGGAAAGCCCTTGACTTTTGATGGATAAATCAATGAACCGTTGACTACAGTATCCCAACAAACTAATTGACCGACGGTTAAAGATGGGTGTGGCTTATCAATCGACCAGTTGGATCTATTTCATTTGTGGTCATTTGGAGATACATTTATTGGATATAAAATATTTTCCATAGTCTAAACAGCTCACAATTGATTGGATGTTATATTTGTATTTGTAATGTCAAGGGGTGCCGAAACAAAAGTCATAATTCTAAAAATGAATTATCCAAAATATATAATTAGATGAGCGTAGCGAAGCTTTCCATTTCACACCCTGAAAAAAAATGGGCTTCGTTTTTATGTTTTTTTTTTTTTTTTTTTGTAATTATGTACGCGGCATACAGGTCAGAGAAATGAATCAATCAACTTGAAACTTTTTCTGAACGTTGGTGTCATACCAGAATAGGTTGGGATTGTTATTCAGAGAAATCGATCGGAAGGTTTTTCCGGAAAATAATCGGTAAGTTTGAAAAATCCTCGTAAGAATAACCCGGAGGAAAAATACTTGAAAAATAAGAATTTTTCAAAAGCTCTCAAATTTTCACCAAATATGAACAATACTATTATACACCTTTTCAGAGATTTTTGTAACAATCGAATGAGAAATAATGAAGAAAACGCAATAAACGTGTACATTTTATTGAATATTTGGATCAATTGGTTTTGCAAAGTGTTTATGCGACAGGTTGCAGGTTACTATAAATATCAACAAGTTGCAGGTAAGGTTTTTGAACGTTCAAAGTAATCCAAGGTCCGTAGATGTAAATTGAGCTGATAAGTTATTTTTCATTCAAGATTTCCATACTTCTAAGCTCATCTCACAACGCGCATCCCGCGTTTTCCTAGTTATATTATAATATATAATGATATATAATGATTCAATTTTGACATTAAATTCAAATGTGGTGCCTAAGTTCGATTTTTCTGAAATAATAATATATTCATCATGTAATTATAGATTTTAGATCTGAGTGAAATGGCAGACACTCGTCTCTGAACTTCATTATTTTGTTTCTGATTTCATATGTAATATGCACACACACAAAATTACAAATTTTAATGATACTAATAATTATTGTATATCATTCAATATATTTAAAAATGTTGAGAATGAACAATATGCGATTGACCATGGATGCACTGAATGTTTGTCTATTGGGAAGCGCAAACACTCTCTAGAAGGCAGTTAGTCATAAAATATATGGGTGATGGTTAAAAAGGTCAATGACTATATGGTGACTATCTGATAAAATAACTATCAGTGTCACCTATAAACTATAAGCTAGGTAATTAGACACGAGAATGCGTATTTAAGCTCTGCGGTTGACGTCTTTCGAGTGACTTTAATGATACACTGACAACAATTTCTAATTAATAATAATAATAATGAGTCTTTATTCATTTTTGAGTAGTTAACAAAAGAAACACAGAAATAACAATTTACATATAAAAATTAAAAAATGAGATGATTATTTCAAAAATGAAATGGCGAGGTTCAGATACATGAGTTTCTGCTCTTCCACCTAACCTTATGAGTTATGAGTATATTGTATAATTGATACAAACCAATCGCAATCATTGATAGTTCACAAGTAGTTTTCATTTTTAATAATTTTAAATTTTTATTATTTTATGTGAAATATTGATGACTGTCTTGTATCTTGTTTTGGGATCAAAAAGACGAAATAAATTATTATTATTATTATTAAGTTTGCTCTAATGATTGCTCTGATATACCGATTGTTATAGTCACGTGTTTACTCGACAACGCCTATTAAAACGCCTACTATGATAGTGAACATAATATTTTCCATAACTTTCTGTCAACTTTTTTTCAAAATACTCGCCATTCTTGATCATGTTTTAATTGTAATATAGATCTTATCATGAATTGATCGTGAGTATAAACAAACTGGTCACCCTTGGTTAAAGTGAATGGCACTTTTATATTCTAGAAAAAAACAAATTACTGAAATTTATTGCTATACCAGAACTGAACTGATGTATATAATGTTTCTAGTTCTGTATACATCTGGTTACTACTAGTTCAGTCAAGTTCAACTTGCTTCGTAATCGAACAACTATTATTTTGTACGTACTTATGAACAATTGTTTTCACTTACCGTTTCTAATAACGAACGCTAGTTTTAATCATTCGCAGCAAACTGATTTCAATCATGAATTAATTATAAGTATGTCAGGAATAAATGTATTGCAAATCAATCACCGCTCGGATTAATATGTTATTGTTATTTTAATAATTGAATATATACATAGTGGTGACATTTAATATAACTTCGAAGTACTATATTTTAATAAACAACGATACCTTTGGTTAAAGATTATATGGAACAACTCTCAGTTTTAGACTCTCTTCATTATATGGTTTCAGCTCTTACATTCGGGTAATCTAGTCAAATTATATTCATTTTGTCATTCTCTAGAATGTTGTTATTGATAATTTGTTTTATATTTCAATCAATTGATTTTTATTTTGTGTTCTTACAATTCTTTAATGTAAGGCAGAGGCTGAATTAAGATATATATATATATATATATATATATATTTTTTTTTTAATCAGGTTGGTCAGATCAGGTAGATTGGGTTGATTCAGATTAATTTATATTTCGCGCAATAAAAACAACACCAAAACTGTTACAAAATTTCCAGGTCTGGCGGGCATATTTTTCGGCTCAAAAATATTTATTGCTCGAATATCCAAATACTGATTCTGACACATCTCACTTCTCATTATTATGTAAAGTGAAATTTTTTCAATTCCATTTGATTTCAATAAAAACATTGAATGTTTTAAAGGCAATTAATTGAATACAATGAAATAAGATGGTAATTTGGAAATGAAATGTTCTGCGGACCAGCGGGTTCATCGCTTTTCACTTTGATTCATTTGTTCATAAACATTCAAACATATTTCATTTTTTTTCGAGAATTTTATGGAAGGACAATGCGTGACGCGATGACCTCTATAGAATGTCGTCGGGAGCACTCTTTGCTCCCAGAGCTTACTGCATGGATGCAGGTGGATCGAGCCAAAAATAAAAATCATTCTTCCATTAGTTTGTATAAATAGCCTAACAGTGTCGTTAGGTTTGTAGATCAAATTTCAATAAACTCACGAATTTATCAAATTGATCATTATTTCCAACTGTAAATATAACACATATCTCCAAGCACTATCATAAAATTGATATTGTAAAAATATCTTGAGTGGAAAAATTGAATATATTCTTAAAATGTTATCCCTCTTATTTTGTTCTTAGCATGAATATTTTGATGTACATATACTTACTAACCGATGGGTGAGCAACTAGTGAATTAGGTGTACACCTGATTTCAAATTTCAAGGGATTTCATGGAGATTTCATGGAATTTCAGGAAAATTTCAACGGATTTCGAGAAGATTTCAAGGAATTTCAGGAAGATTTCATGTCAAGTGTACACCAGATTTCAGGAGTTGTTAACCCCTCGTTACTAACTTTACTGTACTCAATATTATTATCCATTTGTCATTTCGTTTCATTCTTTTCATATTTTGGAATTTATTAATTCTAGATTCATCTTTTGTTTTGTGGTAATTAGCATATTCTCATTTTGAATCAAGATGAGCGAGAATCTGTAATGTATAGTGTGTATTGTGTTATGTGTTTGTGTAATGAAGAATGTGCATAAACTATGTAGGCCTACATAAATTACATAATTCGATTGTTGATGCTAGTTTAAGTGGCTCTTAGAGCTATAGCGTTATGTAAATAGGAAGCATTAGCATATGTTAACAATCACGGCCTTGTCGTTCACCACGATCAAATTTGTTATGGAAACGAATTTAAGCATTTTTCAGTAGAAAAATAAAGAATACTACGACTGTCGTGGTGTTTGGGGAACACACCGCTCTGTCGAATACCCACTGAGTTAATAAACTGAGTGACGAAAAAAACATATATATAAATTTAGAGAAATGATCATTCGTCAGAACGGTATCTTGATGATCTAATTCTTTCAACAATTCTACCGATTGACAGAAGGGTCTTTCACCTATATTAATTTTGTTCCTCCGACAAAGCGACAAAACGTTTCCCCGACCTGGACCCCTATTCCTGAGATAAATGAGATGTGAGAAAAATAAAAGTGAGTGAGAAAACAATTATCTCACTTAAAATGGCCAATTTACCATCACCAATCGGCCATTTCAAGTGAGATAATCGTTTTCTCACTCATTTTTATTTTTCTCACATCTCATTTATTGCAGAAATAGGGGTCCTGCTAGTATTTGGACTAAACTTATTTTCACCAAAACAACTTTTCGATGGTTTGATGATTCTTCAATCCCGTCTTATTTCGATAGATCTGTAATTCGACAATGTCACATGTATATACCCTGGGCTTGTACTGGCTCAGAACTTGGAATAATGCAAATAGAAAACAAGCATGCGTAAAAAGTATCCTCATTATTTTTATATTTTTAAAGAGCTAAAAAATTGATAAAACATTCGAAAAACGATTGATGCTAATGGTCTCAATGCACGGTTAATGATTGGAATTGTCGTTTTATTAAATGTATCAATTTTATTAAAGGAAGAATATCCATTTTGTTTTCATTATTTTGTATGTGTTATTAATTACAGTACCTGGAGCTCACTCTAAATACTGCGCCTCACATTCTCTCGTGTAAGGTTATGCTTAAAGGACATGAATATAAGTCAAAACAAAATATAACACATGCGAAATACGATAGCAACAATTAATTACGTACCCTTTGATGTATTTTACTTTCATCCATCACTTTACTGAGAAGCGCGCAGATCAGTATATTCTCTCATACGTTATAAAATGACTTCGCTTACAAGGATTTATGTAACACGACAGATCAATTGCAGATGTAATAAATAATGTTTCCGTCGTTTGATGAACTTCAGCGAAGACCTCCAAGCGAGTCATTGCAGAATCTCTGTGTTGTTTTTGTTTTTGTACACGCCCTCAACACTTTGGTTGGTTTCAACTTTGATTATAAACAGATGAATAGGGAACAGTTTTCCAGAGCTGTGCAGAGACTATGTTATATTGAAAAACAAAAATTTCCTCTTGTCGCGGTACATATTATACACTAGTCTGTTAGTTTGTTTTTATTTCACTACGCATTTAACGTCAGGTTCAAATAATATATATTATACATTTCTCATTCATACAAATAGAAATACAAACATGCTCATGCACGTATGCCCAATTATCCTGCGCAGTGCGCATCATTTCTTCTGTCTAAAATGAAGTCTTCCATATTGAAGATAATAATAATTATTCCAGGAAAATCAAATATCCCAAGAAAAGAAGAAGAGAAGAGAAGAAGTTGAGAGAAAAAAAAGACCAACAAACATTTGTGTATCCATCCTGACTTGGTTTTTCGTGGTTTCCCACAGTCCTCGAAGCAAATGCTTGGATGAAGTACTAATTGGCCACGACCTTTAATTAGTAGAGTGATAGGCCGAATTATAACATTATAGGCATATCACTCATTTTTTTTTTCCATTTTGTACAATGACAAACTTTACATTTGCTGTTAATGAGAAGAAGTGATCATTGCCCAAGAGACTTAGTCCAAAGTGGAAGATATCAACATTCGTGTGTTTTGTTTACTCCTAATACCAATGCTGATAATGTCCGGATATATATCACAGAAACGGTTTTTACTTATAATGTGTTCCGGACTTTCGGAAACTGGAAGACTTTTATCTGCGGCGAAAAGGTATGGTCACCGACATGCGCAGCCCTGGTGTTGAAGTTCATTAGTTTTAAATATTCAAAATGGGGTGGTAAGATCGCCCTTGTGGTGCCCCGTCCAAACGATCCTACTTTTCATCCTTAGCCTTAATTGGGGAACAATGATTTTGTATCAAGTTTCGATGTTATTAAAAAAAAAAAAATATTGAAGATATCTCGTACAAATCGAAAAAAAACAGTACAAATTTAATCAAGTAAACGTCAAGGATCACAATATTCTAATTCACAATATGATTCGAATTTCATTCACCACACAAAACTGAAAGATCCTACAGTTTGTCTTCATATTTCAGCTAGCTTTAGAGATATATTGAGGAAATTTAGCATTAGCATTGCATCAGGAATAGTATCAGTTGCGTATCTATGAACCTTATTCAGAGCTTCAATCCAAGTTTTAATTGATCAACACGAAAATTTTTGAGGGCATGATGAAAATATATGAGAATATGAATCGATAAGTCAAGAACATAACGTAGAATAGCATAGTTTATAGTTTGTAACTTCACACAGGTTTTTATGGATGCGTATGGTCGTGGTGTTTTTTTATGATGGTTTTAAGTGTGCACCCATTAGTACCACATGCTACCTTGGCGTTGCAAGAACAGCTCTGCACGAGGACAATATGGGCCTTGGCGAATTTACTTGCATACATTTGGAAAGTGTCACATAAAATATTTTATAAACTTTCATATTTATATACCGGTACACAATTAAAATTAGTCCAATTTACCCGACTAGTGAGGGCGTATATTAATCACTCAATAAAAACCTCTACGTAACTTGTTTTTCTGTTATTTTAACTAGAGAGAGATATTTCAAAATGTTTAATTTATTTAGGGGTGATACCTACACTATTCGCAATTTTTTTTTCTATGTTAATATACTAACATCTATTTATTAATGTCCTTGGTTCATAATTCCATAATCGTTTACTACAATTATATAATTAACACCTATTTGTTCATTTCATGTCTTTGTTTTCTAAATTTTCAGCTACTAAAAATCTATTATTGTATTATAACTTACTGTCAGCCCGCACACAAGAATATTAGATTCTTAAGCGGGCTTCTGTTCTATATTATTTTTGTTTCGTTTTTGTTTTGTATACCAATCCATGTACAATGTAATTCTTGGAACAGAATGAAATGAATTTTGAATTTGAATTTATTTTGATTTTGTATAAAATCACCCACAATAGAGGTATTATATAGATATACTCTATGAAAATAGAGAACATGAGTTGTTACATTTCAGTCCTCACAGTCCTACATAACTATATCATATCGTATACCCACAATCCAGCGTGCAACCTGTGAGTGAACCCAAATCCACCAACCTAACCAAACCTATAATCCAACCATGCTAACCTAAAAGTAAGCTGGAGAGAATAGGCATCGGAATTGGAATGATATGTGTAGCTATCGGTATACGATAACTATAATTAAGCCTGAAGAAGATACTTTATTACTATATAAATACCGGGCGGCTGGCGTTTAGGCGGGCGACAGAATTACACTAGCGATCCTAGCGGATAGGATTGACCGTGCTAGAAACTCGCGAGCTCGGGAGTCAAAAGTCAGCCCTTACCTCTAGGGCGCTCAAACTCGTTCGATTTTTTTCTCAAAAATCGAAGTGGGCGGAGCTTAGTAAAGAAAAGTCAGTCCTTGCCGCTAGATGCGTCTTTAATTCTTGTCGCAGTTTATTAGCATTGAAAGTGGGTGAAGCTTCCCGTATGTACAATAGTGAGATATTTGCCTGAACCGTGTTTTTTAATTAGCTGCCGGAATGGACAATTCAGCGCAGCAGCGGTTTCCAATCGACTTGACCTGTCTGACCACACTTGACGCTTTGCGAACACACTTGATAAACACAGCACGATGCAGTGACACCAACCCATTTTATCATAATATAAAGAAGGTGCTCCAACTCCCATACTGATAACATGGAAGGCATTTGTGGTTTCTTGCGGTCATTTCAGAGCCAATCGTTCCGATTGCCTGTCGCGATTTAGCGGATCCCCTTGTGATGTAAATAAGAGTGGCTACGGTACCGGTGGCATTGTTGAACTGACAAATTCTATAATTCTCGTAATCTACTGGGCCGTGTATAGCATTGTTGAGCATTGCTGTTCTAAATAGTTCGATATAAAAGCGATAGTTGCGCTACAGACAATCAAGGCGATGGACTCAGATTCTGATCCCGGAAATATTTCACCTTCAAGACCCGAGTTGGATCAAGAGAATTGGATCACCTTATTTAAATTATGACAAAATAGGTTGGTATCAATACATCATGACCACAGAAACAATCCACGGCCCATGCGACGGAAACAAAACACTGCCTACTTGTTATTCTGTAACGACACACGGCCTAATTGATAACGCTCGAACTATCTGCGGCATCCACTGACAATTGCATAACGACTCCATTAAGAGCGCATGGGAGGCTCGATTCAGCGGAATATCCTGATTTTAAATAACTTTATACCAATAATGGATGAGAACATTCTAATACCACAGGAATATAGATCTTTTCAATACTCTGAAAATGATACATACATCAATATTTATAAACTTGTATACAGTTTTATGCTAAAACATCAAGTTCTAAGCAGTGTGCATGTGTTAAGTTGGATACTTTTCACGTGGCGGTAGACCGCCTTGAAGGCATCAGAAATGACAAGTATTTCAGTGATTTATATTATCGACATGGTAACTTTTCCAATGTTATCACCAAAAAATTGAAAGAAAGAGATACAAAAACATTTGAAGGAAGATATAGGTGGACATGAGTGGAAATTTATGGTTATGTTGCGCATACATAATGATGTATAGGAAAGTATTATAGAATAAAAAAAGGTCTACACGTGTGTATACCTATACTTTATTCTATAGTAGTATACTCATTTTGGAAGTGAACGCGGGAAGAGTCTGCAGGAGTGATATGAAACAAGGACTGTTCGATGTAGTTAGATGTAATCGAGAGAATTACAAAAAAAAAATGCTAGTTGCCACCTGTGAGGTCTATGAATTATACAATTTGTGGTATATTTGAATTTTAAATAAATAAACTGATATATCAGTAAATGTACTGCCATGTGCTCTTAAATCCGATTTTCTACTTATCACACGTGCGTACTTCTATGTTAACATGCATGCAAGATATTAACATAAATTACTGGTTCAATTGAATAGAGATTGAAAGTATATTCTTGATGGGATGGCTCGAAACCCTTGTGAGCTAGTTGTTTAAGATAGGGGAGACGGTCGATCGGGACCGACAACATGTGTGATATGTATGGCGTACAAAAGACAGCAGATCGAATTACTCTGACCTTCTGTAGTGGGTTCTATGTCTTTCGATATCACTTTACTGTACTCTTTACATGTGTATGTGCAGTGGTAACAACATACCATAGGCCTATAATAGCGTGATTATGAAAGATACACATTATATCCTCCAATCATTATATAAATTGATATACTATTTAATAATAACACAATCAATCGATTTAACTGAACTACATGATGAACCAATCACCCCGAACTGAAACTAAAACATGCGATTTCATTTCAGTTCCCAATGCAATGTCTTGACTGGCTAAGCCGCACAGGAGGGGGGGTTTGTTTTATTCTCTTCTATACAAACGTATTTAATTTAAAGAATAACTTTGGTATAGTCAAGTTTTTAAGCTGACCAAATTAATTAAATATGATTTAAATATTCTTATTCTTTCATACCTTACAGTTCTTATTTGTTTCACCAAACCGCAGCTTTGTATTCTCTCAATCTCTTGATCAGAAAGAGGTTTATGCTTATCAAATATAAACAATGGAGATTGTGCGTTATTGATTTCAAAACAAAAGAGGGGAATACCTCAAAGAAAAGATTAATATTTTAGCCCGATTAAATGTACTGTCGGAGTCATATGAAGAGATCGATCAAGCTATACATTGAAATTCATGCTGAGGAAAATATACTGATATTATACGTACTGAATCTAGAAGACAGTGTGCATATGCTCTCTACGCACAATCTGTGAAAATATTAGCGGGAAAATATGCGTAGATTTCATTTCAATTTCAATTTCAGATTGAAACATATTATGTGACCGCAAGTGTACATGAAAGGTTCTAATATTTATCAAGCGAAAAATACGTTGCAGAAAAGAGGGATTGAAACAGATTATAATGTTGAGGTTTATGAGTACCCTATAGCCCATAGGCCTATGCGGTCGTATTTCAATTTCAAGAAAATTGCTTGATTCTGTCTGAATTTCTGATATTTTAATAATACTTTCAAGTTTCTCAACTTTAATCACAGTATAGAAAATTTCATCAACTTCTTGCTACGCTTCAAGTAAAGTTATTAGTCAATTCGTTCAATTATAGTGGAGGTGCCGGGTTCTGAATTGGGAAGAAATGCTGTTTAGGTGAGAAATGGGTTTAAATATTTTTGCATATTCCGTTTGAAAAGACCAAAGTGGTAACAAATAAAAATTTATTGTGAATATATATATTATATTATGTATTGGCCGTATCAATTTATTCAGTCGAGTTCTTATCCTCACAATAATTGAACTTCTGAGAGAAATATGAACACATTTTCTTACACTTCCCCGAAAATAGAATCAATCTTGATTCAATTATGTCTTCTCGATTGTTCTCCTCCTTGTTCTCTTTGAATATGCTCATCCAATTATAAAAAGATATTCATCAGTACAAAATTATCAAAATGAGCCATTCAATTACCGATTTGTTATAGGAAAAAAAAATATCGAAGTCACAAAAATAGCAAACACACTTCGATGCGATTCTTAATTCTGCGAAATCTTGTCAACTTTGGTGGAGGCGCCAGGTTTGTCAGTGCTACACAATCGCCCTCTTTAAGTAAACTATTCACTCACGTCTACCTTGAATACTCAATGCCTACAAGCACATGGATAAGTCTTTACTGATCCTACCAACCCTCACCCCTATCTATTACCGCTAAAGCTTGGTTGTGGGGACCTGTAACCCTCTAAGCTTATCTACGTTGTCGATATAAATACACCAATCAGATAGGAGAGTTTATATACTCCAGGTTTTTCTTTATACGATAGATTATTTTGCCATTAAAAGTCTGGTGTAGGATCATTGTGTGGTGAGATTATCGTAAGTTCGATATCGTCAAAGGATGATTATCAAACGAGAGTGTTTATGTATATAGAAAAACTTCATATTCATTTACTTATTCATAAGTTATTGGACTTACCGACTCATTTTAATGATGATTGAGAAATATTGGCGTTGATTAGTGATAAATGAGATAATCTAATAATTTAATATCATGAATTAACAGGTGTTCTTGGACGGTGGCAAGAAATACATCAAGGTATATTATTAATCTGCAATCAAACCCCAGTCTCCTGGTTGATGCATCAACGTGCCATAGCCACTGATCTAAAAAAGTAAAAAAAAATCCTCTCAATAAATGAGTTTCACCTTCTAAAATCATCATAATGGAGGTTTTCTCTCTCCAAATCTCCCAGGCACAGGCACGGTATACTATAGCGAGGATGGTGTCCCTTGATAAGTCACGTATAGTCAATCAATTGTCGAATTCAATACGTTTATTTCATCAAAATTCCATGCTGGTGTAAACCTAACGTATACATTCACTAATGAGCTTCAACAAAATTGAAATTCATTTTCCACAAACTAATGCTGTGAGAGTTCACGGCGTGAAAGTTTCAACTATCATCGCCTGTGGCCTCTTGCAGCGACCTGTTGCACAATACACTTGTGATGATAACGTCCATATAGCTGGTAATGACATGTTTATCAGTACGCTGAAGTAGAACACTAATTACGCTGACCGTTGTATATAGTACACACAAAATACACACATAAGTGACGTCATGGTAACATGACGCCAATAAGAGAAATACAAAACTACATAATCTGGTTAACCTCAAAAGCGGTTGCCTTGGTGACTATATAGAGTACATTGTGTGACGATGTATATAGTGTATATATCATATATGCTATACGAACTTTTGATGTTATAATGTCGGTGCATACAGGAACTACTTTTTACTTCATAGAAGATTATTTTATAACCTCACAACGACTTGAGCATCAATATGGAACTACTTTTTTGCTGTAGGATGTCGATCTTTAATCTTACAACGACGTGGAACTACTTTTTTGCTTTAAGGGGGTTGTTCTATATTCAATAACCTGATGATGATCCACACATCGCTTTAGGTCATTTTGGTATTGAAATGGATGAGCCAGCAGCTACAGAACGTCATTCAGGAGACCGGAGTTCGATTCTCACCATCGTCGACCATCCTTACAGATGTTTTAAGTAGTTTTCCTTCTGTCATTAGGTTGCATACTGTGGGATTATTCCTCAATAATATTTTACGACCGTCTCCTTCCCATCATGACAACAGCTATTGATGACTATTCACTAGCTACACACTGTCTATTTAATTACAATAAAACAGATCAAAAGATTTTTATAGCTATAGAATGTTTATATTATTATAGACGCGAGTATAAATCAGGCATATGAATGCATTTAGATTCAGTTTCAATCTACATGGAACGAACGACATCATTTCAAAGAGCTTGAATAATGAGAAGCAAAAATAGTTTCACATAATGAACAATGTAATTGAAATTGCATTGAAAGTAGGTTGAATATTCAAAATTTACTGATTCGTTGATACGTACGTTCTTTTGATAGCTTCTATCTTTATTGATAAGTACTGTTATGGATGATGCGCGATGAATCAGGAAATCGCACCGGATAAAGCTGGACGTTGGACGTTGGTAGAGAGAACGATTTTATGAAAAAACGGGATAATGGAATGATGAAATTTGTTTATTGGATGAGCGAAGCGAAGACTCAATTACACTATACCGAAAAAAAAGTGCCAGTTTTTTTTTTTTTTTGTTTTTTTTTTTTTTTTGTTCGCGCTCCACAGGTCAGACAAAAATTCAAAATCAGTTGAAACTTGGCACACACATGAACCCCTATCTGACTTGATGTTGTATAGTTTTGAGGCACGATCGGTTGAACAACTTCTGAGAAAACTCATTCCAAAGTTTTCAAAAATCCCATTAGAATAAGCCAGAGGAAAACATTCGTGAAAAATATTTCATCTGAGAGGATTCAAATTCTCAGAGAACTTCAATATGATAATGATACACATTATTCCGAACTTTTACTCAAATCGGATCAGCCGTTTCGATGTAAAAACATATATAATGTTATTTGTGTCAATTATTCAAAGCTATTAAGATACCTATTAAATCAAAGCAACAAGTGTCACCACTTGACTGTAAACGATTAAAACAAAGCCTTCTTTATTATTATATAAATTATTAATGGAAAATAAGATGGCAGTGATGTAATGGTTTGGATCTCAAGGTGTATATATATATATAATAACCAATCCAAAGATAAGTTGATATGTTCCAGCTCATCCATCAACGCGGAAACACATAACGCGTTTGCCTAGTGTATTCAATAATTTGTTGAATGATCAATCTTCATGGAAAATCATACGTTCAATCTGATTGGTAAATTTTTAGTTGCCATAGTTATCATCCAAAATGATGAAGATATTCCATCTCACCTATATTATACATGGAATTATTTCAACACACCTGTATACTTACATTATCATCGAGAGTTGGAGTAATCTACCATTTCTAACACATCAAATACTGATATAATAATACTGATAATACTGATACTGATACTACTGATAATACTATAATACTGATATCTCCGTTACACTTGTATATATAGCTCTGCTATTTTAAGGGTCAACCATTTTTTTTCAGTACCAAATTAATTATCATTAACACAACTACATATTTCAAAAGCGTTCCATGTTGAAAACCTGATAGTTTCTCTACAATTGCAAAATATGTACCATATCATTTTAGTTGATGCTAAATAGAGTATACACGACCTTCTTTCGAGGATATACAATCAACTGAATATGGTTAAATTAAATAACCAATCTTACGGCCCTTCGATGAAAAATCACGTGCATTTGTTGTACAGTTACAATTAGAATTTCATTACATCTAGTCAAAACTTTGAAGAAACTGATTTCATCACTGATTACATTTTCAGCTTGAGTCAGAAAAACAATGGAAAATTACATCCGTGAGGCTTTGAGACTTCATTTGCATAAATAAGGGTGAATTTTTAATGAGTTTACACTTTAAAGTAGGTCAAGTCAAGTGGAAATAACGAATCCTGGATCCTTCCAACGTATTAATTCTGTAAAAATATTTTCTTTTGTAATAAACTCAAACAATAAGCTAACAAGCTTGAAGACAAACATATTATTTTAATCAAGTTTTGAACTGTAAACCTTTCTAAGTATTGAATTGGTATTTTCTAAATAATATTATTGATTCGGTTGAAAAAGAGGGAGCCACAATATAGCTGTGTTTTGGGGTTACAAAAAAACGAATAATTGATAATCAATGTAATAACAAAAATCACTGTCTTCTTCCAGACTTATAATTTGATTATTATATAGTAAAATTGCATAGTATTTGGGCTCCGGTCCATCGTACCTCGGACTTGATTACTTCAATCTCATTTTACCTCAATCCCATATTACCTAAATCCCATATTTCCTCTATCACATCTTACCTAGATCCCATTTCACCTCAATCTTATCCTACTGCAATCCCATAGTATACCTCACTCCTATTTTACCCTAATCCCATTTCACATCAATCCCATTTTATCTCGATCCCATTCCACCTCAATCTCAATCTCATACCTCAATGCCATCTTGATTAGCTCATGTGAAGTAGATTTTAGATGGAATGGACTGGCGGTGAGATGGGAATGGAGTCTATGTTACAGATTTTAAGGAGTTCTAATATTGGCCCCAAAATGTCAAATGAAACCCTTACTCATTTCCACTTGAAATAATTTCAGCTGAAATTTCGAATGAAGTCATTATTAAATCATCAGACCTATAACTTGGGAGGCGCGCCATTATAAGTTTGGGCTATTTCAAATAAATCATCATACCAATACAGCGAATACATAAATATACCGGAATTTGATTGGTTCATTTCAATTCGGAGAAATTCTCATCTTTCTCTCTCAGCAATGAGTGTCGTCATTATAGAAAATCCCACATTCTCATCACACTTATTGTTTTTTTTTTGTTTTTTTTTAATAACATCGGAACTTGATACAAAATCATTGTTCCCCAATTAAGGCTATGGATGAAAGATAGGATCGTTTGGACGGGGCACCACAAGGGCGATCTTACCACCCCATAAACTATACACACTTATTGTATAAAATAAATTTCATTCGAACTATTTACTATCTGTTATTTAAAGAGCCAAGTAAACGAGTAAACGAGAAAACGAGTATACAGACACCAAGTAACCGATTGTTAAATTTTTTTTTTTTTAATAACATCGAAACTTGATACAAAATCATTGTTCCCCAATTAAGGCTATGGATGAAAGATAGGATCGTTTGGACGGGGCACCACAAGGGCGATCTTACCACCCCATAAAATGATATAAAATGTTAAAAATGAACCAAAAAACTATGGAAAATTCAAACTGATGATCGTTCAACAATTTGAAATGAATTAATACAAGGGAATAACATTTCGAGAGTTGTTTGCATTCTGACGTCGACTACGAGCGTCCTCACTATCGACGTTGCTTGCTTTCACACTTGAAAAAATATATATTCACGATTGAAAACAATCAAAATCTATTCCAAAGTTAGTTTTCGAATGTTTGCTGTATAAGTAATTACTTTTTAATACATTGCCCACTTTTGTTTTTCATTTCAACAAAATCTTGTAAAGTTATTTGAATGTACTGAATCCTAATGTTTTCAGGCGTCTGTGAAGTTTTGTCTGTTTTGATCATTAATCAAAACCTGTGATCTTTCAAGAATTAGCCTATACATTGTTTCATTCAGCAAGCAGACTTTCAGTTTTCGTAGGTCCAATCAATATACATTCGTATACGCACAACAGATGAATAGAGAAAGACTCAAGTCGGCTGAAGTATTCCAGTGAAGTATTTGTTATAACCAAACTGATGAACAATTTGATGGTTCGGAAAGGAATTAATGATATTTTCAAAACAGAATTTCTCTCTTACGAGTGCATCGAAGTCGCTTTAATGAGATATCAGTTTTTTGGTGATAACCTTTGAACGATGCAATGTCGGCTTTCAGAGATGTATGGAAAAATCATGAATAATTTTAAAAACTTCATGACGGTATAAGTGAAAACTATTCAATTTGAATCGCATCTTCACAGATAATTTCAAAAACTCATGAAAACCAATGAGAAAATTGGAATCTAATTGGTTGATCATTTCATTCTATCACATATAGTATGGGTATCAAAATTGTTCGTATTTTTCTGTATTGAAATTTTTGTATTCCACACCGTTCTAAAGTTGAAGAAACTACAGATTGAAGAGAAAAGTTGAAGAGAAATGATACTTGATGCTGTATCGATTTCAATTCACTCTTACTTTTCAGGTTTCCATTATATAACGCTTGAAATTGTTCCCAACTTTTTCCCTCGACGAATTAAAATTGTTCTGAATTAGTTCTCGAGTCACGCAATTTTCAAACTCGAATAGACATTGATCGATCTGATGAATATAATTATTATATAACACCCCTTGCCTTACATAAAAAATAATCCACGAACTCAGTTTTCGTTAGACCGACGAACGAGAAAATATTCAATAATTTCAACATTTTTACCAACACTATAGACACTTCACCAGGATGATATAGTTTCCCGAGATGATTTTTTTTCGTACAATAATGAAATAGCATTGTTGCTTTTTCTTAATATTGACCCTCTTCTAGCCAGGCAAGTTTCTAGCTATAGAGAAGTTTAAGCAATGCAAATATATTTCGAATTCCTCAAAGATATAGGGGATTCTCAAACTGGGGCAGTTTTTAAATAATTCTGTTTTCACTTATCATTTAATATACCTTGTTGTATTATATTTATGAAAATAGGGAAGCGTAACAAATACCTTGATTGCAGTTAATCATAAAGTGTATGTGGTTATGATCGTGGTGACCTTGAGAAAATAGCATAGTCAACTTACAGTCTCAACTTTCAACTCTCAACCCAATTTTCTGCTTGGTGTAAGCGTCCATTTTTCTGACGATGGTGGCATTTCGCCGTATCCCTTTTTCCCTCTTCCACAATTCGACCAATGTAGACTAGTCATTTTCTGGTCAGGTATGTACATTATATATATATATATATATATATATATATATATATATATATATATATATATATATATATATATATGAGGATTTTATTGACAGTCATTTAAATTATAATAAAAGAACACATCCAGTGAACATACACAGTGAACACCACGTAGCCATTTTACGCGTTATATTATTCATGATTTGTGAGCCATAAATAAAATCCAATTGCATCGCTGGAAGCTTACGTAATACCAGATTCGATAAAGTAGCTTAGCTTTAAAAGAGGTTTACTTTGGTTTACGGTAGTTGGAACTACTTTATCGACTGGCAAGTCGTACATATTGTACTAGAAACGGTAGGCCTACTACTGGCACCCCCGTCATCACTTTCAAAGCGTCGGACGCACTCATCCCGGTTTCAACATCATCTTTTGCTTAGATTGGAGCTATTCACATTGAAACATCGAACACTTGACACAAAGTCGTTGTTTCCTGATTGAGGATATAATGTCCAGATAAAGGATCGCTTGGACGGGGCACCTGAAGAGCAATTTTACACCACCCCGGAGGAAATATTTAATGGAGTAGCTCTTGTAACATACTGTAAACAGTGAACTTCTAAATTCCGGGATGATACGCTATAAAAACATTCATGTTTAATGTTATATTGATCTTTTATCATTCCTCTTATTCGATTCTTCGTCTTATTTCCTTCCAATTCTTATATTCCTCCATTCATAAAACCTAGTATCGAATTAATTTGACAATTCAATGAATATTTCATCAACTGAATTTATACATCATCACTGAGATATGCACACGCGCGTTATTACAATTAACTATTCCGCTACTATTAAATTTAACTTCGAGAAACGTCTCACAATGGCTTCCTCTTTTCACAAAACAACCGTGCTCATGCACAATGGCTTTTACTTTTCGTACAGAACAATGTGATTGAAACCGTTTCCTATGTTAAACATATTTCCCTTTATTTCCATAAAACGGTACTCATTTCCCGACCTCGTGGAGACAATTAGAGTGCACAGTTTCCGTACAAACTAAATTTCCTGTTATAATAAATTTAATGGAAATATTTCAAACAATGTAGGCTATATACAGTAATGGTGTTTGCTGGATGTGCATAACGATGAGTCGGAACTGCTGATCGGTTGAGGTAGTGAATGGAAGAGACGTACGATCGGAACCATCAATATTCCTATATTAAATACTTGTATTCACGAGAGATGAAAGAGCGAAACACACGTTCGCTATTCGTGTGAGATAGGGGAGACGGTCGATCGGAACCTGTGTCTGTTGTATATACTGGAAAAGGCGATATTCAACCATACAGTATTCAATATATATATATATATATATATATATATATATATATATATATATATATATATATATATATATATATATATATATATATATAAACACTACTGAGAAACAATCGATCACACTCAATAGATCCTAGAACAACAGAATAACAAAATGTATTATAGTTCTGCTACATCTTTTTAAATTTTCATATCCGTTCTAGAAATTTGATCGAATTGATTGGAAAACTATAGTCACCTTTTTTCACAAAGAGTATAATAGTCAGAAACTGTTTCATTGACTTGGATATTTCGAAACTGGTCTGTATAGTTTCGGAGCTACTAGTGTGTGCGGGGTCCATAGTGGGGCGGGGTCCATAGTAACATATAAAAATGATACAAAATTTGTTAAAATCCAAAAAAAAGCCAAGATAGAAAACTATTATACACCGATTTTTATAAAATTTCTAATTGCAAATTTCCATTCGTATATTGAAATCAATTTGAGAATATATGCACAATCCAAACTTTCGAAGAACTGATTTCAAAGGAATGTATTCAAACACTCGTTCACACGTGAGTCATTAGGATAATTGAAATTCAATGGATATCACTTGACGATTTTATGTTGACCTTTAATTCAATAACGGAGCTTATACAAAATTAATTTTACGTACTTCAGAATCGCGCTTATTTAAACGTATTGATCATTTAATATTATCATTCAACCTCTTATTTCACATTAAAAAACTCTTCCATAGGGGTGGAGTTTGAATAAATTTGCGACAAAATATGGGAGAATGCCTCTTAATTACGTTGCACTTTAAAAATTAATAATTTATAAATCTACCTTGGGACTCTGTGCTGAAATAGTATGTGAGAGAGACAGAAGAGAACAGTGAGAGAGAAAGAGAGAGAGAGACCATGAATTCTTTGTCATTATTAAGATATTAATGTATATCAACAGATTTTCTGTTCAACTCTCCTTGAGCTTCCTTTAAGCTTTTCATTATTTGCTATATTTACGATGTTGATCCGCTGTAATTGCGGACGTTTTCAGAACTAATGATAAGTTTAAAAGTAAACACTGGTCTAGAAAAGAGCTGTGTCTACAGAGCGTACATAGAAGAGAACACGCTATTAAACATGTATTTCATATTCCGGACTTCCTTGCTTATAGCTTATATTCTAACGTAATAATAATACACCCTGGAGAGGGAGGCTAAGAGAACACGGAATATGCGGAACTGCGATTAACAATATCATTAATAATATGCGAACTTAAAAACTATATTTTTACTATATATGATGAACCAAACCAAGGCATTCACTTGAAAGATCTTCAGCGTTTGGCTCTAAACAACATGAAGCTTTTAAGAATTTTATATAAAATAGCCCTGTGAATTGCAATTGCCTTGATTATGTTGTTAGAAAATACACGTTGGCATTTCTCTTCATCAAAGTAAACATCACTGAACTAATTCGGATTGTCCTTGTTTTGGAACTAGGATAATTTATAGAAAAAAAAATCAATCGATTGCGTGAGATATTATGATTTTATTCATTTGTCATCCAAAATTAAATGGGTGGCAAAAAGAGAAATAAAATTAAAAATACAGAATTAATTTGAAAACAAATTCACCTCTACAAGATTCATAGATATATCAATTAACTATATGACTACAAGAAAAAAATCACTCAGAACAACAGGTGTGTATAGAGAAACATTTGTTAACATCAAATTTGTTAGACTCATTGCACCATTACATATACATATACCATTCCGTCTTTTTTAATCTATTCTTCTATCTACTCATTTTTATATCTAGTTGTTAGTTTTTATATTTCCTATATTTGTGCAATGTGCAAATCTTTGGATTTAATAAATAAATGAATAAACATGAAATCATTCGTAAAAAAAAATGAGGAACTTCACATTCTTCGTACATTTTGCATAGTCCATTCTTCATATTCTCAAACTCTCATTTGATTAAGTAGTTTAATTTTCTATTTTAGATACACTTATATTTGAATAACTTATTTGAATATTTAAATATCCAATGTAATATTAGGCGTCAAATAACGAATCATCTCATTGAGCGATATATAATCAAACAATGAATGGACAGAAATAATATAAGAAATGATGATATGGTATAATATAATAATAATTAAATACTGATGATAATAATCATTCATTTAATCATGATTAAAAAGTAAATTGTTTCCGTACGTAATTATCAATCCATCGCTCACAATTACCCAATAACTCACGTGTTATTTCAAAACCTACATAGAAACATATGTAAATTCGAGTGATATTTATGTATATGTCCTTCACGCATCGTCGGATTGACGTATCTCTTTTCAACGTTTCCACGTATCCATCATTTGAATAGGAAACAGTGTCGACATGTAGAGCATAACTGCCAAACGATCGATACATTTCATTACTGCTAATTGCAGGACAAAGTGTGTCATTAGGATTAACTAAAACCACGTGGTCAGATCCCTGCACTGACGTCACATCATCAGCTCTGCCTTGGCTGTACTTGTCAGCTAATTAGTACTGGATTCACTCAAACGTGTGTATATCTGTAGTACATAATGGAAAACATTTACGTATTTCAGTTTTTGTTGTATGATCTACAGAAAACCGAGGGTCAAAACAATATTCCACGAGATGTGATAATGATAATAATATAGCTTTTTGACGTGGATACGTCTGTAAAATCGATATTGAGGAGCATTTCAGCAAAATCACCGACACAAATAATCGGGCGTGCACGTATAGTCGGTTTTGATCGAGCATTCATTCGGATGGTCAAAACTGATATCGCAATGCAGCGAGTCGTTCTAGTGCGTATATTTATAGAAGTGACTATACTGGGTTCTCTTTATAGCCTATACTGTGCTCTTTATACTGTAACTTTATTGATAATGATATATATATTTATATATAGAGGGAGAGAGAGAGAGAGAAAGAGAGAGAGAGAGAGAGAGAGAGAGAGGGAGAGAGAGAGAGAGAGAGAGAGAGAGAGAGAGAGAGAGAGAGAGAGAGAGAGAGAGAGAGAGTAAGAGAAAGAGAGATATGGAGATGGAGAGATATAGAGAGAAGGGATGCAAGTGAATGATGAGGGATTATGTCAAGGAAGTTTTTTTTTATTGTCATCAGTTTTTTTTTTCATCATATTTCAAATTGGGGTCATTTAAATTCAAATGGTGAATTTAAATACAAATTCAAATGATGAAATCGTATATTCGATCAGTTTTCATCGAGAATTAACGATTCAACCGGTCTTTGATTTTTAATTGCATTGTTATCTAGTAGAATAATACGAATATAGCATCCATGTATTCACACATTTTGTATGAATTACGTCAATTTATACAAACATTTTCTTTGCGGATTCATCTCGAGACTAGGCCCATATGCATTACGCACCATGGATCAGTAAAACAAGACCGCTTGCTCGCTCGCTCGCTCCTTCCTAGTTTCCATCATTCAAATATCATGTTCCTAATGGTTTAATTATTATACAATAACTACAAATCAATCGGTAAATTCAAGTATCACTCATTAGTATTCAACTTGTTCGAGTCATAATCATCTGTTTTACATAACGGATGTTATTCTTTTGAAGTTCACGGTGGCTTTTAAACCACTGTAGGCTTAGACACAGTGATATAGTCGAGATATTTCAAGAAGTCATGAATATAATATATAGGCCCATATATATATATATATATATATATATATATATATATATATATATATATATACATATATATATATATATATATATATATATATATATATATATATATATATATATATATATATTTGTGTTGAGGGAGATTCTCGTGGCCGATGGTACATGGTAAGATGAATTTGTCGGTTGTGCCACGTGTTGAAGATGACGGAGATCGACATTGCTGATGTTCGTCACGGACAGACTCCTGAAGATGAGAAATGAAATTCCTTCGAAATGTCGATCTCCGTCATCTACAACACGTGGCACAATCAGAAACTCGTCTCACCAAATAAGTATGTATATATATATATATATATATATATATATATATATATATATATATATATATATATATATATATATATATAT
>OZ023331.1:36835778-36915778 GCA_964007535.1 Brachyptera risi | reverse complement strand
GGCCATGCATTATATAATCGTGATTGACTGAGTTCCGGGAAGAGAGGGAATGGGATTGAATATAATAGTTTTGTTGATTTTATCTTGGATTATAGCTATCGTAGGCTACCGATGGATATGGACTACAGAGTTCCAGAACTGTGTAACCAGCATACTAAAAACCAATTTTTTTTCTCATAACATCGAAACTTGATACAAAATCATTGTTCCCCAATTAAGGCTGAGGATGAAAGATAGGATCGTTTGAATAATAGTTTGATAAGAATGAATAATAATAATAAAAATAATAATAAATAATAATCGTTTGAAATAGTGCTTGCTACCAAAATACTGACTTTTCTTGAGTGATTTTCGTTTATGATTACATAATAGTGAATTGGAAGGATTGGTTCATACTTCATACTTTATAACTAAGAAGGGTAGTTTTGAGATAAAATTGATCACACAGTTTTTGAGACAAACATGGTATAACCATTTTGGAAAATTTCTCACGAATAATCCAGATGGAAATAATATTGAAAACTATTGAAGGTATACCTATTTTATCTACCTTCTTGTAACATTCCAGTTCGATCACTAGGATCGTTTTCGAGAAGAGAATGTATTGAGTATTTAAAAAATCTCGCAACTCTTCATTTTGGTACATTGAATACTTTCAAATTTTCTTTCCCAATTATTTCAATTACAAAGCTTCAAAGCCTGAAGGACAAACTTGAATGGAATTAGTGAAAACTAGTTAGCGGTATTTAATAGTTTAGTAACTTTCAAGAGATTAGGGATCAGTATTTTGACACATGAGAAGCATGGGTAGGCTTATTTGTAATGACCAACAACTAATGATCAATTAATACGTTTTTTTTAAATTTCAATCAAAATTTATTGCACAAGAATGTATGCCCCTTTTCAACATCAGATGCACGTGGCTATAGATTTTGCATAAACTCGCATATACCATACGTCATGATTAAGTCATAAGTAAGGAGCGTTGTTTAATCCTATAGGCATTGACAGTCGTGATCTTTCAAAGTGTCTCTCAAAAGCACGAGTTCTGAATCGAGTCAACAGGTTTTGAATGATTTACGTATTTTCTTTGTAATTTTATCATTTTCAGACATTTTTCCAAACTTTGCTTTTAGCTGCTAAAGTATTGAATCTGTTCAAAATTATGATTCGTCTCCTGTAGATTCAAACTGCAATGTTTCAAACAAATTCTTACCAATACATTTCATGTTGCTACAGTAATTTATAACTAATAACTTGGGCCTCATAAAAATCACAACTCTAGTTCTACTCGACTAGGCTGCGTGCTAGATGTGTTGTATGTATAGACGTGCAGATGATCGTCTAGGTATTAAAATTCGATATTTTCACACTCCAATTGTTGGTTATGAATTAATAATAGAATCTAAAAATAGATCTATTCCTCGCTTGAATAATGTAGACGCGCGAACGGAGCGTCGATCGCGCGATGTATATATGTATATAGAAGACGGTGGAATACAGAGCGTCGCGTATGTGATTTATAGAACATGAATATTACATTACTGGGAAAATATTATGCGTTCAATTGCGTTGTAAAATGAGAGCAACATGAATTGTATAATGATAATATGTAATTGAAATCCACACACCTTGGTAACCGTTTACCCGATTTTATCTTCATTTTTTCTCTGTGAAAGTCTTTCACCAGTTAACGTTGTGCATATTTGGTGTTAAAATGAAAATTTAAAAAATGAAAATGAATTTTAGATTTTATAAAAAAGTAGCGCCGCTACTTTTTAGCGGTCTCAAATTGCAACAATGACAGTTATTCAAATCGTTCCATTTTTTGTCGCGTTTTGTTGCTACATTTCCTTGACCATGGTATCCCATTGCTATTGTTGATTTTACTGGTGAATTGATTTTAAATAAATTGGTTTGACGGATTCGTTTTGATTCTTTAGATAATATATTTGTATTAAGAATATTAATGGAAACTACGCGTGTATTAGGATGAGTGGCGTGATGTAGACTTATGCTGGCCTTCCATGAACGCGATTTGCGTTTCACTTTCGCAAGGCGGTGGAATTGAGGCGAGCTCAACAATCAGAAATCGGGTAACTTTCGTCACTGATTGGTCGTTTTATCATAATGGTGGCTTAAAAAACCGCTTTGCGAATTCGCAATCCGAATAACGCAGGTATGGAAGCCCAGCATTATGTACTCACACACACACGCCCTACTTGGCTACAGTTTTTAACACCGAGTTTTAGATGACTGATCCGAAAGAGACGCACAATCTACAACTAGGGCCATAAAGTTCCAAACCATAAAATTCTTAATTTAAAAATACACAAAATACACAACTAAATAATTGAACTTCGAAACAAGAGAAAACGTGAAGCTATATAAATGTATGTTCTTTTCTATAGCTATGAAAAAAAACGTGCTCATCACATATCGTTTTCTTTTCAAGAATAAATATCCTTTATGTGAGTTCAGGAGAAATGTCTCATTTTCTACATTTGAAAAAATGTATAATATCTGTTTGTTTTTCATTATTCCTCGTCGAAGAAAACAATTTTAAGTACACCAAACATGCATACAGAAACAATCATTATTCACAAGTTGAGATAATCGATTACATTTTCTTCACATACCATTATTTTTTATTACGTTGTGTTTATTTGTTTTTTATTTTTCATCCATTACCTGTAGTTATTTATAACGTTTACGTATACGTGTGGTGTATCACCTCTCTTTTGAATTTTGAACTAAATTTTTATTTTTCATTCATTACTGAACATTCTAGAGTTATTGAAGAATTACTGTACGTTGTTATTATATTATGGTGTATGTTATATCGTTTATTCCTGCTATGGTAATGTGGAATAAAATGATAGACAATGGGTGAAATGAATGAGACATCGTGAGGAAAATAAAGACGAGCATCAAGTTATCTGCAGATAATTGGCCAACTATTGGGGAAAATTCAGATTTAGTTATAGTTTACACAAACATAACGAGTTTATAAACTTATCACAAGATTATATATTCAAGAATGGAAAAAAATTATAATCAAACAATAGTTCACAATGATAATTTTTATGGAGTATAGGCCTACTCATATTACTTAAGGTCGTGAACGCGAATGTTTTCTAAAAATATTTAAATGTAGGTCTATGAATCTACGTAATGCCGGCGCTAAATAACCCCGTCGTTGACGCGCCGTAAAACCCCAATATTCATTCATTCTACGTTATGTATCTACGTATTCTTAATCGCATACATATATAACAGCATTTTTTGGCGTCGAGTGCGTATGTATACATGCGAATTTACAAATTGTCCGATAGATACATTGATTGATGGTCTGATTCCTTCTCTAAACTTTGGACTTTGAAAAAACATGTTGTAATAATACTTATGATTTCCAACTACCGTACTGTTGAGTATATGTTTTTTTCTTCATTGATAATTATGTACTATTTATAGTACTATCAATATTATTATGACTTATCAATTTAAAAAATATTATGTATTATGTGTCTTTTAGCCTGAATACTTCTCTAATACTGGTTTTGATGTAATTATTTTTTTCTTACAATCTTGTACAACTGTCTACTTTTTTCGTTACTTGATGTAAATTGATTCCTTAAAATTAATAGTAATCAAAGAAACCTTACACTTCGTGAGTAGAATGTAACAAATCACTCAATGTTTTCTTTTTTCTTTTTACTTCAACTACTTTATTACTTTTAATGTTTGAGAAATAAGTCCGAATTTGAATTGTACTTATAATTCACTATTTTAACCCACAGTTAAGCCTTTTTTGAAGGGCTTTGTGGATGTTTTTTTTTCTGTTGTAATTGTTTTTCTTTCTGTATCAGTGTGTATGTGACCAATAAAAAAAAATAAGTATCGAACCGAGAAATAAATCTTGTTTCTCTTCTTTTCTAGAAGTTCAACAAGGAAGACAAAAAGCCACAAAATTAATCATTCGGCTGTCGGACTTTGGGGGTCGCCTCCAAAGTCCCCACCCCCGGACAAGCCCGGTAGTTTGACGGGCAGTTTCTTCGCAAGTGGTCGTACGTCTCCGTCGTTAAACAGCAAACAGATGGGCAAATCTGCTGCGATTGTCAGGCAATCGAGTTTAACGAAGCTCGGGGTAATGATCAACACAGCTGTCAATAGTAAAAGAAATAGTAAGTCTATTTGAAGGATAAATTCAAATAAATGTTGTACATCCGACGTGGACATCATTAAATGATTAATATTTTCTCCTTATTTTACGAATATTTTACATTTATCGAATTTTTTCAATTATTCATAGATGATTTCAGATCGTAGGTAAATAATTAATATACTCTGTTGATTTCACGTCCTTGTAATTACGAAAGATGACGCGACCCCCCCCCCCCCCCCCCCTCCCCCCCCTGCGCTAATAGTAGAGATAGGGACTGTCAAGTGTCAAGCCAAACTTTCTCCATGGAAATACAATCATAATTTTTTCATTTTCGATGAAGTGTTCTTAATAATTGGTTTCAATATAATATTAATGTTGGATCTTGGAAATGGTAGCTAAAAGACCACTGGAATACTGATAAAAGAAAACATAGCTTTGAGGAAGCTCGATTATATTGAATATTTTGTTAACTTGGATAGGCCTAAAGGTAAATTTTTTTCGGGATGTCCGTTGAAAGGTTACCTTATTTTTCAAAAGAATGAGGAACTGCGTGTGACAAGTCATAGTATTCACATTTTCAAACATGTAAATGGTGATATCATAATCAAAATTCTCAATAATTGAAAAATGACTTTCAAATACATTTATATGAATATAGGCCTGTATGAAAAATGAATATACAATATTTCAAACATACTGAATTTAGAAAACAAGTGATCGAATCGTTTTTGCCCCAAAACACTAGGCCTACATGCAGCTGTGATCTGAATTAGGTTTGTGAACTTATTGTGTATTAGGCCTACCGTACGGCAATAAAATGGTATATCATTGTAGTTTAGGACTTTAGGGTTGGCCATGGGCACGTGGTCTTGGGTACTAGAAAGTAGAGACACTCGCCATATAAAAATACCCCAAGTTTCCGTATCGTTTACGTTTTGGTAATTCACTTTGTGAATGTCACTGGTACTTGTAGTTCAGTACCAGTACCAGTTCAGTACTGGTGTCACTGGTAAATCACTCATCCAATTATAAATTATCAGCTTTTGCTCTTATATAAAAAAAACTATATTATGACGGTGGTAACACCTATAGGTGTGATAGTGAATATTATTACAGCTTTGTCATCAATTCATTGAGTCAGATGCTCGTTATTATATAGCACCATGACCCTTATTCCTGAAAGCTGTAATTTAAGTAGGTATGACTATGGAATTACATAACGAGCAAAAGTACAACTTTCAGGAAAAGATGTAGATTGCAGCAAAACTTCTTTACTTTGATTGCAGGGTCCTTTTTATATGCTCCATCATAATTAATTATTGCACTGACGAATGACCGTCTTCTTGATTACGGTCGGTTGTTCCGATATTCCATTAACGCGGGCTTTTTGTGAATCGTGAGTGCTGCCCTCTGTTGAGAGTTATACAATGCTCGGTAGCTTCCCCAATTCACCACTCTGTCGCAGTGCGCTGTAGACATTTGTCAGATTTTTGCATTTTGCACCACATATGTGACGTCACATTCCCCGTGAGTGTACCGCCATTAAACCTAGTATTTTTATTTGAAATGTGACAAATCCCCTATCATCGGCGTCCCTAGTTAATCTTTACCTTCAAAACCTTGTTTAAAATATTCTACGTTCAATTCTGAACACAAGTAATAATCCCCTCGTCTCACAAATGGCCGGTAAGTAGGCATTTACGGATGATCTCCGAGTACCAAAATTTCAAAGGCCTACCTTTCGGTTTTTCGTCTAAACGGTTAGGCCCTATTTTTAAACTATTATACGATAGACGTGTAGAAAAGAACGATGCTCAAATCAACGTGTGTTCATAGTGTGATTACATTTTCATTCTATCTATCACTGTTCACTCGAAATGGTTGTTTTGTTTTCAGGTAATGGGGAGACCCAGTGGTGCTTTTCACAGGTGAAAGGGACGCTAGACGACGATGTGACGGATGGCAAGTCTGACTGTGAAATACAACCTGTTTATACTTTTAACAATAATTGATCCACAATGTATCGAAGAGATTCTGCCCTGTCCTTTGCATTTCCCGTTAACCTCAAAGTACTCGAAAATGCGCAACATTCTGCCCTCCAAAATAAACCTTTGACATTGTCTGTAAGAATCATTTGTTTGGCTTTGTCTATCAGCTAGGCCTAGGCCCATATGCCCTAGGTCAGTAATAATATGCCAAAATATAATTCTCTTCATTCTGTAAACAGTGGTCAAGAACAAAATAAGTCCGAGTCCTGTTCAAGCTTGTGTCCATCCTCTTAGACTAATGTAATATAGGCCCAAGCCTACAGTACAGGTAGGCCAAGGCCTATTTGTAGGTGTAAACTAGCCTAGCTTCGAATAGAATTTTCATTCCATTTCACCATGGATCATTCAATGATGCCGTATCAGAGTTGTCACAACAATAATATATAGAACTTGAGCCTATGCATGTAGCATCCTAGGCTATGTAGGCCAAAGCCTATGAATTATGCATTGAAAGCCATTTTGTATCACTTATAAGTTGTGTAAGTGTTGACATTGCCATACAATAATTGGTTTATATTTTGTTACTATTCTAGTATAGTTGCGTAAGAATAGATAGTCCAAATAATTACCCCAAGTTTATTCAAGCCAAGTTGCTGATGGGCCAGACCTTACTGACCTCACTGAGTGCCTACAGTAAGTAGACCCTAATATAAAATTGATCTTAGGCACAGGCCTATGTCTCTGGCCCTTTCACGCTATTGCTAATAGACCTACTGGCTGTTGGGTTAGGGCCTATATAGTAAGCCGTGCAAACTTTCGATGGGCAGAAAGTGTAATTAATGAAGGACCGGTACCGTAGCATTATTATGTCACTTATTACAAAGGCTACTTTGCAATCTTCAATTGTTAACAATGACCACAGTAGTTTTTGTTTACGTTTTTGTTTAATTTCTGTCATTACACTACACACCGCCAAAGTTACATTGTTATGCCTACCATGTTTTTTGTATGTCAGTCAGTGTATTCCCTTTTGTGCCACCTGTTCAGCTACTTGGTCTAGTTGTGACATAATAACACCAGGCGCCCCATACGTATAAATAATGATCAGGTATTTCGATAGATAAGATAATGTTGAAACGTCAACGAGATATAGGCCTATATTACGGTCCAAACAAGTCAGGTAAGTTTCATTTCGATTGGCACCTTCAATGTTATCTTGTAAAGGTAACTGGCCAAAGGCAGCTCTATCACCAATTGACAGAACAGACAATATTTCATCAGTTACCACTTTTACATCTAGGACTAATTTACGTAAATGCACTTGTTTTGTAAGTTCATACCTTAGTGGTTTTGAAAACACTGGTTTTGCATGGTCTCCTACATATTTTCTACCTAAAAAATATCGCCATGGCTCGGACTCGAGTTATATGAATTCATTGTACCAATAATTATGTTGAATTGTTATTTTGGTGAGTTTATTGTGGTAATTATCATAGGTTAGGAGAGGTTATGTTGGGAGATTCGTCTTACAAATTAAAAAGTATGTAATAGTATGATCATAAATATTGGTGATAGCAACATTCCGAGAATGTGATTCATAGTAGGGGTCTATTTCATGGAGTGACAGATTTTTCCTGTTAACTGAATTGACATGTCTCCAAGTAGATGTGAAGCACCAAACAGGCGCCTTGAGAATTCAAACTCAATGGAGCTCGAGCACATTCTGCGCAAAAACAAGAATTGTGCAATTACCATGGGAGTAATGCTTGGCATGTAAATCTGTTGACATACCGCTAGACCTATCAAGTTTGAAATTTTAGGGGCTGGTAATACTGAGATGATATCTTTCTGTGCTGTTGACTTGAAACCAAGATGCTAGATCTAGACTAGAAAACTTAGTCAGGGCGTGGGGTACGCTGATGGGATTTAAATGAATTTTTAGCTAAGAAAGAAAGCATTTAATTTTCGAGTCAGCGGATCTTGCTCTGTGTCATGCCTCTTAACAAAGAGGCCCACAGATTTGATATTCTAGATATAAAAGGATCTATAGGCCCAAATCTGTCCTAGACAAGAGCTGCCTAGACTTTGACCTGTCCTTTCACTCTGAACCAGTTGACATTATCCTTAGTTGATAACATAAAATACAGTCTTCCCTATCTATATGTAAACTATGCCTACTCAGAATGGTCATTCAACTTTCTATGTTGTGCATGTAACTCTTATACAGTACATTACGTCGTGAGTTGTATTACTGGTAGGCCCTATCTGAACGTCCCTAATCACCATAATAGCATGATGAGTGGTTTCCCATTCATTAAACCCTTGGAAGATAATAGCATAGTGCATGTCTTCACTAGGCTTAAATCCTATCTACTGTAAGATGAGAATTATAAAATGCAGTTGAATACTTTAGGACACATTACAGTAACATTCTGTTTTCCCATAGAAAATGTGCTAGCATCATACTTTTAGGCCCATGAGCTGTATGGGCCCTGTAGACCTACTATAATACTTGGGTGCAGACATCGAGGTTATACTGCAATATAGGCCTACACCTTGACAAAGATTGGCATCTACTTCACTGTTTTTTATTTTTGTGTTTCAAATAGAAGCCTGTGCATACAGGCCTATAGTAGGAATCGAGTTCCAAGTTGACTTAACTGAAGTTGCGGGTGATAGTGAAACGATAAAGTTATGATTTGTGGAAGGATGTTAACAAAAACCCATGCCTTATGCGGTACTCGAATCCATGACCGACCTGAGTCGAGTTACTAATGCATCCATTGGTTGATGAAGCCGTGGAAGCTGCCAGTACTGTATTGATATATTGCTCGTCTCAAAAAGCGGACTCAATTATTAGATGCCATTGCGGCCGTCACAAAATTCTGCAATTTGAACCAAATTTTTAAATATTCAAACAATATATTTCTTCCCTTGTGGGCCCACTATAGTTTTGATTGAAATATAAAACAATCATACTTTATAATCCTGTAGGGCCTAGGCCTATAATGTGTTTATAATGTTGTCTTCTGATTCCAGCTGACATAATCTCTTGTGTTGAGTTCAACCACGATGGTGATCTCTTGGCAACGGGAGACAAAGGAGGAAGAGTTGTTATATTTCAAAGAGATCCAATTGTAAGTATAAGTAGTTATGATGTATTTGTCAATCAGGCCTGTTGCAGTTGGTCAATGCAATGTCTTGGGCCTATCATGTTTTATATAATTATTGACTCTATGATTGTTGACCATTAGGCCCTATTGTATTTTAACATATGGAGCAGTTGCATGATCAATGAACTAGAGAGAAGTTAAGAAAATGGAGGCAGCAGAAATAAAGTTTGTGAGGAGCGTAGCAGTAGTGGCAAACATCGAGAAGAAGCGAAGCAGAAATATAAGGAACGAAGTGGAAGTGGAAAAGTCATCATTTGAATTGGAAATGGAGAGACTTCGGTGGTGTGGGCATGTGCGGCTAATAGAAGAGTTCGAGAATACCAAAAGCAATATTTGAGATGGCAGAAAACAAGAAGAGTTGGAAGACCAAGAGATAAATGGCAGGGGGGAGGCAAGTTTGGGGCTCAACTGAGGAGAAAAATGGGAAGAAGTGGTAGATGAGAGATGGTGGGACGGTAGAAAACGGTGGAGGGAACTCGTCGGGAGAGAAGAAGAAACAAGAAACAGGATAGTAGGGAGTGAATAAGAGGAAGTAGTCGGAACTGGCATAAACTAAGCGATAAAAGAAGTCTGCCCTAGAAAAAGTGGTGGAAACACCCCCAGGCCCAATTAAATTGGTTATCTGGGTTTGAGATGTAGGCCTACAGTGAAACCTCTATGCATCATTCGACTTTTTTTCCCGGATCCATTGTTTTCTTGCTTGTACCATTCATTTTTTCTCACCCCACCCCACTCCCATACAATCAATGTTAAATTTTCATAGATGGAAAATCCAGGATTTTCCTGGATCGTTTTCCTGGATGGATAGTTTTATTTTCCTGATCCTTTGAAAAACAATTGATAGAGGTTACACTGATACCGGTGTGTGTACGACAGATCAGATAATAGAAGTAAAAACCGTGTTTTGCTTGAATCAGAGTTCTATTCAAAGTTCTAATGTAAAAATAATTTCTGTCTACTTGAATATGTTTGTGTCAATTGAGCGTTGATGTCATAGATTTGTGACATCCTCTTTGATCTCTGTACTAGGCCTCCTAACGTGATGATAATTCTCATCTCGTGGTACCTTTGGACGATCAATATTTCTTGACGGCAAGATGTTGCATTCAACTGTTGAATATCGTAGGCCTACACAGATTTCCTGTTACGCTCTGTCAAGATTTTTTCTGCAGTAGAACCACGCTCTCCTTTTGAGCGATAATAACCAATGGCTGATGCTTGTGTTTTCACATGATTTGCAGTCATTGACTATACAGTGACATAACTGCGACTACTGACCTTCATGTCGCACATATACAATTTCTATAATTGTTTCTTTTATTTGGCCATTTTGAAAATTGAAAGTTATGTAATTGGCCTACTTGTCAAATATATTCAAAATAGATTGATATGCATGCACATTTAGCAAAAACGATGAGGTTAGGTTAGATGACGACATTCTTCTCTCGGAGACCTGTCTCCGGAAGCAAATAAAGTCATGTAGCTCACCGTAGGCCTACATGACAATAAGTGGCAGGATGATCAGAAAAGATATTGCCGATGCTTTTACAGGGGCATGCCAAAAATGGCAAGGTTCAAAAAATCTAAAAATTTGGTTACCCACTAGAAAGAAAATCTTGACTGTGTAGGCTAAGGCCGTTCAAGATTTAGGGTAGCCAGTGAGCTGGAACAATCAGAAGATCTGACAAAGCTATAATCAAACAGTCAAACCATTTTAACACTTCATTTTTCTTACAGAGTAAAAGTTCCATTCCTCGGAGAGGGGAGTATAATGTCTACTCAACATTTCAAAGCCACGAACCTGAATTTGACTATCTTAAAAGTCTCGAGATAGAAGAAAAAATCAACAAGATAAGATGGTTAAAAAGAAAAAATCCAGCTCATTTTTTACTTTCTACAAATGGTAAGTACAGTACAACCTTGATAGTGCTACTTTGAGGCAAAAAAAGGATAATCATCAATTTATCACGATCGTCGTAGGCCCACAATGAAATTTCACCGTCAAACTTTGCCTGCTTATTTTACAAATTAAAAAAGAAGTTTGCTCGAGATTGCCCCGGTCGTCAATGTATAGGGCAGACGTACAATGGCCGATAGGCTGTATCGCTCATTTATTTATAACTGTAAAATAATATTTCAATTCAAAGTGCTTCTTCCAACAAATACCAAACAAATATAGGCCTACTATTCAAAGTATTCAAGTATTTTTTCATCTTCGTGATGACATTTTATTATATCTCATCTCTTCCAAACAAGAAGCCATCGTTGTAGCTTGTAAGTTGCGATCAGCTGGTAGATCGCCCCACGGAACTGGACCACCATTATAGCTAGCGCGCAGTTTGGTCTGTTTCAGAATTATTCTCTGCTGTAATAACCATTTTATTATGATCATAGACGGTGATTTTTTATCATTTTGTCGCACTGTTTATGGTTTTTCTTGCATGGGAACCAATAAGAGCTTTGTATTCTCACGATCGTCATTATTGAAGGAATGAAGGGTGCATCAACAACGAAGAAATACACAAGGTCTTATGGAAATTGGCTGGGACTTTCTTAAAATGACTATATATTGTGATGGTTGCTGTAATGAGGGACTGACTTAAAGAGGACTTTACTTCGTCCAAGTGTAGCTAGGTGGATGTGGGTTTTATTTTATTTTACTTTGTAATGCCAATTTTAAATGTGTTTTTTGGTACCTGTAGTCTAATGGGCTAAGTAATTAGGATGTGGTCTTTCAGTTTGATTGAGGCCTACTTCTGATTGCATAATGCCAGAGTAAATACACCTTTACTTGATAGTGTATATTTTTAAACCTTATCAAACATCCACTTGGCACTGGTGTTTGGCTAGGCTATGACTTATGGCTATGCGCACTGTGTACGTGTATGCATATTGTCTGCTAGTTTTAGCGTAGTGGTAGTAGTAGTTGGTAGTTGCTCGATGGCTAGATCAACCAACCACTTTATGTAGCCGCAAATGTTTTTGTATCAGTTAATGCACTTCCATTTGTCTTCATTGAAATGTAATTCTTTTTTTTTTTAAATCTCAAGCATGTTGATATTCATTTTATTGGCAACATTTTATTTATTCACTACTTGAGGGCTTGAGTGTACAGTGGGACAGTAGGCCTAATTGACACTAGACTTGATTCTTATTCATTCATATTGTGTTCAATGACACACTGTAATGATAACAATCTATCATGTGTGAAGTGGGATGAATGATTAATGAGATGATGGAATGATGAGATGGAGGTTTCGTAGGTAATGCGAAGAATGATGAAAAGTGAACAGTCGTAGCCTATACTTAGCCTATGGGTTCCGGCATTAGCCTAGAATACAGAAGGATACCAGGAAAAAAAACCGAAAGATCCCCAGTGACAGTGATCAAACCAAATCCTGATATGCCCCTGACCTCCCAGATCACGTGAAGGGAGCGTGTTACTGACTGAGCTAAATGTGCCTTGTACCTAACGTGACTTATGTATATAGATAGTATTGTTGGAAGGGTGCGTGCTATCATAATTGTATTAGACAGATTATTTGTCGTTTACTGTACTGTATTTCGTATGGATTAATCAAGATTCATATAGTACCAAGCTTTCCCAGTTGGATATGATGAATTAGCATTGTGTAAAATGTTATGATAGGCTTAGAATACTGGTAGTAGGCCTACTACTGCTAGTAGTAGGTGCTTATCAACTTGGAACAAGATTGACTTTGCTGTAATTTATTGCCACTTCTTTGTTAGGTCTCTAAATAGCATTCTAAATATTTGGAAATTGATTCCAATCATTTCAGAGGCATAATTTAGCTATTTATTACACCTACTCTATCTTGCGTAGGGCCCATCTTCATTTTATTCGGCTTAGTTCGAGCCACTTCGCTGTAGAATAGTGCTTCGAAGGCTCACTTATGTATCACTGATACATAGTATCAGCTATGCACAGTTGGATGTAAAGAACGTTAACCTATCCTTTTGGTTACTACAGTAGGCCTACTGATTACTGCTAGGGATTAATCGCTGAGTAAAGCATTACACAACCGTAATTGAATGACTCATGTAGTCACAACTCATAAACAATACATAAGCATAATGGTATGTTAGTAGCATCCCTGATTTGAAAATACCGGTACTCTGATTCAGCTACCATGCTGTTTTTACATTCAGAATCAAGCCTTACGATTTCGATATTTCCGATTGGTTCAATATGTTGGGCCTTCGATTCAATATCATCGAAAAAACACACACAAAAAAAGAGAAAAAAACACAAAAACGACAACGAAAGGGTGATGAAATGACCTCGCTGTCGGTGTCACCCAAAATGAGGAGGGGTTTTAGTCGGTAAGAATCCGACACTCCCCGCAATTCAAACGGCGGGGGTCTCAGGCAAGATTTCCCCTCCTCACAAAAAAAATATATATATCAAATTGGGCCTAGAATAAAAATTTGCTGAATTTGATATTGAAACGGTGATCAATATTGATTAAAAAAATTGTTAGTATTTGAATTGAATAATTACCAGGTAATAAAAAACCTGAAGTAAATAAAATGATAGCCTACATTCATGAAGAAATAATTGTCATACCATATAATTGTGGAATGAGTCAGTCGACCTCAAGTGAAGGGCATGTAGATTCAAGCGCTCTACCGTGCCCGTAGCATTTAGGGCCTACTCATAAACTCATAATCTTACATTTAATTTCGAAATTAAAGTTCTATCGTTGACGATTTTTCAAAAATGAAAATTCGTAACAAATCACCGTGATTTTACTGTATGTATCTACGTACGTACTCATGTCTATTTCATATCCACATTGAAGTGTGTTCTTTCTTGCAGATAAGACAATTAAACTTTGGAAAGTGTCTGAACGTGATAAGCGGGTGGAAGGCTACAACACGAAGGAGGAGAACGGCACGCTACGAGACAGACAGTCTGTCACCGGGCTCCGCGTGCCCGTCATCAAGCCCATGGAGCTGATGGTCGAAGCTTCACCGAGGCGGATATTTGCCAATGCTCACACCTATCACATCAACTCAATATCGGTCAATTCCGACCAGGAGACGTATTTAAGCGCTGACGACCTGAGGATCAACCTGTGGCACCTCGAGATCACGGATCAGAGCTTCAGTATCCTTGACAATCACTTTTACTTCCGACTCTTTCCAGGGAGCGTTGGAGATGTCTACAGGCCCTATTCAATTAGCGTCCATGATGATCAGAAGATATAAAATGTATTATTTTTGGCGGTTTTCTCAAATTTCATCAACTTTGAATGACTGGAAAAGTCCTTGACAGATGGAAGTGAAAAAATCTGAAATAGTGGTTCAACTGTTGAACTACCAGTAGTACAATTTGAGCTTGCTATTTCAATATTCTATCTAATAAAAGACAGCTTGATTTTGAACTTAGCAGGGGAAAAAGCTCTGACATCAGACTCATCTCTCCTTGACTTGGACTTTACCTGGTTATTCCCCAAATATAACTCTGCTGTAAAATTGATTATTGGCCAAAAGTGAGGGTTAGACCAAGTGCTTTGTTGAATTATTAATAATTTGATTGCTGCCTAGAAACATGCATATGACACATGGGTCTTGAATACTAAGCATACTGTCGATAACTAGCCTTAACCTATCTACTACTATTTTCAGATTTAAATAATTCATTGTGTAATGCATTGGCAAGTAAATTCCAAGCATTTTGTATACCTCCTGTTGAGAAATACTGGCTTAGATTGTTGAAACACCAGTATGGGCATTATTAAAATCATCAATGTATTATTAGCTTTCTGTGAACTGTCATTGCTAGCCTAAGTGCTTAGTTAACCTTTCAACTTACATTGCTGATTAGTTCATCTAGCAATACAAGTAATAAATGATGAATGATTGAGAAACATTTCTAGATCCAGGCTTAATATTCTTGAACTAGAAACAACACATCCTACGCACTTAGGCCTACAGATACCCTACTGCGGGCATCAGGCATGTCATTGTTATCATTTTCTGAGCTTTTATAAATTATTTAGTCACATCGTATTTTATACAAATGCTGTGGGATTCTAAGAACCCCTCTGTAGCTCAGTCAACTAAGGCACCGCTTTGGAAACTAAAGTCACCATGTTGGGTGTGGGTTCAAGTTCCGTATAAGGTTTTTGTAAACGTCCATTCACCGTATCGTAGTTTTATCGTGGCATTCTCATTTACCGCTATACCCCCACGGCACAATCACAAAAAAAGGTCCCTGTAGTGTTGTGATGAGTAGGTCTAGAAGTGAACAATGTTCATTTTTTTCTTCCCGTCGTGTTCTGTTTTCTTCCTTGACCGCACCCGCCAGACATTGTGGACATCAAACCAACCAATATGGAGGAGCTGACGGAAGTGATAACCGCGGCCGAGTTCCACCCTGTGGAGTGCAACCTGTTTGTCTACTCGAGCAGTAAAGGCACGATCAGACTGTGCGATATGCGAGCTGCCGCGCTCTGTGACAGGCACTCTAAACGTGAGTAGACTTCAACGTCAACTTGTTGCAGTGATATGTATTATGTGCCAATATGGCTACATACTAGGGATAACATCGATTAATCGAGAATCGATCAAGAATCGATTCTGAAGTGAAACGATTCTCAAATCAAAAAATCGATTTTTCAAAACAAAAAACAAGGAAAAATTTCGGTTCAGTGCTGTACTTCTTTATGTCGGAATAAGTGCTCATTTCGTTGTCTATATTATTCTGTATTGTTGAGATATTACTATCTGCCCTGGACAAAAGCTATCCCTTCGGTTACGTCTGACAGCCGAACGTTGACGGAAATACCCAAATGGTACAGTTCAGTTTTCAGTTCAAAGAAGTCTCTGGCAGCTATTTTTCACGTGAACGCCTTGGGAAGGTTGAAAAAAAAGTTCCAAATTACACTTCTTTTTGAGAATAAACTATAAAAAAAAAATATATATACCTATATATATTTTTCAATTTTTGTTTTAATTTTTTTTTTTCAAAATCGATTTTTAATCGATTCTGGAGCATAGAGAATCGATTCCCGATTTTGAGAATCGATTCCCGATTTTGAGAATCGAAGTCATCCCTACTACATACCACTTTTTTTCAACTGTCAAGTTTTCCGACAGCAGCTGTACACCGTGTGTCGAGTTATTTTTCTAAAAATAATACGATCATACAAATTAATTCAATTAGAAATACATTTTTAATTATGATTGTCAAACGAGATCAAACTCGTGAATATCAGGATCTTGATGATGAGAACCGGTTTCATTCACTTCTGACTTCATACTCATTATTGGTATGAGTTCCTCAACATCAGTCAATAAAAGTACTACGTACATTATTTCGATGAGCTGACCAACCAGCATCGCCATTTCACTTGTCAGAATCAGATTGAGTCGTTGATAGAAATTCCGCCTTGATGATTGCCACTAAAATGCCATTTATCAATGGTTGAGGCTGTTTTGAAGAAGTAGGCCCATGTGTTCAGCCGTCTACCGTCCAATGGTCAATGGAATATAAACAATATAGTGTGGGAAACAACGCGTGTACGTAGTCATAGCACAGGGGAGAGGACACAACGTAAAACTCATGAATGTAGGCATAGCAATCAATATGTGGATTGCTCTGTATTTAGTGGGGATACAGTAAACTACGATTCTTGAAATTGAGAATCGATTTTCCAATTTACAAAATCAATTGTCTACTGTTTAGGTCTGGGCTGGATGGAACAGTTGTGTGTAGTAATTATTGATCAACTGTGTCGTAATTTGAAATTCAAGTGACACTTAGGCCTACCTATTGATTGATTCACTATTTAAGTCTGCATCGGGTGCTACGGTAGATGGGTTTAGTTTGATGGTCCATTGGTCTCATTTTTAACAATTACTTTTCAAAATCATTATAAATGATGAATGAATAATGACTAATGAGGCTTGTGATATTATTTTGAAATGATTGAGGTGCGTGAAGGTGTATAGAAATTATACCGGTACTGTAGAAGGAAATGATTACAAATGTAAAATTAATTATGCTAGTTGGTTTGACTTGGGCCTACATAGTGATTTAGTGATTATGAAGGATCCAATTTCTTCAATTATCCAATTAATTAGTGGAGGTCTATATTCATTTTCAATGTTGTAAAATTGGTACCTGTACAACCTAGATATAAAAATAAGGAGAATTGAAATATTATGTTGAAATAATGTAGTCCTACAGTCTACGCCCATTTCAAGTATGTCGGTATTTTATAGTGACAAGTATTTTCATATTCAAACTTTTATGTGAATGTTATAGTAAATATTTTGTGGCTTTTGTATTTCAAATTGTCTGTGAACAGTAGTGATGACCTCAAAGTCAACCTGCTTTTACAAAGGCAAATTGATTAATAAATTGATTGATAGTAGAGATTATAATTTGCCTAATCGACGGCCCAACATCTAGGTAGGCCTGCGTAATATATTTCAATTACAATGTGTCATGTAGCTGATCCCAGACCAGACCAAAGCAAGACTTATTGACATGATGAGTAATGATAATTGGGAATATCCTGCACGTACTCGCTGCATTCTGTCAAGTTAGCCGAATAGCCTTGGGGGGGGGGGGCCGGGGGGGCATTGTGTCATTGCTTCTGTTGATCTAATTTTAATTCCTCCGATGACCTAGTGTAGGACCCAGTGGTAGCATTATTATTTTAGATAAATTAACCGTGGGTATTTTATTTTGAATAATGTTCTCATGTGGAGCTCGACAATAAGGAAATTTAGTTGAAAGTTGATAGTACGTAGCCAATTTTATATTTCAAATAATCAAATGGAAAAATATTCATGTAAAAAAAATCATTAGGCAGCATGAAGTCCAAAGCTGATTAGGCCCTATAATATTATGTGTCCGTATTAGGCCTACCTATATTGCTATACGTCACCCTCGGAAGCATTTCGATGTTCATTACGTAATCGAGGTTTTACATTATTTGTATGACTTTGTTTTGGAGTTTTGTGGCAAAGGCAATCCTGTTATCCTTTTATTAGATTAGCACTAGTGGAAATGTATTTTTCTGTTGCTAATAAAGACTAAATTAAATCAATAACTATAAATGCTCAAACCCATTTCATTAATTAATTTTACATTTCAATCATAAGGCCTATCTTACAGTAGACGAATGATAATGATAATTTTTCGATAAAATTAAGTGTTTATTTGATTTTTGGACATTTATATGGTGTTATTACCGGTAAATTTTGTTTATAGGCCCAGGTCTACAGTAGTAGACAGTAGTCTTGGCAGTTGCTAAACCTAATACCGATGAAATATTTAATTTTAAGAAAATGGTCGTTATTGGGCTAGTCATGAAAAGTACTGACGCTATTGGACTGTATCCAGTAATTTGAATACCGTATTTACTCGATTACAGTCCGCAGGTATATTCCAAATTTAGAAAATCTAAAACAGGGGTGCGGACTACAATCGATGACGGATTTCCAAGCGCGTAAAAAAAAAATTCACGCCATTCTGTCAAATGTCTCCAAGTGATGCGCAATACTTCGCCTTGTCTCAAGGTTAACCTTGACTGGCGGGCTGGCGTGCGATCCGCCTTGCTTGTTTTGTTGATGTTCGGGTGGGCGGGCGGGGGCGGGGGGCAGGTATGTCGACCGAGCGCGCATCGCACTGCACACAGCTAAGACCAAGTGACTGAAATGTGCTGAGATGTCAGTTCAGTGTCACTGCCATGCGCCAGTATAACTCAAGTAGTGTAAGCAGGCGTGTCGTAGTCGCTGCGCTAACTCGATTTTCACGTGTTTAAGTATGTGTATTTCTCTGCGGACTATAATCGCATGTAAAGTACTTTTCTAAAACCTACTTCAAAAAACTAGGGTGCGGACTACAATAGGGTGCGGACTGCAATCGCGTAAATACGGTAGTTGGCGCTTTTGGGCCGTCTGCGCCATCTAGTGGCGGTCTGCGCCATCTAGTGGCGGTCTACGCCATCTAGTAGCGGTCTGCGCAGTCCATCATCTGGCAACCCTGCTTTCAAGTGTCAGCATATATAGGCCTGATTAACAACAACCTGTTTTTTTTTTTTTTCAGTATTTGAAGAACCCGAAGACCCAACCAATAGAAGTTTCTTCTCCGAGATAATTTCAAGTATATCCGATGTCAAATTATCTAATTCAGGACGCTACATGATATCGCGGGACTACCTCTCCGTCAAGGTAAGCTGTTGTAGGTCGTGACAGTTCTGTTAACGATCCGCACATTGGATTACAAACATACACGTCACCAGTGTACTTCATGTGGAAGCGAAAGTGTTGATGTTGATCACATTAAATCTTTTTTTCTCACGTGGTAGTTTTATTTTTGGACAGGAAATGAGATATGCCTAGTCCTATTAGTATGTATAGATAAAAAAAAACATTCATCAGCTGTATATAGGCCTATATAGGCCTACCTGTGAAAATATATGAATCCAATGTTGGTTATTTTATTCCTCATCATTCTGAAGGTATTGATTATGAAGAAATATGTTTCTCCCACGATCAGAATTTTGGTATCTTATACCGTTCATTCAAAAGTTATCAAAACACTGATACTTCGCTAAATCGGCTCCCACACTTCATGGATTGATGATAATGTAAAATGTTTCGATTCTGTGATTGTAATCTCGAAAGTGTTCCAACGTTTCTCTGCATTCCGCCAGGTGTGGGACCTACACATGGAGACGAAGCCGATCGAGTCATACCCGGTCCACGAGTACCTGCGCTCAAAGCTGTGCTCGCTCTACGAGAACGACTGCATCTTCGACAAGTTCGAGTGCTGCTGGAACGGCAACGACACGGCCATTATGACTGGCTCGTACAACAATTTCTTCCGCATGTTCGACCGGACGACCAAGCGAGACGTCACGCTCGAGGCGTCCAAGGCCATCGCCAAGCCCAAGACGATACTCAAGCCAAGAAAGGTTAGCGTGCATGTCCGATTACATGGCTGTCCACGAAAGGAGAAGGCCGTCAACTAACTAAATCACTGTGATAACCATGTACATACTAATTTACGGTACGACCACTATGGAGAATTCTATACGAATTCTAATACCGGTACAGTAAACCCTCGATAATTCGAACTCGGTTAATTCGAATTCCGCGCTAATTCGAACCAGAGAAATGACCCCGGCCGCTGGTATAGGGATATCAATGTTAATTCATTTCGATAATTCGAATTTTTATTATTTCGAATTTTGAACTGATGATTAGTCCAAACTACTCTTTTATTATTGTTTCGTGTTTGTTTAATTCGAATTTCAGCAAAAATTACGAATAAAAGTTTTCACAATTGGATATTTTATCACGTGAAATCCTTTGTCATCAACATTCCTGGCGACCCGGCAAGCTAGAGATACGTCATAGCCACATGTGCAGCGCGTGCTAGCATGATGGGGGGTGAGGCGGGGCGGGGTCTTTTCAGGGTCACAGACAGACATCTGGCTGGTCGAGACACCCGAGCGGTAATGTTTAGGATAATGGATGTGATTGTGTCAACTTTTATTCGTAATTTTTGCTGAAATTCAAATTGAACAAACAGGAAACAATAATAAATGGACCAGCTGGCTAGTGCACGTAGAGAGAATAATTCATTCATTTCATTCCAGACCCTAATATTAATATTTATTGCCTTGCTTTTAACTTTTTAATCCAAACATCTAGTTTGGTAATTTGACTCTTTCAATACTGTGAACTGTGATAAGTGTTACCTAATGAATGACATGATAATACATAGTATTAATGGGACTCCTTGTTGTGTTGTTAAAATTGCTGAGAAAACACTTGACTTGAAGATAACCACATGGCTGTCAAAGTTGGCTTTCTTAGAGCAAGGGGGAAGTAGGAGGGAACAAACAATGTGCAAAGCGCACATGGTCAACCAAACTGCACGCACACAGTATACTACTGTACTATACAAGGAAAAAACATTTTTTTTCATAATTCGAATTTTTTTAATTCGAATTTTGATTTTTGGGGTCCCTTGGAATTCGAATTAACGAGGGTTTACTGTACTTTCACTCTATGCAAAACTGCTTGCTATACTGTCTTCTTACGGTCAATATTCGTGGTACTGCTTTTTAGCAGTGTTTGAAAAGTTAATTAGCTTACCCACAAGATAATAAAACACCACCAAACACCACCAAACACCACCGCAAAACACCAAGATAATATATAACTTGCATTCTCTCATGTAATTAATTCAATTCAATTCAATTTTTAAATCATTTTATTCATGTTTTGTACCTCTGAATTTGTAACACTTTCACATTTTCATATAATAAACCAAAACAAGAAGCCCGCGTGAGACAAAGTCTTGTGTGCGGGCTGTCCTATAAAAATAGAATAAGAGTAAGTCGGTACAAAAACTATATAACTTATATAGACCTAACTCTTGACTGCGTGTAAATCTATTCAAACGTAGTGAACATATTAATGTTGCAATGTTGTTAGAGGGGCGCTGAAGAGCAAATACCGGTATAAAGATACTACCAAGAGTGAACGTGACCTTGGCGTGTAACAATGCCGTACTAGCTACTATTTCGGAAATTGGTTAGAGCACAGAGTAGCTATGGTTTGAGTTTTTTGGGTCAGGTTATGAGCGTTTTGTCTAATATGCACATCCTCTTTTCAAGTAAACACGCTAAGCCCACATTCACTCTTGGTACCTTAGTATCTTTATTCCAGTATTTGCTCTTCAGGTGCCCTGTTGTAACTGCTAGCCAATTACAAGTAATCAACTTAACTGTGGCACATGATGATACAATTAATTCATACTGATGGATGTCGGCTGGTAGGAATTTTCCTACCCGGGTACCCGCCTTCATTACCCGAGTACCCGCCTTCATTACCCGAGTACCCGCCTTCATTACCTGACTCCTACCCGGGGTTTTCTCACAAAAAAGGACCAAAAAAAATCGTACAGGCCAAAATCACATTCATAAAAAGACGCGTCATTTTCCCCAAACCAATCATCACTCTATAGAGCAACAGGACCTCTTACCTCAAGGCTTCCAAGCACACTGACGAGAAGTGAGTGTGAGTTATGCACACTTACCATATACAACGTACCAAAAACATCATGCAGAGGAAAATCTAGAACGGAAAAAAACAATGATTACCTGGTGAAATTTTGTTGAAATTGGACCCACCTGTGTATCTGCCGACATCCCTAGTTCTTAGTCTTACAAGTTGTTCTTTTTTCCCCCAAAGTAAATTGGCTTTTTCAGGGGTCACAAAGCAAACAATCAATCGCTAAATATTGTCTGAACCTCCAAGGTGTGGTCTTGCTATTGTTATTTTTTGTTTTAAAATGACATGCGATATCAAATTCTGCATGCCTTCTTCCAAATGAAAAAAGCAACCTTCCATTCTTTTTTAATACCGCTGTCGAGTTGCTAATCATTTTCGGTCTGTGCGTGTTTGCAGGTGTGTACGGGCGGTAAGCGCAAGAAGGACGACATCAGCGTGGACTGCCTCGACTTCAACAAGAAGATTTTACACACGGCCTGGCATCCGACGGAGAATATCATCGCCGTCGCGGCCACGAATAACCTGTTCCTCTTCCAAGACAAGTTCTAGTTGCAAGCACTCCGGTAAGTCACCCGAATGAACGGGTTGCAATTGACGACACGAAATAGGCGTGGCTTCACTAGTAGGCCAGCTGGATCTATATCAATTGTGGTCATTTGAAGATACCCCGATTGGATATTTGAATTTCACTTCAGGTCTAACAGCCCCGTCGATTGGACAGTATGATTTGTGATGGCGGAGACTACGAGTTTTCAATTCGCAAGTCAAGCCGAAAAAAATTGTTCAAGACGCCAAAGGCGCTTGCTAGGCGTGTAATCTCACTTGCCGTTGATTCTTACAAAAAGTTCTCAAAATGATAGTTGAATTTTTTTATTCTTTTCTTGCTCAAGAAATAAAGTAGGTTTCTTGTATATTCTTGTATTGTAAGCCTATAGTGTTTGGTTTTCAACTTTTAGTACCAACGTTGTTTTGGTGATCCAGTGCCATGGGGCAAACCAACAGCTGCTCTGAACTTGCAAAAATATACACTAATAAACAATGCATTCATTACGTTACATGTGTCGGAAGGTACACTTGGAATCCTAACATGATTTTACTGTTATAAACTAGCGTTAGAGACAAAAAGAGTTCTCATTACAAATAATCAAAATATTCAACATTGTTTCAATTACCTGAAGTCGAACCGTCGACTGAACCGTGACCTGTGAGTCGTGAACCGAGTTGACTTCAAATTATGGTGAATTTAGTTCTAACTGATTAGAGGTTACTGTATGACATTTGATAAAATACACATACTGAAGCCAACGCATGATCGATTACGGGACAATGCAGTCCGCATCAAATGCCTACATGCCTGCCCTTATGCCCACTGCACACAAATTATCTCCACCCTAAAATTGGGTAACTTTGTAATGCTTTATGAGGGTCAACACCAGAATAACGTGTTTTCTAATTGTGTAGGGGCCCCACAGTGCTACTGAAATAGGTTGAATAACGTTTCTCTCATGACCTTTCATCACTGACGTTCTAGTAGAACTCGCATTCTTCACATAGTGTGTAGTTTAAATTTAATTCTTCTTCATCGCTCATGGAACGTGCAACTGTAGTGCCAAATACTTGATCAATTGCCCAATGGGGCAATGATATAAGTGCATGTAAAAATAAAGCATATTTTCTTACTTTTGTCACTAACATTTTTTACGTCACTTCCATGATGCTCCAAAGTTGAAGTATCAAACTCGTAGGGTTATCAAGTGATTGTTTGATCAAGTTCAACAAGTTTCATGCGATACGATCATACAATATTAAATATACGTGTTATACCTTTGGGTACCAGTACCCACCTAATTTCAGATGAGCGCAGGCCTTCCTACAAAAATTACTCAAGCTGACACAACAGTAAATCCAAAAAATAAAATGAAAAACTCAAATCTAATCCAATGTTATTGTTTCATCTTTCAGACTAGTATGAAATTCAACCGACTAGGTCACAGAAAGCCTTAATATAGTACAGAAGAGTGTCCGCCCATTGGTTGGTTCGAGGAATAATCGAGCCAATCGCGAGCCAGCATTGCTTTTAAACGTAAGAAGAAGCCTTGACTGTGACACAAAATGACGACGATTCTAGCATTCCGTTGCTTCGAGTACGGAATTGTGGATCTGAAAAAGTGGTTACATCTACCTTCGGATGAGAGAAATTCTTCTGCTGGCTTGAAAAAGAGTACGCTTTTTTATGCGTAAAATTTAAAAAAATATGAATAACAAACAAAACAAAAAAACAGAAACAATTTTCCTTCATTGAACATTTACATGAGAACGACAGCATAGGCCTACTAATAACACAGACAGTGCATCAATGATAGTGCCTCTTTTCTTCAAAGAGAACGGATTTTTTATCATTTATATAGAAATGCGTATTTCCGTAATATTAATAGGAAACATCACCGTGCGGAATGGAAGAATTCCCCTTGATTATTAGTTATGAATTTATTATTATTATTATTTAATTATTTAAGGTTTTTTCGTCATCGGAAGGCAAAAGGGGAGCTAGAATCTACTTTTGTCGTTAGATGCAGACGATGCTGTTGTAAAACACGGTTATACTGGCCCTTAAAGTGGCCGATCAATGATTTTCAATGAACTTGTATCAATACTTCTATAGTTGAATTTGAATTTATATAAACGTAATACGATACGTATTTGCTGGAGACGTAAACGAGAGCCAGTATAATTCATATTATTATACTCTTGAATCAAATTTTTGACTTTGAAATACAGTGAAATCTCTATGCATCGTTTTTCTAGGGACCAGGATTCAGGGACCCCTGCATCCGTGCAGGAAAACCATCCATCCAGGAAAATTTAACATTGCTTATATGGGAGTGGGGTGAGGAAAAATGAATGATACAAGCAGGAAAACGATGGATCCGGGAACGATGCATAGAGGTTTCACTGTATTGAATGAGAGTTGAATAAAATGTATGACAGCAAATGCGTCACATATATTCTGTGTGTTGCATACCTCTCATATCTTGATTTATTTGTCAGGCCGAGATGTTGGGTACGCAAGCGACGATGTTCTTTTATATGATATATTTGCAGTTTGGACGTTTCCTTATGTGGTACAACAAATGACTTGTTAATAATGATTAATTGAGATACGTTCTAACAATTTTGAATGGTCGGAAAGTTATACTCAATGCGAGTGGTTTTGTTGATTGTAACGTTGAAACCCGGTTTCAAGGTGACTTTACGGACTAAGAACACGATAGTATTTGTAATATTTTTTTAGACAGTATGGGATACATTTCCACCCAATTGCTTTAAAAATTGTTACTTGATGAGATAATAATTAAAGTGGTTTGTGAATAATTCGTACAATGATTCCGCTTTCGTAAATGATGTATCATGAAATGCCATATATTATATCGTAATGCTAAAGGTAAGAACTCATAATTACCGATATCTATTATGACAGCTTCGGTCAGCAGTGATTATATTATTAATGAAAAAAGTGTTTTTTGGCTTGTTATATTAAATTAAGATTACCGGTAGACTAATTTGTGGTGATTTATCATTACATATTTATGAACTTGTCAGGGAATTAGTCGAGCGGAATTGTTCGACGAACGGTCTTCACTGAAGAATGAACGTTGTCGGTTAAAAGACTAAACTAATTAATTATCATGCTCAGCCACGTTTAAAATATTTATTGAGAATAATGTCAGAAGTGCAGCCAGTTACTCGAAAGCAGGAGCAATAAAGTGATTATAATGTGAATGTAATTTGATGTTTGTCTTTTGTGTTTCATCATTTTGAAACCTCATCTTCCCTCTCCTATTGGTGTATGCCTCTGTAATGAATAGATGCAGAGTAATATGATTAATTAATTGCAATTATAAAATTACCTCGAGCAAGGCGTTGTTTTTACGAACTGGTCGGTAATGTGATCTCGGATTGATGCTGAAGGTCAGCTTGAATATCCACGAGAGGAAAGGTTCCGATCAACCATCTCCACCTTACCCCATCACTAGAGCACGTGTTTACACTTTCATCTATTAAAATTATTCAATTTGTACACCAATGTTTGACACTTTATACCTGACCTTCAAAGTGATATTTAAATTGATTTACTGTAATGATTTTACATTCAGATACCTACCCTATAATTTCATTAAAATTATGCAAACTTATGAGCGCAAATTTGCTCACATTGCTAACTTCGGGATCTAGTAGAAGCTGGTTCACAATTGAAATATTGATTATGGAATGTGGTATAGTGTTGAAGCGAAATGGAATATTCACTATAGGAAACTAAAACTACAGTGAATATTCACTGTTATACATTATATAAGTAAAACGTTGAAAAAGGGATTAAAGTTGATTACGGAGATGAAAATTGATGGCAAAAATATCAAAAGTTTCTGTGACATAGAAGTGATCTTTCTGTCTACGATATCAGATAAATTGATTCAAAGCAATTTTGACGGTGTAGTCCTACTTGTTCATTCTGTATCTTGAACTACGTTTGATTTCAAGTTTAATGATCATTTATTCAATGACCCTGGCAGGAACTTTTTGCCCAATGCAGCGTATATCGCTTATATCCGCTACTAACCAAAATATTTACTCTCCGTGTGTGAAATCTAGAATCTATATGGCAAAACAAATTGGCAATTATGTGTGTCACCAGGATTACTTCAAGGGGTGCAAACTCAAAGACTGATTTTATTTCTTCCTAAATTACAACTTGTGATCAAAACGAGTGAAATATTCTGAAAATGCATACTGAAGTTGATGAACATTCATTTATTTGATTGAGTAGATTGATTTTTTTTTTTTATTGAATGAAAATTCTACATTTGCTTCATTACAGTAATACTGAACACATAATTATTTGATGTAGGCCTATAAACTGTAATTTCTAAAATACTGGTGTGTTATAAGAAAATGATACAGCCGACAGCGTAGTAAAATCAGTATACGATTGTATAATGGTAAGAATCTTATAAAAATGTGGATGGCAAATAATCACAAACAAAATCGAGAATGACAATATCAAACTAATTCAAGAGGCCTCTTTACATCTTCCCTACCGGCTTGATTACAGACGTTCGGGGCCCAAGTTGGCAACGGAAAACCAATCATCGTATTGACTTACAGTTTTCGGTTTGATGATCACTAGTATTCAATACGTGCTCGTACGAAGAGCTTCGGTTTGTGGTATGTTTTCAACCTTTTCAAAATAATTGTCAAAAATCAACATGTTTCTACCTGTTTTTCATTGTTTTTACGATTTTTTCAGAGTAATTTAATAGAAAAAAATGATTTTTAGTGAACGTAGAGGCACAGATATACCCATTGTTGTTTTATTGCAAAAAGAATTACACTGATTGGTCCTACCGTTTACCCATGTGTTGGGAGCTACAGGCCTGTATTGACGCTTTTTGTCCTGTTTTGTTCGTTCCCTGCAGGGTTTACTCATGTTTTGTGAGATGTAAAGTAGCTTCTTAACTGAATATAACAAAACAATAGAAAAAATATATATAATGAGTATTATTTGAAAGAATATAAGTGATTTTGTAGAATCATAACTGAATCTATCAACACAGAGATGACAATGTTCTGTAACAAAACCGTCTTTGGATTTTTGTATCCATCCAGAAATGTGCACTAAAATTTAGGAATGGTGTCACGAGCTCCAACCATTAACCCAAATACATCCCAGTACTTAGCATCAATCTGATATATTTTACAAGTCTGTGATGCATGGAATGTAATGCTGTCTCTTTTCAATGTTTATCACAATGCAATCGAAACACATGCAGTAAGATGAGCGAGATATTTATATGAAATTATCAAAATTTCTACAATTTGTTTTGAAACTATCAACTCAAGTCTACTGACTGCTTGCATTATGGATCTCTAAGTTTACCTGTACGTTATTTTGATTGATGTAATTCTTCAAAAAAAAAAATGATTGAATTTTTTTTTAAATTTAAATGTTCAATGGTTTTCCACAGAAGTTTTTCAACCTATTTTTTCCAACCACTATACAATACTGAGTTAGAAGATGACATATTTTCTCGTATGACCTTGGGTTTGCAAAAATAAATTCCATCATTTTAAAGTGTAGTGAAATTGAATTTTCTCTTACGCTCATCCAGTCAACTTTATTCAAAGAACTAGCGAAATCATGCTTTTGCAAGAGTTGCAATTTTTACTTAATTACGCTTATCAGTTGTGACCTTGACTTTCAAAGATCTCTTCAAGACAGACAAGGAATACACGATAAAGCGGAGCATATAGACACTGAACATTTTTGATGATCACAGCATGGTCGATTTTTTTAAAATTTAGTTTCTATGTAATTCATCAGCAATTTATTTTCACTTTTTGAGGCTATATTCGCGGTGTTCAGGTTACTATTGTCACAGATATATTCGAGCGTGCTGTTGCTAATTGGGCGTTTTTTCGGTTTTTAGGGTTGTTCATGTAGACCTATTTGTTTTAATATATATACGCACTGCGCATTGCAGAGGTTTGACTGATCAACATGAAACTTTTTGTGGATCATCAGACTTATATCCAACTTGGAACTAAACAGCAGATCTGGGTCCAAACGGTTGAACTATTTTTGAGAAAGTGATAAGGGTGTAGCCACTGGAGACCTGCACTGTGAATCAAATCATTTTGTGTTTGCAGTATAATCCTCCCAAGTTGTGAAATGTATCAGTTGAATTCATAAAAAAAAATGAAAACCCCAAGAAGATTAAACCATAGCCGGAAAACTGGAAAAAAACCATGTTTTACTGAATGTAAACACAAGGATAGTAAGTAAGTTACACATTATCAAACTTTTCACTTAGATTGGGCCAGCCGTCTTGAAAAAAATAATTTAATACGTGCTGTCTCAATCAATAGTGGAGAACAATAACTATATACAAGATACAGTTTGTGACACTATTCAGAATCACGACACGGTAATTAACGGCTTTCTGGACTTGATAGTTTCTAAGTTAAGGTGTGTAGGTTTCGAGAACATTTCATATAAGTATCTCGTTCGTATAACACAAATGAACCCAGCTTCATCACACTCTATAACGAGTGTATTCGACAAATCTGATCTTTGGATTTGGAAATACGTTTTTCGCTGACTCAAGTGTAGTTACTTTTCCATGTGTGTAGAGGTTACTCAGAGGGTGGTTCTTAATTTTGTTTCGTGAATATTCTCTTCGCTTGTAATAAACAGGTTTTACCCTGCCTTGGGTTTCAATTTCTCTTTCGGTATTTGTTGTACTTGGTTTTATTCATTTTACTTAGCTATAATTTATAAAGCCCTTCTTACAAGAGCTAATATTTGACAAGTTGGAGTGTTATTTAGAATAGGGAGTGTTTCATTATAGGCTAATAAGTTTACTGACATAATAGTGTTTTGTTCTTTCTGCGTGGTTCGATCTTCGGTAAATATGCATTATCCGACAGTTATAAGTGTTTATGTTATAGCTAGAGTACCGAGTTATTATTGTTGTCACCTGGCTATAGCTGCGAGGCAAGTTATTGCAGTTCGACTTCATGGTAAGTTCTGCAATATTTTTTAGACATAGCATTAAAATGGTGCTGAAATGGTAATGACCGGTATAGCACTCTGTACCTCAGTACTCAGTGTTTCAGTACTGAAGGCTGAATTTTACTGCTCTTGATACAAATTGTATCATGTAAACTAGTATGCCTATTATGCGCGGGATATGAATGAAGGATCCGATCGACCGTCTATATTATTATTATCCACTATGCCGCATTGTTTCGCGACTTCATGCATCTTTCGCAATTATTTATACGATCATTGGCGAATTACTCGATAGATAAAATACCTGAATTTATAATCGTTATCTATATTTATTACAGTATATCTATTGTGATGATGATTATTTGCTCAGCGATCCCCGCAACAATTAGGTTATACGGGGGTACGAATGGGCAGGTGATAATGAAAGTATGAAGTGATGATAAGTGAAAGGACGTTTACGAAAAGCCATGTCTTATGCCGGACTCAAACCCACGTTCAACGGTGACTCTAGTTTCTAAAGCGGTGCCTTAGCTGACTGAGCAACGGAAGGAGGAATATCTATTGTAGTATTAGTGTAGATATATCTTGTATCATAAGTAGAACATCCATCGTGATGGGTACTTTCATAGGAAAGAGGCGCCTCTAAACAGGGGCACAAGGTAAGCAAGTCCCGGACAAAATAAGCCTCCTTCCATAGCTCAGTCAATTGAGGCTTCGCTTTAGAAACTTGAATCGCCGTTGGGCGTGGGTTCGAGTCCCGTATACGGCATGGGTTATTGTAAACGTCCTTTCACTTCATCACCTCATAGTTTCATTAGTCTATTACATGCTCATTCTCACCCTCAAATAAATTAGTATAGTTTTTTGAGTCGTTGAGCAAACAATAATTAATTTGTGAATCAAATGATTATGTTGAAGCCTTTATGTTTATGCCGTGTCAATATTACGTCAATCTCAGGTTAAGGTGGACGGATTGATAGCTGTAAAGCCCATAACGCAAAGCTGTGACTTTGAAAAAAATTAATTGTTCTTAAAAATAATTCCCCGTCACACCGGCCCTGCCTGGATGGTGTCACATATTTGTTAAATTGTTGACCGTGTTTCTGAGCAACTGTGTAATAATATGGTCACTTAACGGGCGAATGGTTCTACTTACAGCGCTGTAAAGAATCGAGAGAACGAATGTGGGCCGCAGGGGGGCAGGACTAAGTGACATGGAATCATTGCAGGGGTAGTTTTTCAATAGCGGAGCTAATTTTCAAAAGTAGGCACCGCTACAATGGTAGATTCCAGTGGAGTAGCTCGCGTGTATAAGGGATGTCACCCAAATGATCAATATATATATATATATATATATATATATATATATATATATATATATATATATATATATATATATATATACTTGAATGATTACTTCATTAATATAGATTGGAAACTGAAGATATGAAAGTTGGTTCAAGTGATCACTTACGACAAAGTAGGCCTACACGAATGAGGCCCCTATTTCACTGCAGTTGCCTGATGATAATAAGCCTACGATATTAAACCTACAACTTGGAAGAATTCGATTTTTTTGTAAAAATAAACTCAATTGAACTGAAGTGTATTAAATTATAATTGAGTTGTAGAAAAGGTTTCAAAATGTATACACAATAATCTTATATATTGCTATAATATGTCTATATAACTCTATGAATATAAAAACGCATGCATGTAGGGGGGGGGGGGCTATTGCAAGCATCGTCTTTACTAACATATGATTTGTATACAGATACAAAATTAAAATAATAATTATAAAAATCTGCCAACAATCGTGTAATAAATGTCAATCATTGTTGTAATTTGTGCGCGCTTCATTTTTACTACTTTTCGTGAGTTCTTCTGTTTATATATCACTAGAAGCTTACCTGCAACTTTGATGATGATGATTATTGTTTGCTTAACGACCCCACCAGCAGCTAGGTTATACGGGGGTACGAATGAACAGGTGATTATGAATCTATGGAGTGATGATTAGCGAAAAGACGTTAACAATAACCCCTGCCTTATGCGGGTCTCGAACCCACGCCCAACAGTGACTTCAGTTTCTGAAGCGGTGATGAGCATAATTTTAATATATTTTTATATTTTTCATGTTAGAATTTTGATACCAAGTACACTTTTATGTGCGTTCATAGTACTCATACACTACGCCACTGATAAATCTGTTTGACAATTCACAATAATATAAATGTTATACCTATTTCATGTCGCACACTTTATACCTTTCTACGGAGCTATACTAGTTTTCATGAAAGAAGAAGGTTGTCTACCAACTAAATAATTGTAAGACTGTCGGTATATTGATAGAAAGAATCTCACTGCATTTTATATATGTATCGCTTCTTATAGATGTAGTTGTGTTTTCAATTAGAAATCTCGTTGGCTTATTGTGAAATTATTGCCTGCCAAAATATCACAGTTATTTGAATGATGACGCATCAAGTCAAAAACTATATTGTTTGAGTCCATTATTCATAGCGACAACAAATGAGTGGTGATAGCCTGGTGTGGTTTATTAAATGGCTACAATCATATAGATCTATACAACTTAAAATACTCTGATTACTTCTTCCAGATCCCCCCCCCCCTCCATCACCACCCCTATAATAACTGAGAAAGTCTATTCGATTAGATGTTATATTCTGTGAGAAAACGAAAACGAAAGTGGAATTACTTATTTGTTTTAGTCGAACAGTATGGGCCTACGTTTCAATATACCGGTATTGTTTTCATCAACAATGAAACTCAATACAAAATCATTGTTCCTCAATTGACGACTCGCAGTCTCCGCCCCAATGACGTCAGAAATCATACAGTCCAATCAACAGGGCTGTTAGAACTGTGGTCAAATTCAAATATCCAATCGGGGTATCATTGAAATTACTTCAAATGATATAGATCCAACTGGCCTGTTTGTTAAGCCACGCCCTTTTCGAGTCGTCAATTGAGGGCATGGATGAAAGTAGGATCGTTTGAGGGGGCATTTCAAGAACGATCTTAAACCACCGCATTTGAATTATATTAAAATTATATAAAATAACCATAATACCCGAATACTTTGAAGTAGCTTACCCTGACTTCAGCCAATTGAAAATATTTGAATAAGTCATTTGAATTTGAATATTTGGTGATATTTGTGCTTGTTATGTTGGTTAGACGACCGTCTTCTCTCGTGGATACCAGTATACGTGTATAGTTGTCTAGCAAGCTGTGCGTCGACTCTATTTGCCCTTGTCACGGTCGAAATGAATGGTAGCCTTTTCACTGGCATTGTTTGATATTGACAACAATGGCAGTACAAGTTCATCAAAACCTTTTACAAGAAGTTAACTTTATTATCATTTGTTACACGCATGTTACGAGTACAGTAACAGGGAGAGAAAACAAGTTCTTAATTCGATATCTCATTGAAATCAACTGTCATTTTATTTGTTATTTGAATTTTGAAATAAATCATACGGACGTAACAATGTTCATTTTTTATTTTTTGTGTTTATTTTCGTCATATAATTTGATATACCACAATTACACGTTGTCAGGTTATTGTTAGGTTTTATGAAATTATTTTTGGAAATTGATCATATTTTGATATAGGCCTATGAGCCTATAACCTCTCAACTTATTTATGTTTTTGGATAGATTTTTTTCTGAAATTTTATTCAGTTTTATGATATATTTTGCCACCAGTTCATTATATGTTCTGTGAAGAATGGGAAGATGGAAAATCGCAAATAATTTCATGAGATATTCAAAGACAATAATTAGGGCAATAACACAAAAGGACAAACTATCAAGTCAATAAGAAATGAATGGAATTGCACAAAACACCATGGTATATAGTTACCGAAATCAGACTATTCTAAATTAGTCAATATCTAAAACTTGATAAAGAGTGATTATTCTCATATAATTAGAAGGTAGGGTCGTTCGGATGGGCCTATCTTACGATCCCAAAATATCAAATTGAAATCAGGCATATTATATAATTCTGCACAAATCCTAATATATAAGTTAGTCTTAACTTGTATACCATTGATTAAACTATACAATACCATACAAATAGAACGATGGATTGTCAAATAAATGTTGACAAAATATAAATAAGCTTTGTTGAATAGGGAAATACTTTGTTGAAGAAAAACAATGTGATAATACAGTCTGAAGTCAAAAGAAAAAATATGCGTTCGCTCTACTGTAAATAAAAATGAGGTTCATAGTGAATAGGGATAAACTTCGTTCAAGAACTGGACTATATATTATAGTACATTCTGAAGTTGAAAAGAGAACGTCAAGTGTAAATATTAATAACATTGAATAATGTTTTCACTCATCTCTCAACTCTCTGTATAGGCCTAGAAGTTATAAGTCTGAAAAAAATCCTTTTTTGAAAATACCATTTTCTACGACAATATTAGTAACATCATTTTTCATAATATTTTATCTACAGTCAAATCTCCTTACCAACAAAACTACCAATCATAAAAATATCAAAGTATATATTGTAAAATATTTTCCAGATATTTTTCAAAGATTAAAATAATCTAGTATCAGTTTTATTTTGAGTTGGGTGCATTTAGGGATGTAATATCGTCAGTATTTCATCCATGTTATAATACTGAGTAATGTCCATTTCGTTCCACACATCGGTTCCGCACAAAGTGCATCTCATAGACCGTGCGTCGCAGGGATTGTCAGCTCTTAGGGGCTGTGACTTCTCCCCCCCCCCTCCCTCCTTCCATTCCCTCCTCCCCACTGTGACTAACCCTAGTCAAAAGCTTCACAAACACGATAGCAGTGATTGTACTATTTTAAAATCGTTAAGGGGTAGTTAAGTGAGAAAGATTTGTGATCATTTTCATGACATTTAATAGACTTACCATGTTTTTGTGTGTTGTTCGTTCCGAGAAAAACGATGTTTTTCTTGTCACTTTGACATCTTTTTATAAAGAAACCGAAAAATCTTCCAGCTGGTAAATTGTTTTCTTCGCTTTTCTACAAAATAATCTCGACAATGATGTGTTACAATGTCTGGCTGTGTAACTCTGGATGATTCTTTACAATATTAAAGTGTGTATAAAAATATAAACTCGAATATAAAATTGTTTAATAAGCCATGAAATTTTATAAATATGGTATTTGCCATATCATTCTCACCGTTTTTTTTTTATCCAATCTTTTGACTCATTTATTCAATGATATTTTTCTATGGTATACAATAACAATTTTTTTCCCAAAAAATCGATAAAATGAACAATAATTCAAGTATTTTATTATGCTCTCGCCGTAAAAAGAGAGTTTCGAATGATACCAAGTTCAAGTATGAATGTATCAATATAATATATGGACGACGTAAACATAACATTTGATCGAATTTCAATTTGATATATACTATATCATTTTCTGACCATCCGAAGAACCACTCACATTTCTTTCAACTTGCAACACTATGTCCATGTAACACCATCACAAAAAAATCCATCAATTCCTAATTTCTGTCAGTATTTTCCTTCTTATTGATTATGAATTAAAAATCTTCAATTCTATATAGACCTAACCCTATCGAGTACAAACAATTCTTGTTTTGAGTAAATTGGTCTCGAGTATCAGCGGATGGCGCATTGACAGTGAGGTCATTTAGCGCAACTTTTATTCTATCATCCAACAAAAATTGACCAAAATTAAAATGTATATATATAACTACATTCGATTCGAAATTCGTCTCTCCACGCTCATCTAATGAAACCCTTGAATTATTCCGTACATATACGTCGTTGATGGGGTCGTTAAACTACAATAACAGCACAATGCTATCAGATAATCTAATATGTTGCCATGATTAATCTCCCCTCTCCGTTTATGCAACCCACCTAACGCCCGTGTCGTGCAACAAGGCTAATAAACAAGGGGCCAATAATCGTCCTGTTAATCGTTTGAATGCGCTGTCCATATTACAGAGTAGGACCATATTATAATGTTGTCATTAGTTACCAACTAGAGGTTGAAATATTTAAATGGCTCTTTGTCAGTGGCGTCATTACATGGATGAATATAATATTGTAATAATATCATTTTGATAGTTTATTATTGGTCCTTGAAAATGGCCGCAGGAATCCGTTATTGATGAGTAAGCTCTCACGCTGTTATTCTCACAATCACATTTTTTGGAATATCAATTTGATTTTAATGATTTTGTTACATTGAGGAAATAAATCAGGTTTATGCTGAAACAGAATTTTGATCAAGTATTGAACAGGATCGTGCGAACGGTTGATATCGAACGTCTGATGCTTTTTGTTGGGTCATATAATGAGAATAATTCATAATAATTTATTTAAAATATACATCAAGTTATAATGCCCTCATGTTCCGATAGGAAATTAGTAATTTTCAAATCATATATATATAGAATATTCGTCAAGAATAACTAATTAGATCGCAGTTTGCATGCATGAGCATGAAAGATGAAGTTGAAAGTAAGTGTTTATATCTTTGTTATACGTATACACTCGCGATCATATCAAATGGTTCAATTCAAAAATTGAAACAAACATTTTGATAAAAACATACTCACATTTAACAGCAATTTTTGTGCAAAAATGGAGTGCGCGCGCATATGCACATTATCTTCTGGTTGTAGGCCTATGGCACAACCTTGCATATATTTTCAGCTATAAATATAAAACCATAATGAAATAATGAAAAATACTGAATATAGTGACTTGAACAGAATGATGTGTACTCTCGATATTTTTTGCAACAGATTTGGATACGTGCTCTCTCCAGTGACGTGTTTTAGAAGAGAGACACCCAAAAGTTTCACCTCAATTTATATCAAACCATTACAATCTATACTGAGACATGAGTGAATCTGTGTCCACAGTCCGCTGAAACGTCATCCAGGAGACCGGGGTTCGATTCATTAAGCAGATCAGGGTTCGATGTACGCTATGCTCGAGTGGTTTTTCATTTTGTCGTTAAACCGAATAAAGAAGTACTTTCTTGATTTTTGATTCATCAAATTAATGTATTCAGGATATGCACTATCATGGATATCATGCCATACATAATATTCAGAAGCCTAAGAATATTTAATGAAAATTAAAAGTATTCTCAAATTTGGTTCAAATTGAACTTTTCAAAATAACTTATGTTCAATTACATAATGGAACGTTACTGATCGGCGTATAGCTTATCAATTGGCCAGTATGTCTATATATTTGTGATATGCATATATTTATATATATAGATATGTAGATATCTATATTTATATATTCATGTGATATTTCTAGTCATTTAGAATTAATCTGATTGAATACGTACAGCTTACCACATCTTGAAGCACACTTGATTGGATTTTATGTTTTGTGACGTCAAAGGGGCGGGAGAGACGAAAGTGGTCAATTGTTCTATACTATACAATATTGTCGGTTTACGCCACTGGATGCCTCTTGGGTATGGCAGCGTGCCATGTGGCCAACAAATTCATTACATCCAAGTGACAATGAATTACCCCTCTTCTCCCCACTCCACTTGAACCCCTACCCCTCGCAAAGCCTGAGAGAATTGAGCTGCTTTGGTTACTGCAACGTACACACACCTCGCTATACACAACTGTGATTAATAAGCGACGAAAGCGAATATAAGCACATCTATGGGGAGTTACAACATTAATTAGATGAGCGTAGCGAAGCTTTCCATTTCACACCCTGAAAAAAAAATGGGCTTCGTTTTTATGATTTTTTTTTTTTTTTTTTGTAATTATGTACGCGGCATACAGGTCAGAGAAATGAATCAATAGACTTGAAACTTTTTCTGAACGTTGGTGTCATACCAGAATAGGTTGGGATTGTTATTCAGAGGAATCGGTCGGAAGGTTTTTTCGGAAAATAATCGGAAAGTTTGGAAAATCCTCATAAGAATAACCCGGAGGAAAAATACTTGGAAAACAAGAATTTTTCAAAAGCTCTCAAATTCTCACAGAATATGAAAAATACTATTATACACCTTTTCAGAGATTTTTACAACAATCGAATAAGAAATAATGAAGAAAACGCAATAAAAGTGGACATTTTATTAAATATTTCGATCAATTGGATTTGCAAAGTGTATATGCGACAGGTTGCAGCACTATAAATATCAACAAGATGCAAGTAAGGTTTTTAAGCGTATGAAGTAATCCAAGGTCCGTAGATGTATATTGAGCTGACAAGTTATTTTTCATTCTAGATTGCCATACTTCTAAGCTCATCTCACAACGCGCATCCCGCGTGTTCCTAGTACACGATTGTATAAAACGGAGTAAATTATATAGGTATTGTTATGTTAAAGCCTAGTTTCACTCCAATTTTTTTCTTGTCATCCAATAAAATTTTGGATCGAAATTCCCTTTTGTCAAATCACAATACGGAATGCCACTGAAATGGGATGCCTCTTGCAGCCCGGAACTATTTTGGGAAAGATGGTTCAACTTCGATAATTTCGGCCGAAAAAGTGTAGAAATATGCTGTTGTAAAATCATAGTGGAAAACGGTGACCGAATTTCGGACCAAAAAACAAAATTCAGAGTGCATGGTGACAAGACTCTACAGGTATTTATATATATATATATATATATATATATATATATATATATATATATATATATATATATATATATATATATATATATATATATATATATGTATATATATATATATATATATATATATATATATATATATATATATATATATATATATATATTATATATATTGGTATATAGTGATATACGTAGGCTTGAATGACTCATATTGTGAGGTAGAGCGTTCTTTGAGCAATTATTAAATCATTCTGAAAAACGACTAGAAGTTGGAACACCAAAAAATTAATTACATGCTTATATATATATATATATATATATATATATATATATATATATATATATATATATATATAAATATATATATATATATATATATATATATATATATATATATATATATATATATATATATATATATATATATATATTGGGAAACAACCTGAGCAAGTGAAGAAGGGGCGGGGCAATCGCTTCGAGTGATTAGTATGTAGGAAACCTGGCACTCCCACCAATATAAACTGATATGGTTGAACAGTCTTATCAAACAATGCGTAATAGAGATGATTATGATGGAACGGATAGGCTTACCTAAATGAGCGTCCCTCGTGTGACGTCACTTTAAGTGACTACTAGTTGAAAGAGGCAGTTTTTCTTGCAAATCAATTATTGTTATTAACCAATTACAATATTAATTGTGTTGCTGATTGAGTTTCTGCTACTATAACGATAATTAGTCAGTGGCGCTAGGTTTATGTTAGCGAAAAAAAAAGTGTGATATATTTTGCCTCACTATATAGGGGATACGATACTATTCATGCTATATTTTCTTCGTCCTGTAGGAATAAAAATAATTCCAGATTGATAATTTTATTACATTAATTACAGTTACTAATAAAATATAATAAATTAAGTAGGAAATAAATAATACAATATGCACATTTCTATGATTATTTTTTGTGCCACAAAAGAGGAACATATGGAACAAACAACTCTTTTCCCTCTAAATTTGTGGTTTCATACCAGAAAGTAGAGCTGAATAGGGTCGGGCAAAGAAAATGAGACCAATTTTGAGATTTTTTGAAAATGTTCATTATTTTCGATAATAATGATACTCTATAGTGGAATGTTTCAGATCTGATTCGATTTTAATCAGTTATTTATCATTCAGTTCTGAAAATGTGTAACTTCCTAGTTCAAGTACAAAAAGTCGTTTATGAGAAGAAATATTTTTAATATTTCCATACCTTCTCGCTCTTCTTACAACGACAACTCTTCTCGCGTCACTTATATATTATAGATAACACCATCTACATACCATCATACCATCATACCAACATCTCTTAGTTATAGACCAATGATATAACAACATTTCCACACTTCATTCACGCATCCATCAACACTACTACTTTATAGCGTTTGCCTGATAACAAGTTGTAAATATCCCAAGTATTTTTCTGTTCACGTAAAGCTTATGCCGGCTCAAATATAAACAACTCATTTTTATGATAATTGCATGAGTAAAGGCTTGTATATAGAAGACGGCCACCTCATAAAATAAATATTAATAAACTTATATCCATTAGAGGTTCCGAACGACCGTCCCCTCCTTCTCACACCACTGGCGCGCGAGTGATTCGCGCCTTTTTCTTTCTTGGTACAAGTTAGGTTATTTAAATCATTCGCTACATTTTCTATCTTTTTCCATCTCTTGTTAGCATGTAATTTCGTTCAGTATAAACACACTTGTCATTCTAAGATTGTGACGTTTACAACAATCAACACTTATTATTAATATTAATACAAAAAGACATCAAAATAGAATAATCGAATATTCGAAGCTCTCGTTTTTAGCACCTTCATGAAGATGAAAGACAAATAGAAGACATAAACCTGAGTGCTTTGCGTAAATAACGAAAAATCCATATAGAAGTAATAAAATAATCATTTCCCATACTACGTTGATTGAGTGAATAAGAGTATCTTTGAAATAGTAACAGTCTATTCTAAATTTAGGTATGCGAAGAAACTCTTTCCGACGTTCAAATTCGTGATGAATATTGTTTGCTTAAAGACCCCACTAACAGCTTGATCATTTGGGGATGGAAATCAGCGGAGGATTAACGAATAATGTTTTGAAAAACACATATTTTGTGCGGGCTTCGAAGTCACACCTAATTTGACTTCGCTTTCTAAAGCTACGCGGGGCGGTAATTCGTAACTGCTGAATATGAGTCACCATGTTTTGAAAAAGCCTTTCTCTTCTCATGATGAGCATTTTGTTTTAACTGTATAATAATAAAATATATCACTTTTCATACAGCGATATATTTTGTCGGGCTAGTTAACTGTATGAATGGAAAAAAATCATCAAAAGTATCTGTGTTTCTCCAATATTTGAATTTTCATCTGTGCGGTGTCTACACATTCACCAGTTCCGATTTTTTGTTTCACACAGAAAGCCCCCAAAAATTGCTATATACCGTTTCGTATAAAAAAACTTCAATAAATCCTCAAAATCTCACCTCACTTTAGACTATCTGTAACATATCTGAGTGTGAGTAAGTGTGTTGAGGGTGAGGGATTGGTTTTGGGTGGCCACCACTGCAATTCTCGTGTCTGTAGTGATGTCATCCCCTATAGAGCATGCGCATTCTGTCTTTAGCCATGTGCTCGGCATTAACCATTCTCTCGTTAGCGTTTATAGCTCCTCTTCGATGACAGAACCCATTAACAAAACTATCACCAATCAACAAACACATCGAAACAACAAACCGTCAACACTGCAGCATACATTGAGACATCCGCTCGAACCTTCAGTATAATTACACAAGTCTGGAAGTTAGTTCACAAGAAAACCGCAACCCTTAGCGCGCGTCAAGATTGTATATAACGTAAACAAAGCGATTTTAATATTTCGTTAAAAAACACGAAACCAGATGTAAACAAAGGAAGAGTTTTAAAGCGAAAACATATTTTATTACGCCAACATTTACACTGATAAGTGGTTTTAATGGTGTGAACATGCACGTCGATAGAGCTATCTATTTTGTGCCATGATTCAGGATTCGTTGACGGATCTAGGAGGCTGAAATGGAGAATGCTAAAATGTTTCAGATTAAAGATGGCGATACTTGAGTGTTTTTTGTTTGTGTTTCTTCGGAGTTGATCAAAGTGTGGCTTCTATTTATCAGCTAAAAATCAGCATCTGGAGCAAAAGATTAGGCCAAGATTAGAAACGGGAATAATACTTTCTTGTGTTCTCTATTGCTTACATGTCTTCGTTGTTTTCGTGATATTTCGACCGGCATAAGAATGGTAATTAGTTTTATAATCAGCGACAGCTAAACTATGTGATGATGAGCGTATTCTTTGTTCCAATTCTACCGAATAATAAATTCGTTGACCAAGAATTAATTAATGGATGGACGTGTTATCATCTCTGGTTACCACTGATATTTTTGTACCGTACCTGAATTGATAACTTGAGCAATTTACACATATTCATTTATATTCAATTCATAGATAGCTTTTCAACTGAAGTTGTAGTTCAAATGTATGGCTAATATATCTCTTTTTCCCTTTTTCCTTTCCCCCCCCCTTTTTATTACGTTGCAATGATGAGAAGGAGACGGTCGTGTAAGAGGTGATAATATTAAGCGAATTCCGCAAAAACCCTGTGATGGTCAACCATGAGAAATCGAACCCGGTCTCCTGAATGTTGGGTCAGACTCACGTAATATCCGTCTTTCATATAATTCATATCTCAGCACTGCGGCTTTATTATTGAAAATTACCATATCCCTCCCCCCCCCCCCCTCCCCCCTCTTCGCCCCAAGGACCCAAGTCGGACCCATGTCCCTGTTCAATATTACCAAGTCGGCATATTTAGCACTCGTGTGCCAAGTGTAGGACCATCCCATATTCCGATCACAGTTTGCTAACAACAGGAGATTGGCCTCATGCAACCCGTGTAGCTTATGTGTGCTGCATGTTGCATAATACATACAGTACAGGACCCAACATGCCGAAGGTCGTATTTAAGTTGGTCAAGTTGGTACTCGGGTCACGTGTATGACGGTCCGGTCAAACAAACAGCCGGTCTTGTTTATATTAGCAATTATGCGAATTTTTAAATCTTCATTGTAGACTTCCTAAACATTTTTATAAGCGTGAACAGTTTTATAATGACCTTTCGCTATATTTTTTGGAAATAATGTCATCTATGATTGTTTAGTACATTTAAAAGTTGATTAATTTACCTTCCACTTAAATCAACAAGCCATCGACGTATAAACATAACCTAGCAAAAACCTAAATCTGAGCCTAAATAACATCACTAAATCGAATCTAGACTTGACCTTGACTAAATATAAACTAATTTGTATCTTACATATCCCAGTAGTACCTCTTCTCATTCTGAACATTTTGAAATTACCCAATACAGATCAACCTAACCTTAGCTTACTCGTAACTTTAACCTTAGCAAAGTTCCGATTGATGCTATTTCCTCGAGTCTTTCCTCCCAGATGATCTTGAAACAACAACCTAAGAGTAATCTATTGTATTAGTCATGAAATAAAAAATTGACAGATCTAGAATAGTCTATTTATTGATCATTATATTTGAGTCAAACATGTTTTGTCAATGTTTTAAAATTGGAATCAAATCTATATTTCATGGCTGAAAAGTATTCTGATTTATAGATTATTAATATATTCTATGGATATTCTGAGACAGACGGATCAGTAATTTAGCGCATTGATTCTTCATTCAGAAGACCCTGGTTCTGTTCCCAGTCGTCGACCATCCTGGGTTCTCCCACTATTGTTATACGTGAATACTGGCCGGGATATTTACTGGAGTACAGGACGTGATCGTTTTTTTCTCGCTGTCCAAAAGCACATAATAAAATAACCAGAACCTAATTCTTCGCATCTTCTCTTCATCTCATGCGTCAATTATCTACGCCAATCCGCGTCGTTAAACCCAATATAAATATCAATAAAAACGTATTGTATGATCTTTAATGATACGAAGACTTATATACAGCTATACAAACGACCAGCACTATAAAACAATATTATATAAAGTATAAACGATCTAAATATTATTATTATTAATAACAAGAGATAATCGTGAGGTAAATTATACTACAACCACATCATAAATGATAAATAATATCCCCATAATGATATAGATGGCTTATTTTCTTAGTCACACACACATATACATTAATAATACCAGTTTTTTTGATGGTCAAAGTCTATAAGCTTTCATCAGCTAATTTATTCGTATATTTTAATCAGCCAATTAGAATGCAATTATTATCACTTCGTGCACAGTATGAATGTATACCTCCTAATGTAACAATGATTACTAGCGTCACGTGACCAATTACATGGCGCCAACGCTAGCGACACTGACTAGCAATGTTAATCAGTGAATTGAATTATTGGTGAGGTGTGACCTGCCTTGGGATGATGAGCGAATACAACAGGATTGGGGCATTGATATGAAGTATAACTTATAAGTGTGTTAGTGTGTGTGTTGAAGGATGTGCACCAACAAAACAACATTGAATATGATATGAAGGAATATATATATATATATATATATATATATATATATATATATATATATATATATATTATATATATATATATATATATATATATATATATATATATATATATATATATATATATATATATAGGCCCTATAAATATATATATATATATATATATATATATTTATATATATATATATATATATATATATATATATATATATATATATATATATACATATATATATATATATATATATATATATACATTTATATATATATATATATATATGTATATATATATATATAAATATATATATATATAAATTTAATTTCGTATTCAATTTCGTTTTGCACATGACTTTCTGTCGAAACGTACAGCACGTGATGTTGATAGGATGGATATTATCATCACTGAAAAATTCCACCTTGTCGGAGAATCGAACCCCAGTCATCTGAGCTAACGAGGCTGGTATCTTCCAATGATATTAATGTGTGTGTAATGGTGCAGATGGAAGTTGAGGGGTAGTGATATGTTCTGCTTATTCAAGAACTCAGTTACCATGTGATGCACTATAGTCATTCACGACCAATTATACACTGATCTCCGGATTAAACCTTATAGAAGTAGGCGGGAATGTGAGTAGATGACTTTCTGTTCTGAACTGAATAGGCCTGTGTTATACCTATGAGAATATTAAAATCTTGTAAATTCATTATATCTTATTATCTTACTTATTAACTTATGAACTTGGTATATTGTGCGTGTAGGCCTACATGGTAATCGTCTCTTACATTACGCATGCATGCTTGGTGCCTCAATGGAGTGAATGCCATTTGGCTGAATATCATTAGTATTCTTCGTTCGCGTTTCGCCATATAATAATGACGTCACTCCATTATGAGTAAGTAGTCAAGATTTAATAAGTAATAAGTTAGAGTAATAATATTTTATGACTTGAAAATAGTATGCGTAGGAATGATTGTATACAGTATGCTACAGAATAAATACATTTTCAGTATCACGTAGTTGGGCTTACTGCTTTGATATATTTAATGGGACAATATTTCAATCTGAAATCTGAAAAGATGAACATAGTTTTAGCTGTAATGAATGCTCTGGTGATTTTATCGCTGTTATGTGAGATACAACTGTGATCACAAGAATAAATTATCGGTACGTTTTCCTTGTTTTTGAACATATCCAAACAAGTAATACTGCGAACTTTTTGAAGTTGTAATTTCATCATTGAATTCATACTATCAGTATAATGGGCACATTTATTCTCACGTTTTCCTCCAAAGAAGTCAGAGTATGCACAATTTTAAATTATACAAAACGAACTGACACTATACACACGTACACTTATGGTCACATAAAATGTTTTTTCGAATTTACATGTATACTTGAATAAATTCTACGCATCGGCAGCAAATTTTTCCAATTTTTTAGTGAGTGGAGTACACCTACTCGTTATTTTACCAATTCCAATGCGTATAATGCCAGTCAATGTTTCATCAGGATATGTTCCAATTTGGCATGTTCGACAACTTTTTGTTACCGCCAGTGTACATATAGGTTTCTCATTCTCTATTATATTCTAACATAATAATAATATATCTCAGTGTGGAAATGGAATATCATCATTGATTCATGATTATAGATATACATACAATAGAAAAAATGTTTGCATTCAATTACGAAGTTAGTCAATTTTCATAATTAATGAGATACATATTCATGTATTTCGAGCTATCGTATATCTTACGATTCATTTTCTAGATTTCTTCTCTTTGATTTTTTAATTCATTTTTTTCAAATATGTGTATGCCAATGATATCATAAATAGCTCACAATCTAAGACTGTAGATTCGGTAATCGAATATTCAATTAAAATAACAATTGATAGCCTCGACTTAATTTCACATTTCCTTTATTGATTTCGGATAAATTAGTAGAATACGAATGAACATGCACTTACAGCAACACTGAGTGTGATCGACTATAATTCCCCTGTACAAAAGAAGGCCAACCATCAACTGATTTTTTTTTCTCAAATACCGGTACATAATCTTGCTGCAACTTTGAAGGTTGAACGCGTTTAGAAAATGTAGTTGCATCTCTTATTGTTAGCCTCGTCATAAAAAATTTGACCCGCTGAAAATACCATATATAGTTATGAATTACAAATACGAATGGAACGATAATATTATTAGTCACACGACACCTTCTTCATTTATGAATGAGTGCAAACATGGTGTATATACTGCAAGTATATAAGTACTAGGCATTTAGGCCCTAAAAGGCATATTAAAAGTGGGAATCAACAATTTGTCATGTTCATCACATATGAACTATTGGAATCACTATTCAGTTGCCGATAGTTCAAACAATGAATGTACAATACTGAGATATATGTTTTGTATATATATATATATATATATATATATATATATATATATATATATATATATATATATATATATATATATAAATAAATATATATATATATATATATATATATATATATATATATATATTTATATATATATATAAATATATATATATATATATATACATATATATATATATATATATATATATATATATATATATATATATATATATATATATATACATATATATATATATATATATATATATAAATATATATATATATATAAATATATATATATATATATATATATATATGTATGTATCATCGGTTCTATTTTCTCATCCTTTATTTTGTGTTTGTTCAATTTATCATCTCGAATTACCTAAAAAAAAAAACGATCTGTGGTAGAACTAGTAGGTATATATAAAGAAAACTTCGGGTCAGTATCACTATATTCATTTTATCGGTATATTATTGCATTATACAAATTGACTATCCAGTATTTTATAATTTATTGTGGTTTAAATAAGAGCCGTAAACGTGTTCAATTGAATAAAGCTATGGAAATATAAATATATAAAATTCAAGTGATAGTCTAGACTCAGACAATATGCAACATGAAACACTTGATCATTTATTATCGTACAATGGTTTTCAAACATACTGCTTCTATTCCATCATTATACGAGAGAAAAAATAAGTTGGTTATAATGAAACGATGAAGTGATATTAGGTGAAAAGCCTAGGCCTTCAGCGGGGCTCGAACCCACGATTCATATTTCAAAACAGTGTCTCAACTGTCTGATCAGTCATATCAACACAAAAACACAACAACATTCATATATCAATAATGTATTAACGAACTCAACATAATGGTACGAGTGGTCGAGTGGCTAGCACACTGAACCGCCATTTAGGAGGCCAGGGTTCGATTCCCGCCATGGTTGACGATCCTGACAGAAGCCTCTCGTGGTTTCCTTATGTTGTTCAGGTCATTACTGGGATGGTTCATTAACAACAGGCACGGCCGACTCCTTCCCACTATCCACAAAAAACACAAAAGCACCTAATAAAATAACCTTCCATCTCATCATCCTATCATCTTACACATCATTCACTGACGCCAATTGATATTGGTCATCTTGGTCGTTGAAACCCAATATAAATTTTAAAAAATAACCCAACATACTCTTTCTACACCTTACACAAACCGGGAAATGCTCTTCTGCCAACAGAATTTAAATGTAGAATAAGATGAAATCTCATGTCTGTACTATATTCGCAGGTGTGGTTTCGGTTTTTTAGCTGGAAATAAAAGGTAGTCATATTTGGTCTATTCCGTGGGTATATTGGCCACTAAGGGAGTCGTAATAAAAGTCACATTGCTAACTCATAACACGTGAGCGGAAAACAGAAGGCCGTGGAATCAAGGAGCTGAATAGGAAGGCCGTGATTCAGGGAACAAGGAGTAACGCCAAAGAGGTGTTATATCTTGAAGACTGGAGAGATGTTTATAGAGGATTCAATAGGTCGTTTGAGTGTTGAACCTGATGATTCTAAATAGTTTTGCGATAGTGTAGGTGCTATCAGTATCACCATAAAATACACTGTTGAGTCAGTGAAAACGGTGAGATAAATGAAACAGAAAATACGTTTTCGATTAGTATGCTCTCATAATTGTTTTGAAATCTATACAAAACTGAATATTTCGAGAAATGAACCGATCTTTGAACATTTTATCGTCGTTTTTGTCATCAATTCAATAATATATTTTGTATCTGAAAAATAATGTCAGCAAATTAGATACACAATTGAGAAAAAAAAGGAAATGTTTTTGTGGAAATCAATTTTTTCTGTGAAGCACAAACAAACTAAAAATGAAAGAACGGATATTTTAGTTACATTTGTATCCGTTAAAAGTTCGAAAAGGGTTAAAATTATATGGTAAAGTTGGATGTCTTGGAATTATCACAATCTCACCCCATGGTTTCAAGACATTGAACCGAAACCAAAACCCCTCAAAAGTATAAATAATAATAACGTCAAATTCAATTATAAAACAGACATCCTGTAACATAACAATTTATAATTTGGTAAACAATGTATAATATAATTTCATCAGTTTCGAATACAATCCTATATATATATATATATATATATATATATATATATATATATATATATATATATATATATATATATATATATATATATCTTTATTAGACCATGTCATGGTATATACATGATTGCCTTTTGACACATAATAATGATCAAATACAAAATCAATGAAGTAGAAAAAACACATGATAATAATAAATCACACATGAATGATTGATAAAAAAAGTAATTTACAATTTGAATCCATTCATTTATTCGTATATATTCAGCTTACCTGAGAATAATCATCACGAATTTTAAGTTAAATTAGTTATATCTACTGACTGAAGTGAAATATACCGTACTCGGTATAATTGTGGGATCGCGCAACTGTAGTCATTGTGACACGTGCGTGGAGAAACTTGAGAGTGACAGGAAGAGACAGGAATAGAACGTATGAAAATAGTATTAATGATGATAGTAAATTGTTTGCTCAAAATATTATTGTGAGTGTAAATTAATATTTTGCTGAAATGACCCACGACTGATGACAGCTATCGCCAATGTTGGATATAATATATACACTGTACACATTCTTTATTGACTACTCTGCATTGTCTATCCACTATGTATATCTACTAAATGTTATTTAAAATACAGTCAATCTGAATAATTGGCATCACCATTTACTCCAGTCCTCTTCAAATGGAATCACCTTGGGTACAACGTCTTTGCGGTGTTTTAGCAACGATTATCACTTTTGTCACGTAAAATCCCAGCTCGAACTTTCTGATCGTTCGTGCCAAGACATACACCGAGACGAACGCTCGGTTCTTCAGTTCAACTCACTTCGGTTAAACTTACGACACTATGGGGAAATAAAAATGCTCGGTGCAAAAGAATGTTTAAAACGACTTTTTGGGGTTAAAAATTGTGAAACACATTTTTGTGTAAGGGATGTTTTTTACCCTCTGCTGTAAGAATGATGACGTAGACTGTTGGAATGAGGGCTAAAATAATGTTTCTCTTTTTTTATATAAAACAGAGCCTTTAGGCGAGAGAGAGAGATGAGAGAGAATGAAGAAAACGTGTTTCTCTGTTGTAGGAGTGTGGCATATTTTTAGTTTTAAAATATGGCTTCCACTTTGTATTGAGTGTGCAGATTGACAATATAGTAGGCATCAGTTGGTCTAGTTTTTCCAGTAGAAAGTGAACCTAATGAAATATGTGATGTTCCAAAGGTAATATGTGCCATCATTTTTGGGGAACTTTTAGATTGATCATTTTACATTTTACCAATGAAGAAATTTGAGAAAATTCGATAAGAATGACAGAAAACTTGAAAAATACATTTCAGAATTGAACAATTTCCATTAGAATATTTTAATTGGTCTGAAAATACAGCGTTAGGGCCTCATTCTTATACGTTGTGACTATCATAAGTGATCATACGTTCAATTTTCTTCTCCATCTGTTATGTTTTATCTGTTCATCTGTTTATGTTCAATATTTATCTCTTGTATTTATGTGTATTTTTGTACAAACAATCTATTTCTTACAAATTTTCTCAACGAGAGTTTACAAACTATTGAAATTGTTCGACACTATACAGTAGTAGGCCTAGCATCGAGTTAGGTGATGACATTATGTTCATGCCAAGTTTGATCAAAATTCGTATCTTCTCTTGACGTAGAGCGCCAACATTTAAAAATCTCTTTTGTTTTGTCACGTATAGGGCCTACAGACGGTTAAATTGAGTCTATACGGTGCTTTCATCCAACTATATTACTCGTAACTATTTCGCTCATAACTTTACGTATGTAACTATGTCATATTTCTGGTTATCAACAATGTACCATTGTTAATAGATTTTGTTCAAGTATTCATCGGCCATTTTGCATTTATATGTCTCTTTTAGTCATGTGTGGTACTACGTCATATTTGATAATCACGTGTCCAAAGTGTTTCACTGCCTTCACGATTACTACCACAGCGTAATTCCCCTACGCTTAGCTATAATTGGATTACGTCATCTGAAATGTTTGGGGGTTGGCAGCTCTTCTATAAACACGGCGTGTCCCGGGGGTGGGTTTAGTTTGGGGGCGGTTGGTCTCGGCTCTTAAGGGATGCTGCGTGATACATGCATAGAGAGTTGATCATCTTTTCATCCCCTAAAGCACTGTAACACAGATGTACACTCAGGGTAAATCAAATCATGGACGATGGAAATAGTGCCAAGACTTTCGACTATTATAGCAGTACAAGACTGTACACACCATGCACATGTCTGCAAGTAGTGCATGCTCTAGACACTGCTTCTGCGGGCTGGCCGATAGCCAATCATAATCAACAGTCTAGCACCCTTGGCGCGCTTTTCATCGGTTTGCATAATTAATTCTCAAAGGCTGAGGGGCTATAGGTGGTGCCATATTGTAGACCCACGTAGCCATTGCAGCCCCAATAGCATTTTTCTTGTTGTTGTTGTTTTTGTTTTTGTTGCTACTACTGATGTTGCTGTTGTTTTTGTCGTCGCTGTTGATGCTGCTATTACTACCGTTGTTGTTGTTTTGGTCGTTGTTATTGAACGCAACCTAAATTAACCTGGATCAACCATAATTCAATTTCATCTAACCAACCCAACTTGACATAATCTAACAAAAAATAATTTATTCTAACCCAAATCTAGCTTGATCTAACCTTATGAAACTAGTTGACTTTTTTATTTTTTCATTTGGAAAACAAAAGTTAAAAACATTACAATTAACTAAATTCACATCGCTTGATCCACAAAGCCTTATAAGGGCTTGACTGTGGCGATAACATAAATAAAATAACTCTATAAAACACACAAAAGATAAGTTAAAAAACAGGAGAAAAAAGGGCAACCTAAAATTACGAAAGAAAGCGAGACATGTGCACTTCATTCTTATATAACAGTTCTAACAAAATACATCAACAGATACACCAAATAGATACACCTATGTCATAGGCCTATTGTGTCACATCATATTACATATTCCACTATATACTAGGGAAATGTCTTCCTCGTTTGCTATCCTTCCAAATCTCCCAAACTCTAATCTAATAACATAATAAAGTGAAATATCACTTCATTATTGTTTACACACTTTTACCCATGCATGTCCGTCGAGTTAACGTATCCGATCGACTGTCCCCACTATCAATTAACCCTATCGATCTGGTGTGTCGATACTTCCACCACGCCATGATATAGTTAAAAGCCTTTTACAAATGGGTCGAGGAGGATGGGGAGGGGGAGGGGGGGGGGTGTAAGTGAGAGCTGATATCATTGCGGGTAAGAATAAGGGTGGGGGGAAGGGGGTCACGGGTAATCGACTTGTAACAAACACCCACCTAATGGGATTATCCCCGGCAATCAAACCATCCATTCACAATTCGACCCCTGCACCCTTCCGGTGACCCCACCTTCCCCCTCCCCTCCTCTCGGAGTACTGTACACCCTCTGATCGGGTCTCCCTATAATATGTAGTTATTGCAACTGACGTTCGTTCATAGAGTAAGACTCGATCTGATAAGTTTATATAGGCGTATAACAATATAATATGCTAATAGCTAATCAATTGAATCAATATCTCTATTAAGAATAAAATTAATACACACATTGTGTATATGGCAATTATTTCAGTGTTACCAAGTTTATCATAATGGTGAATACAAAGACGTCTTGCCAGAATTTGTTATACGATTATGACGTATATAATCATAGACTTTTTTCAAAACGAGGGCCCATTTATTCACAAAGTGCAGCTAGAATCTGTTGAATTTCATCAATTCCTTGAACTTTTTTAATTTTCATATAGCAATAATTACATTTGGAAGAATAGATTGAGGTGTTCTTTACGGTACTTGTCTTCGCTGTGCATTTATAACTGGGAGACCGTAACATTGGCGTTGTTGGATGAGCGATATAGGCATGATTATATGGAAGGTTAGAAGGTGAAAGGTGAAGGCAAGCTCAAGGTGTATAGACCTACCTTGAGCTTGAAACAATTATGTCACTGTCTGCATGTTCTATTTCTTGCTCATTTCATTTGTTTCCTGATTCAATTGGTTATATTCTTTGCTTTTTTTGATAGCTTCAATTGATGAAAAAATTAAATAATGACATTATTTTCTTTCAATTGAACGGCTGATCATATTCACGTGAAACTTTGGAGTTTGGAATGATGTTTATCATTATTATATCTTAAATCCGTGAAAATAGGAATTCATTCATGAGAAAATATTTCTTCATATATTTTTTCCCTATGGATTATTTTCATGAGGGCTTTCAAATTTTGTGAATTATTTTCTCAACAGTGGTCTCACTGATTGCACCTCAAAACTATACAGTATCGAGTTTGATGATGACACATGTGTATTCCAAACTTCAAACTTGATTTGTGCTTCCCTTCGATAAGTAGAGCGCAACAATTAACGGGAAAAAAACAGAAAAAATCCTTCTCTTTCCGAGTAGGCTTATATTCATAGTTGAGTTTCATCTTCAACCATCCAATAAAAGTTTGGAACATAACTTTATTGTTTCCACGCAATTTTTGAACTCAAATTCGTGTTTTCTCACACTATGTATTGTGATAATCTGAATGTTCCGAATTAAATATCATCACTAGACATACCCGTACGTATCAACATTCATATTTGAGGTTATCAGAGTTGCTTAGGACACGAGCGATTGCTGACATAGCTGACACGGCACCTCCACTAATATCATTAAATATCACCAACTTTGACCAACTATTCAAATGTGAGGATTTAAGATATAATAATCATGTAATTCGAACAACACTCGACTATTGAAAATGTATCATCATTCGTTGATGTGATAATTTCGATGAAAAATGCGCTAAATGACCTCGCTGTCGATGCGCCTTAAAACCCTAATGAAATAAGACAAATTCAATATCAACAACCCCATTTTCTTAACAATAATGTTTTTTCAGCTTTCTATATCAATATCGATAGGCCTATAACTGTTGTATATTTGATCACACCAGATCTCTGATCATCTCTCGTTCATTCAATGAGTCGGTATGACATATTTATCTCACTACATTTGGGCAATCATTTATAAAAAGTCACATGTAAATACGTTACACAAATATTCATGAGACAAATACATGGAAATTTATAAATGAGCAACTATTTCTTCGTGCATAATTTTCATCAGACCGTGAACTTATATTAGTATAGTGTACAACAGAAGGGAAAAACCTGATTGACTGCAATTTTTTTTAGAGATATCATATCCATTGTGAAAAATAATCAACAATATTTCAAACTTGGTTATATTCCTGTATTTTTAAAGTGCAAAAATGGAATATTCTCACATTTCTCAAATATACCAACCACTCAATGATACACACACACATATATATATTATATATATATAAATATATATATATATATATATATATATATATATATATATATATATATATATATGTATATATATATATATATATATATATATATATATATATATATATATATATATATATATATATATATATATATGTGTTTGTGTAAGTTTTCACAAGGTATTAAATTATCAATAGTAAAGTTTTCGGACACACTTGTGTTATCTATGTGATACATTTTACATTTTATTTTGTAATACATAATAAAATGTATTACATAGATAACACAAGTGTGTCCGAAAACTTTACCATTAATAATATATATATATATATATATATATATATATATATATATATATATATATATATATATATATATATATATATATATATATATGAAAAGACCCCTGGCCTGGACATAGGCCTGCTAGACATAGGCCGCTATACAATACAGCAGTGCGTACAGCGCGAAATAGCTTGTGTATTATGCGTAACCCTTGCAGCATCCATCAACAATTCCCCGACGTACGATTAGCGTTTCTGTTGCAGATAATCATGATAACCCCACCATATTATATGCCACTCCTACACGATAGGCAATTTGCACTACACGCCCATTCATCTCCTGTAATAGGGGTGCGGATAGTCGTCTACAATTTACGGGCGATCCATAGACTATGGACGGGTATTCTTTGGTCTATGGTCGAACTTGCATGCATACATTTTTCTCATACATAATGACATATATACATCATTATGTATGAAAAAAATGTATGCGTGCAAGTTCGACCATATCTTATGAAATGAGACATTATAGAAAAGTATCAAAGTCAAACCAGAAATATAATAGTTGGTGTTACCGCCGATCTTAGAGATGGCGATGAGAGACCAGTGGACTGTATTCGGATGCCGACTTGGCATTAATAATCAGGCGAGCATAATCCAAACTCGGATTATGCCTCACCCCAAAACGATACGTATTTGGTCTACGTCGACTTGACGTTGTTATTGACCAAATCAAAGAATAAATAGAAAGCGAAACAAAATAGATCAAACCTGAATGGTGTCCCCGCACACCATTCGAATAAACAAGAAACAAAAGCTTGAGAGAAAACAAAACAACCAACTTCGTAAATGATAAAGACCAAAACAATGTGAAGAATTAGAAACAAGAAAGTATGGAAAGAGGTCCTATTAACGACTCAAGAAGAACGAAAAATAGAGAAACAACAACTGCGTACATGCGAAATAATGTACAGTACGTCCGAACTCTAACAAAGTAGAGAAGGACGGGAGATGCTCACACAACAAGAGCTGGTCGAGAATATGACCGAATTCACCCACTTGACGAGCGACTAAGAGACGTCCGAACTGAATCGAGTATGGACAAGAACTGAATACTCGACGAGAGCCGTTTCGAGACGTCCGGTCTGAATCGAGAATGGAAAAGAACTGAACAGGCGAGACCACCTACCAAAGACGCAACGCGAAAGGCGAGCTGTGATTGGACGCACACATGGCGTGACAACCCACCAGCCAACCAGCAATGAGAAAGGAAGGTCGACTGCTTGCATGTATAAACAACATTCCATGACGTGAACGAATGATTTCATGTTCAAATGACAAACTAGGGAAAACGAGCTAGCTGGTCTCAAAAGACCGGCGTTAACATACCGCCCACCAAAATGAACATTTTAAAGCTGAGGTAAACGATACGGAAAATAAGGAACATGAAATTAGAACAGCAAACTGTTCGTAAGAAGCCTTGTAACTTCATAGGCAACGTGAGCATGAGATTTTCACCGAGTAATTGGATTGCTTCCCAATTGGATCGGAGAACAGCAAAGAAATCGCACATGATCCGAGCGATTCATTGAGGAGAAAACGCAACCATTTTATTCAATGGTCGCTGACTTTTCAAAAAAAATGAAAAAAGAGAGAACACCAAGAAAGTTAACATGAAGAAATGATCAAAGCACCAATGCGTGCTTTGAACAGAAAGAATACACGAATGAATGCAAATCTGCCATTGGAGGCTGCATAGGCTTTGCGCGAAACTTGTGGCGAGTAATGCACTGGTGTATGCGCTGCCTCAACAAACCGCGCAGAGAAACGATCCAGTAACGCTGCTGTATCAGCGCCTGTACCGTTCTCGGGCCGGAATGTAGCGATGTTCGGTGGAAGGCATCGCAAATGAGAGATGCGAGGTGAGCTTCTTTGGGGAGTAGGATTGGGTACCGAGCCTCTTCAGGAAGAGAAGAGTGACGCAATCTTCCGCCCACCTTGAGTAAGCCCGAGGGTTCGAGAAAAGGTTTCAGCGAAGCAATCCGGGATAGAACCTGTCCCTGTTTGGCAAGTTGGCTGATCTCGGTTGCATAAAAGTGGTTTTGAGTGACTCTTATGATCAGTTCAAGAGCGTCTTGCAGCTCCACAGGTTTTAAAGAACCCGTAGGAGGGAGAATCTTGGATCGTTTCGCCAATAAGAGACGGGCAAATCGAACTACATACCCAAAGACCCGTTGTGCTTTGAGAAGTGTGGAAAACTTTCGAAAATTCACCAGGAGAGGATCTACTTTGACCGTTGTGGCCAAAGTGACCATGGAAGGCTTAATGTCTGGCAATTCAGACAATAAATCAGTGGAAGGCACAGAGATAGGTCACAGAGCATGGGGACTCCTGAGAAAAGAAGGACCCGAGAGGTACAACGGGTAATCCATGAGCTGAGAAGGCAGTATTCCACGAGAAGCGCAGTCAGCGGGATTTTCTTCGGAATCCACGTGTGCCCAATTGGTAGGAGTGGAGTTGTCGAGTATCTCCACTACTCGGTTGGCGACGAATGTCTTCAGTCGATGTGGAGGGGTGGCAAGCCACGCGAGCACAATAGTCGAATCAGTGTAGAGGGTTACTGACTCCACGACAAGAGTGCTGAGTGAGGGAAGAGTATCTTTCAGCACACGCGTTAGAAGCAAAGCAGCAGAAAGTTCAAGCTTAGGGATGGTCAAGGGTTTGACCGGGGAAACTTTACTCCTTGCTCGCAACAAACTAATATGCGAAGTTGCATGATTCGTTGTGTGAAGGTAAAGTATCGCAGCGTAGGCCTTCTCGGAGGCATCACAAAAGCCTACAAGTCGATGTATGCCTTGTGAAGCAGGAAATGCGCGTGGAACTCGGAAGTTCGAGAGAAGACAGATCTCGGCTACCGCGTCCAACCACCTTTGAGCAAGAAGCGGTGGTAAAACGTCGTCCCACTGCACCCGCGATAACCAAAGTTGCTGAAGAAAAATCTTCATCCAGCATACGAGCGGGGTGAGGAATCCCAAAGGATCAAAAATGCGCGCAATGTACGACAAGACCGTGCGCTTCGTTACCACGCCTTCGAATGGTAAGGTGTGGAATGAGAAATCATCCGATCGGGGATCCCAGAACAGACCAAGGATCTTGATGCCCTGATCGTCATCCGAAAACACGACTGGAGTCTCTAGATGATCCTCCGGAAGTGCACTCAATGCTTCTGGGAGGTTACTGGCCCACTTTCGGAGTTCGAAACCTCCACTAGCTAGAATAGCCTGTAATTCCGATTGAAGAATGCGAGCTTGAGCGACGTCTGCTGCGCCAGACACGATGTCATCCACGTAGATGTGAGATATCAAAGCACGCGAAGCATTGGGGAAAGGAGCCCCTTCGTCGTGCACGAGCTGCTTCAGCACTCGTTGAGCAAGAAAAGCTGACGGTACGAGCCCATACGTGACCGTGTTGAGCTCATATTCTTTTACTGGAGAGTCTGCATTGGGTCGCCAAAATATGTGCTGATATTTGCGGTCAGATGGTTGGGCCAGAATCTGACGATACATCTGACGAATGTCAGCACAAATTGCGATGGGATGAGAACGAAATCGGGTTAAAACGCCCGGGAGTTCGCTCTGAAGCTTGGGACCACTGAGTAACAGCTGATTCAAAGAGGCGCCTCTCTCATCTGGAGAAGAGGCGTTAAATACCACTCTCAGCTTCGTGCTGGAGCTGGTAATCTTGTGCACACAATGATGCGGAATCACGTAGTTCGAAGAGGTGCTTGCAAGTTGCATGTGGTTCGATTGAATATAGTCTTGCATGAATGCTTGATACGCAGCATCATGCTGAGGATTGCGTTTCAGTCGCCGCTCCAGACTCAAATAATTCTGGAGGGCGGCCTCACGATTATATCCGAGAGGAGAGGATGTGTTCTTGAAAGGGAGTGCTACCGAATAGCGTCCGGAAGGGTTCCGTGAGTGCGTAGATAGAAAATGCTCCTCACAAAGTTCATCGTCCGGATCAACTTGAAGAGGACGTGAAACTTCTTCCGATTCCCAAAACAATCGAAGAGTACGATCCAATGGAGAACCAGTGCAAGCAAGCAGAGAGAGCGGAGGCTGGAACTCGGCATCCAAACACCGAATAGGACCCAAAACCACCCAGCCGAAGACCGTGTTTATGGCAGATGGACTGCCACTCATCACAATATCACCTGACTTTTCAAGAATATCAGGGTATAAATCGGCGCCGATCAAAAAGTCGATCTGATCGGGCACATGAAAGCGGTCGTCGGCAAGAGAGAGACAGCGATAACGTTCAAACACCTCAAGCGGAACGGTGGTGGTTGGAAGTTGACTCGCTATCGCAGGCATAACGTAGGCTTGTACGCTGAGAGAGGTTGCAGGGGTGAACCGGGAAGCGATGCTGCATTGAACAGTCCCGATTACCCGAGCACTAACGTGACCAATACCAGAGAGTTCGGAATGACAAGGATTGATTTTCAATCCTAGCTTCTGAAGGAACGAGTGAGTGAGAACAGAGATTTGTGAACCACAGTCGATAACCGCACGGATAGGTTGCAGTTGACCGTGAGAGTCGCGGATCAAGGCGCGAACAGTGCCCAACAGAGCTGTGGGTAGCACTGGCTTGCTTGTCTTGACTTGACAAGCGAGAGTTTGAGGATGAGGCGAGGTGGTCTCCGGAGGAGAAGAGACTTCGGTTGCTATTGTGTCACGAGTCAAGGGGTTGATTCGTGCAGTGTGTAACAGCGAATGATGTTTGTTACTGTGACAAGTACCGCAAACACTCTTAGAGGTGCATTGCGGTCTGAGATGAGCGCCCATGCAGTTGAAGCAGCGTTGTAGGCGACGTAATGTGTTGTATTTGTCGTCAACGGACTGTTGCCGAAATACGGAACACGAGTATAGAGTATGCTCCCCTTTGCAGACTGGACACGAAGATTGTTTCGTGGTCGAGCTTGCTGATTTGCTCTGCTCGCGAGATTTAAAGCTGACGGGCGGAGGATTCGCAACCAACAACGAATTGATTCGCTTTGTGGAAGGCGGAATAGCTTTTGAAGAGCTAGCTGCTTGTTTGTCGAGACCACACAATTCCATCGTCCTGGACTGCTCTTCAATGAATTTGATCAACGACGCGTAGCTAGGAGTGCTGTGCGAAGAATGTTTCTGTTCGAAAGCCTTGCGCGTTGATGTGTCGAGATTTGTCAGTGCTAACGTGAAAAGCAGAAAATCTGACAAATCTTCGATATTCAGAGCTTTCAACGCTTCAATCGAAGTTTTGTGAACTTTCAGAAATGATTGCAGCCCAGAATGTGAATTGGTTTTGAGAGGCGTAAATTCTAAAACCTGTTGAACATACGTGGTGGCTAACAACCGAGGGTTATGATACCGACTGACAAGAGCATCCAATGCCACAGAATAATTGGCTTCCGTAATCGGAAACCCGGAGACGACAGACAAGGCGTTGTCTTTGAGGGTGGTCCTCAAATAGTGGAATTTCTGAACTTGATTCAGGTCGTTGTTCTCGTCGACGAGAGATTTAAATAGCGAATAGTATTCCGTCCATCGAGTAATATCACCAGAGAATGCCGGCAACGCAATTGTCGGCAATGAGATGGCTTGAAAACCATTTTGATTTGGCGGCGGAGGCGGAGTAGGCGTCGTCGCGGCAACGGCGGCGAGATACAGATCATGAGTCGCATACAGCATTTCCTCGAAGCTGGCTTCAATAGCGTCGACCGGCAAAGCATCGACGCCTTCGTCAAGCTGAGCGTTCAAAGCTATTACTTCGTTTTGAATGGCCTCAAAGTTGTCTTTCAAAACGGCAAGTTGGTCATAGCGAGGCTTGCACAACAAAGCTTTGGCACTATCAAGCGTTTTAAATGCGTCGTAAGAGCGTTGTAATGAAGCGAATATCCGCTCTCGCTTTGCCGTGAGCACTGCCTGTTGCTTTGCGATTTTAGACGCCATTGTAGCGAATGAATAAATTGCAAATGCAAAAACACGAAACTAAAACAAGGACCAAAAACTAATGATATGAAATATCACGGAGAAATACGGCCGAAATGCACAGAAAAAGAACAATGCAAAATTCAAAAATTGAATGTCTATAAAACAAGTTGAATCAATTGTTGATAACTCGCAAACAAACAGAATAAATTATTGCACCGTGGAAACCCAATTATGTGGAAGCCGATTCAGTGCGGAGGACAAAGAAGTCACCCATGCGATGCCTGATCGCGGGTGCTGCCACGAATGACTGTGGAATCCGGAGGTGGACTCCGCGTGGTGCAAAGAAAGGAATCCACAAATGGATTCCAACAAGTAAAAGCAATTGGAATCCGGAGATGGACTCCGCGTGGTGAAAAGAATGGAATTCACAAATGGATTCCAACAAGAGAACGAAATAAGAATCCGGAGATGGATTCCGCCTCACGAATGACGAGAAATTGGAACCAAAAATAATCTTTGGCTCACAGGGACCAAAATGTTACCGCCGATCTTAGAGATGGCGATGAGAGACCAGTGGACTGTATTCGGATGCCGACTTGGCATTAATAATCAGGCGAGCATAATCCAAACTCGGATTATGCCTCACCCCAAAACGATACGTATTTGGTCTACGTCGACTTGACGTTGTTATTGACCAAATCAAAGAATAAATAGAAAGCGAAACAAAATAGATCAAACCTGAATGGTGTCCCCGCACACCATTCGAATAAACAAGAAACAAAAGCTTGAGAGAAAACAAAACAACCAACTTCGTAAATGATAAAGACCAAAACAATGTGAAGAATTAGAAACAAGAAAGTATGGAAAGAGGTCCTATTAACGACTCAAGAAGAACGAAAAATAGAGAAACAACAACTGCGTACATGCGAAATAATGTACAGTACGTCCGAACTCTAACAAAGTAGAGAAGGACGGGAGATGCTCACACAACAAGAGCTGGTCGAGAATATGACCGAATTCACCCACTTGACGAGCGACTAAGAGACGTCCGAACTGAATCGAGTATGGACAAGAACTGAATACTCGACGAGAGCCGTTTCGAGACGTCCGGTCTGAATCGAGAATGGAAAAGAACTGAACAGGCGAGACCACCTACCAAAGACGCAACGCGAAAGGCGAGCTGTGATTGGACGCACACATGGCGTGACAACCCACCAGCCAACCAGCAATGAGAAAGGAAGGTCGACTGCTTGCATGTATAAACAACATTCCATGACGTGAACGAATGATTTCATGTTCAAATGACAAACTAGGGAAAACGAGCTAGCTGGTCTCAAAAGACCGGCGTTAACAGTTGGAATAGATTCGTTATCTTGACTCAATCATTTTTCTGAATATCGATATGATTTAAATGTAATCATTTATAAATACAAATACAATGTATGTTTAATACAATGTACTTTATTTGCCTACTCGATTTTTACATTCTAAAATAGTTCTTGATAAAATATAAGGCACGTCAAAAATATAATAAAAACTAGCATAATATAAACTCAAACTGAACTATATGTATGGGATTTACAAATGAAAAGAAAAGAACATTCATACACAACATTCTGTACATTGGGCATATTGGGTTGAACGACGCATTATAATGATGAATAAGATATATATTGCCGTCAGTGAGATGATGGGATGGTGAGATGAAGTTTTCTTAGATAATGGGAAGATTAGTGAGAAGAAAACGGTCGTGACCTACATTGTGATCACACGAAGCGAGCGCGAGAGATACTGAACTGCATGTGATGGTAATAAAAATGATTGAAATGAACTCATCCTATATGCAATAGATGAAAGACTCTAGATGTAACACGTTTCCACGTGAGATGAGATCAATCCGTATTCATCTCATAACAATATTTTTTTTTTTTTAGCAGTTGAATTGATTCACCAATCAAGATTTTCGTCAACATGGACTTCAAAGGAATATAGTTACTCAAATTTTCATTTTCGAATTACTCATTGGATTTCATTACTCATTGAATAATATCAAATTTTCCATCATATTCTATGAAATATTATTAGAATCAGGAATTAATTTTAATCATCAACGCATTAGTTATCATATTATATTATGATGAATATTTTTTGTCATAGAAAAGGCTATGAAGAGAAAAATATGTGCTGTTGAAATCTCAGTCAATTGAGTGAAATATCAGAATATATATATATATATATATATATATATATATATATATATATATAAATATATATATATATATATATAAATATATATATATATATATATTTATATATATATATAAGTTATATTATATATCACTTTTTTCGTGAAAACTTTCGAAGGGCATAAAACTGAAATAAACCAGACACAGCTGTTATACAATGAAAATGGTATACATAGCATTCGCACAACTTCTTGAATGTATCTGTGAAAAATGACCATGTTGGGGTACATGAATAGTAATCTGTATGCATACCATTTCCAAACAATCAATAGAACCTGCGTAAATTTTGATATCTTGAACTGTGATATTTCTTCAAATTGGCACCCATTCTTCTCATCTCAATGACATCCAAACTGAAAAAAGATTTGAAATATGAGAGCCTAGAATTGAGACGCACAACAAATATCTAGATTGCAGTGAAACATGAAGTTTTAGTGATAACGATCTTCCAACACAAACTTTGAATATCACTCAAGCTATCAGTATTTCAATTGACGACTCGAAATAGGCGTGGCTTCACCAGTTGGCCAGTTGTATCTATATCATTTGTGGTCATTTGAAGATACCACGAGATTGAATATTTGAATTGAATTTCACTACAGTTCTAACAGCCCTGTTGATTGGACGGTATGATTTGTGACGTCATGGGGCGGAGACTGCGAGTCGTCAATTGGCAAATAGAATGCATATTCGAGCTCTATTGCTCCCAAAACAGTATATCGGAGAGTATTCAAACATCATTGTGGAATACCGATCTCACCAACAACTGACTTATTTTGTAAAAAGTAGACGTTTCCCATCAGATCCCAGGCGACATATGCGCATTACTTACTTAATGACCTTTGTGGAAGCTAGACTGGAATAAAGGTCCGACACTCAATCACAATTACTCTTCACAGCGGGCGACACAAGACACTCGAGATTTGAGCACTGCCACTGTTCTTAACCCGACTATATGTCCATCTCACTCTCACCATGTAGCTTTAGATGCGAGACTGAGTGAGAGATCAGAGTCGATCTTAGAGCCAGGAAAAGAGTCAAGCAAGACAATTAATCATCGTGGAAATGACATTAAAATAATGAAAACTGTTCATTATAAATCAGGTGGCAAGGTTAAGAAAGGTTAACTAACTTCTTTGGACACACATGTATTTGATTATATTAAAATAACATTTGATATTGGAAAGGATCATCAATTTGTTAAACTAAGAAACGTGATTCTAATCTAACTGTCTTATGATTCAAGTAACGAGAATTAATTGTATTGAAGTTGCTAACGATTCATTTAATCTAGTCGTATATTCTATACATTTGAACAATTTATATTCACATTTCACACTATATACAATCTCTGATTCTATATCTTACTTTGACTGGTAATAATAATATCTTCATACTTATATATATACTGTTTTCATCATTATGTTGTGAACGAGAAATAGAAGCCGGCCGTTTTAATCAGAGGCACTGCTTTGGAATCTGAAGTCGAACGGACGTGTGTTCGAGTCTCGCTTTAGGAGTGGGTTCTTGCATGTGAACGCCCAACTTTGTCTGATTCACACCCAGTCAATAGTACCCCCATGGCCCTCATTATCCTACGACTTGGACAGTATTAAAGCATGTCTTTTGATAAACATTGTTCATGGAAAACATTAAAAAATTCTCAAAAAGTCACCCAAAAGTGTCAATTACGTAAGGATGAGCAGAAAAGGCAGGAGCATGTAATTTTATCTAACAGTAATTCATTACTATTTCCCGAAGTATAACGTGTCAGCAATGTGGGCAACTTTTCTGGGTTATTTCGAACAGAGAGAGAATTGTTAGGCCTACTAATTTTTCCCCACGATTGATAACTATCAAGTAATTTCCAGCTGAAATTCTTCAGGGTTCACTTAAATGACCGTCCTAATTATCTAATCACAGTTTGAAACTGATAACCCCTACTTAATGCCTATAAACTTAACTAATCTGTCCAACTTTAATGTGCCTAACCCTTGACCCTGCATACAGTGGTGAAAGGTACATATCATAAAAAATATAGACATATTATGATTGTACATTGTACAACAAAAATGATAGTAAAAATAATATCCTATTTCTTACAACAATAGTCGAGTTAGGGGGTGGTTATAACCAAACTCGTGGACAAATCGCTGACGATGCGTTGTGCTTGCACAACACCTCCTCGCCATCTTCACTATCCACCAGTTACACTCTCACTAGCAAGTCTTCATCCTTCACTCTCTTCCACGATTCTCTTTATTCTTCATCCATCATACCCGATCATCTCTACCTATTTCTTCCTTGGTCTTCTACTTGACCTTTTCACAATTTTTATACAAATTGTATACAATTTCTGAAATTAATCCCATTTCAAATATATATATATATATATATATATATATATATATATATATATATATATATATATATATATATATATATTAATATATATTTCTTCCAGATAATGTATCCATTAAGAATGAAAATGATCAACAGGTATAATTAATTGATCAACAACAACGAAGGCAGTGAGAGGGACTTAACTTCCTTTCCATGTGTTTAGGTTTTGATCACCTTTTGAACAAACATCGCTCAACAAAGTGCTGTCGCAAATCATCAGACGTTTTGTTTTTAAATATGTATTACTTATTGGATGTTTCAGAAGTCACCCCTGACCCCACGCCACTATATAATCTTCTTCAGGTTTACATAATATATTATCAATAGCAATATTACGTCAACATTTTCAAAAGAGAAAAAACATCGTTAATTAGTTTATATGTGTCAAAGGTTAAATAATTTACAACATTCAAAATATTATTTAAGAAGAGGTTATACGATTTATTTAGTATAGAGTTCAGGTCAAACCACGATAAGAAAGTCATTAATATGAAGTTAACGATACATAAGAACTATTAATAGACATAATGTATGATGCATTACTATTTATGTTGAACATATCAGTTTGTAAGACATGTATCACAATTTCCACAATTACAAAAAAAAGACGCGCGGTCGAGTGGTCAAGTGACCATCACACTGAACCGTCATTCCACAGTTTGATTACCGCCATGGCCAACTATCCTGATAGAAGTTTTCCGTGATTTGTATCTGTCGTTTAGGTCAATACTGGGATAGTTTCTTAACAACAGGCCACGACCGACTCCTCCCCACTTTCTCCAGATGCGCCTAATTGAATAACCTTCCATCTCATCATTCCATCATCTCATACCGGTACATCATTCACCGACACCGGTAAATCGTGGTAATCAGTACAGTGCGTCGTTAAACTCAATATAAATGAGTGAAAAAAGAAATAATAGAATATATTATTGAAGATTGATATGATGAAGTTTAAACGAGAATTATCTCATCATATAGTTATAGAAAATTGCATAAATCAAATGTGGATCTATTAATATTTGATTTACTATACTTATTGATATTGGGTTTAACGACGCACTGTAATAATAAGTATAAGATCAATGGCGTCGGATGAATGATTTATGAGACGAAGGTTTCTCAAGAAGTGGGATAGGGAGAAGAAAACGGTCGAGGTTTATGTTGTGGGAACCATCTCGACGTTCACTTATCTGGGCTACTGTGGGAAACCACGGAGAACCTCTGTAAAGACGGTCAGTGACGGAGATCGAACTAACGCCTGACCTATACCCCCAACTCCCATACACATGAGCAAGCGAATTACCAAAGTGCTAACAATGCAATTTTTCATTAAAAATTCCTTTTGTCATTATATATTGTATGGTGATTGAAATGAATATAGGTCAACCTACAACTGGAATAATCTGTGATTATGAGTAAACTTATATGTTATATTAGTTAGGTGTTTTTTCACCAACATCGAAACTTGATACACAATCATTGTTACCCAATTAAGGCCATGGTTGGAAGGTATATGATCGTTTGGACAACACAAGGGTGAACTAACCACCCCATTTTGATCATTCTATATATTATAAATGATAATACGGAGAACAGATTGAATGCCACCCACTGTATACACTCATTATCAAACATATTTTTTGTTTTATAAACTCTAACAAATATGTATCTACAAATTCCTCCCATTTGTGATTGAATTCGTCTGAATAAAAAAATCTTGTTATCACACTTCACATTGAATGATATTAAAAAATTGACGTAAATAAATTGGCGTCATTACATGAAATGGAATGTAAAAATGTCCAATTTGAAAATTGAACTGTAGACACTAATATTTCAATATTCTGTTCATCAATATTTTTTCAGTTCAGCTCAAATCAGATTATTTGATAATTCAGCTCCGCGTACTACAAGTCAACATTATTATTGAAACAATTACATGGTATTGTATGAATTTGATTACTGTATTAATTGTTGACAGCTTGATGAATATGTATTTGTCTATAATATTTTATTTCAGTGTCAATTGAAGACTATAGTGATGGTGTGATTTATTAATGGACAACACCATTCTATGAAACTTGATGAAATACCCTGATTGTTAATTCTAGAAAATTTCACTGAGGCCCGGTATTACCAAGTCCAGTTAGCCTTTATCTGACAGTTCAAACTTGTTATCACCATGGTTACCTATGCTATTTGTTTTCACCAACTCTCAGATAAATACCAACTGGCCGTGGTAATACTGAGCCTGAATAAACAGCCCACTTGATGAGATGTTATGCGTAACGTCAGGGGAGAAATAAAACGAATGTGATCAATTAGACTACACAATAAAAATATATGAATAGAAAATGACAACTTATAAACGATATGCAAGAAAGATAAAGATACAAGAGACGAATAGTATTGTGAAAGTTGTGAAAGAAAGAGAAGTTATCGTATCTCCTACTTATGATAATAATAATATTATGTATCATTATGTAATACATATTACGTTTATTCATTTGTTTATTGTTTGACACCTTGAAAGGACTTCTTTAACTTTCTCGTTACGTCTTGATGAAAAAAATCGATTCTAAATAAGAATAAAAACGATCAGACAATTTGCTTCCGTGGTTGTCAATGATGCGGATGTGATTGCATTTATGCATGCGTGCCATGCAATGCACATGTGCATCCTACGGACATATTAAAATGCATTTATGTATCATTTTCACTTGCATTGTAGGTTTGCATTGTAGTACATGTGCATCCTACGGACATATTTAAATGCATTTATGTTTCATTTTCACTTGCATTGTGGGTGTGGTAGAATAGTCACGATTCTGATATAATAAATCATCTGTCACTCGTTTTGAACCGAATGAAAGACACTCAGAAGATCCGTGTTTGATTCCCCTCGAGGTCCACCAACCTGACAGGGATTTTGACTAGTTTTCTTCAGTATAGTTGAGTGACGATGGTCGTAAATATTCTAAAAATGTAACAAAATAACATTTCTTCTAGTATTATCCCAGCCTCTCAGTCATCATTTACCCACGCCAAGTAATCACATTGCGTCGTTAAACCAAACAGAAGTAAAATAACAATGATAGGTCAACTCACACAGAAAATGATGAAAAGTAGAACTGCTCTATCTTCAGGGGTATCAGATCATAGCAGGATGCCAGCCAACTTATGCGTTCGAAGCTAAGTGTTAGGGGTGGGTTTGAGACCCCAAAAGGCAAAGGTTTTGCTAACGTCATTCATCGAAGACTTTGAAGTATATAATAATTGTTTCATGAGAGTATTTGAATAATTCAACTTCAAAAATATATGAACCAATGAATATAAATAGTTGAGATTATTAATTAAATAAATAATGAATATTCATTATTATCTCTCCTTATGATGATGATTATTTTATTTTATTTCATCGTCTTGAATAAAATGAGATGAAATGATAATGAGTGTTCAAAAACAGGTCATAACATATATTTTAACCTCTTTTTAATCTATACAATTACATAACAGTTCTGCTTGAAAATACATATTGTTTTACAGAAGTACATCCCACATTTCCGGTGACTGCTTTTTCAATTTCACGATGTCTTTTAACTGAGTCAAATCAAGACGCATGCTAGACGTTATGATTATTGACAATTTGATTAATGATTTAAAAACTCGGCAATTCCTAGAAGTCCTTTTTTCAAATATGATTATAATAGTACGGTATTTTAAGGATTTTCCATATGCATTTTTCATGTTTTTATAATTTGTATTGGTATACCATCATTTATAATTTGAAAATCTCAACTACCTCATTTTTCTAATAATCGTGAACAGTATAGGCCCAATGAATTATCAACGTCCTATACAGCTGTTCCACGTCGAGGTTACTTTTCACCTTTTAGGAAACCTTCGGCTTCAGCACGCTTATTTTTCACGATCTACGTTTTATTACTTCAAGTAACATGGAACAGTAACAAGAAACATGTAAATATGTGTTCAACTTCTTTTTCGATATTTCAGTTTTTTAATAGTATGTTTGTTCATCTGATTTTGAATTTCTATAATGGCATACAATTAGTAAAGTAGTTTCTCTGTATTATATATGGTTTGTGTATATAGTATCACTTATGTCGTGAAACCATTGGTGAAACGGACCACCGTGTGAATTTCATTAATTATAATATCTTTCTCTTGTGAAGATGTACTTGTATGAGAGATCTGTAAAGTCACTTCTAATTTCCATTTTTCTCATTCGAACAGTGTTTGGCAAATGATGGTCAGATAGATAGATAGATAGATATTTATTCCATTAATCAACATACAAATAATACATAATATCAATGACGCAATTACACCATGTGTGTGATGAGAGGATCACACAAGTTTTGGAACATAACATTCGAATATAAGTAAAGTAAAAAAGAAAAACTGAATAGGCCATGTTAGGTTCTACAGATGAATACCTCCACATAATGTGAATGACAAGAATTAAGTTTCAGTTCAGATGAGGATTGATTCAGATAAGAATTGTTTCAATTCAGAATTGAGATAAAAGCCAGAGAGCATCCTCCTCTATTTCAATTTTTCTCCACCGAATATTCAAATTACAAGAACATGTTTTGTTGAACTTTCATTCAGTACAAAAAGATTTGATGACAGTGAAATATTGAATTGACCGTTTTCCTCCAGCCTTACTTTTCCTCGTGATTTTTCCAATTCAAATTACGATAATAAGCTGTTCTCGTTCACAAAAATGCCATTACAATATAAAAAAGGTTCAATCAGAATACCTTCAAGATGTGGTAAACGTAAGAATAATTCAACCATTCCATCAAATAATTTCCGAACCTTATATTAATTCAACTGTATACTTGTGAATATGTTAGGATCCAAGGTAAATAAGTTCAATTCACAACATTTTGAAGATATCAAAGTTATTTGTGTTTCTCTAATATAATAGAAGGGTTCCCACGAGCTTGATTTCGAAGGATTTCGATATAGATTATCATGAAATGTCAACAATGATACGATATTAATGATTACATCAAAAGATTCTAAGAATAATTTTCGAAAATATTATTGATGCAAGTCTAATTTTACTATGATGAAGGCCTATGTGGAACGATCAAATGTGAAGTACATCAAAAGCAAATATTTTGTATCAATATTTTTTTTTCTTTATTACCAGCACAGGTAGTGTGTTAACGCACTTGCTCCATGTGACCCGGAAGGTAGTGGGTATGTCGGACCCGGTTCGATCCCCGCTACCGTCCATCTTTACAGGGGTTTTTCGTGGTTTCCCTCTGTAGTCTAGGCTAATGCCGGGATAGTTTTCACAATATAGGTCACGACCGCTTCCTTCCCACTATCCTTCCCATTACCCATGAAAAAAACCTTCATCTCATCATCCCATCATCTCATTAATCATCCATCCGACGCCAATAGATCTCAGTAATCATTACAGTGCGTCGTTAAAACCCAATATAAAAAAATATATATCAATATTTTTACTTTTATCAAAGACCGTGATGTACATAACACTGAACCTAACACGACGGTTGAACATGGACAAACAATATTTCAGAGGGTGAATCTGAATACCTTATGAATGGTAGGAAGCAATTCCAAGAAACAAAATGTTCTGACGGAAAGTCGCTATGATAAATTTTAATTGTATATTATATAAGTTGACATTGAAAATATATCTCCGTGGATGTTATACATCATCCCTCTTGAAACGCGGCGTATTAGCAACTCACAAGCGCATCCTGTGTATTTCACATCCTTCGGTAAATCTTGATTGACATTTCATTGTACATTGAATTGTTGCATTAGCATAATCTGTCTAACAATAGAGGTATATATGTCTGATGCACTCCCACTGCATACAATCATACTTACACCATGGGACCGTGCATTACGACTGTTATTTTTATCACACCGTGTCGAGTGCAACACGCTGAATACTGAATACGATATTTCTATAATTATCGTTACAGTGTTGCGTGGAAGGAAAACGAGAAAAACGAGCGTTCTTTCGAATGAAGGAGGGATAACATATCGAGTTTGAAGTGACATGTATGTTATGAATATATATATATATATATATATATATATATATATATATATATATATATATATATATATATATATATATATATAAATATATATATATATATATATATATATATATATATATATATATATATATATATATATATATATATATGTTCATATATAGTTATTGCATCACTAGAAAAATAATATAGACTTATAATCTTGACGTCAATAGTGAAAATTAATATTCATATATTCAGTGAATATCGCATTCAAATAGGCTTTACATATCAAAAAAATCCATCAACTTCAGCACAGGTTTCAGATAAAAGATATTAACTCATTATATTTCACATCATTGACAAAATGTACTGGTTTATATAGACACCTAATAGTCAACCGAAGGTCAACTAATAGTTTTGAATTCCAAATAATCAGTTGATTGGGCAAAACTCATCAACATTGGACTTTTTTCCACTTTCTTCTAAATCCAGAGCACACCTGTAACTAAAATCAAAGTTTTTTTTTCAAAATACTTGATAAGAATCATCATGCATCAGTAAAAAATAAAGTTTCTTGGTAGTATATAGTAACGCATGCACTGAATTCAAGGCTATAAACGTATTTATTCAATTCATTTTGTCATTATTCAAAAATTCATTTTTACAACTTCGTTCTTACTCGCTCATCGCACTGCAACATTTATATCGTTCTCATATTTTGAATAGAACAAAATGAATATCTTCATTTAAGTATGCAGTATCTGTTTCGGACATTAGTATTTTATTCAATTCATCAAATGTCATATCAATGTATTTCTGTCTGAATGCAGTTTGGAATTAGTATGACAATACTCAACTGCATACTCATTTTGTATGCAACGATGCAATGCATCATAAAAGTGGTAAGCGTTTAGTATATTGTCATACTTTATTCTTATATAAAGCCTGATAAACAAAATGCTGACGTATACTTTGTCTTCAACTATATACGTTTGACAGTATACCACACACAAGCACCCATTATACATTTTTACTTCTCTTCAAGACAAAGCTAAACTTTAAATCAAAGACTAAGGTCTTTGCTTATATTAAACTTTGATGGCTATGATTCATTTTTTCATCCATCTAGCTATGGAAGTTACCCAAATAACAGCCATGATTATTGATTGTATAGAAAATTGAACTAACCAACATCAAAATTGTGTTTCCAAATAGTGGAAAAAAAAAGAATCGCATACAAAATTATTCCTCGATTTTCAAAGATCTTGATTTCTTTAATAATTTGTTACATTAAACGTTTTGCTAATTTCACTAACTTGAGTCTATTTAACTTATATGAATATAATTAACATGTTCTCGTAACATGACTCCACCGATACATGTTCATGCTTGTGGGTGGCGGGGGTGGAGGGTTCAATGGGGGTGGGGAGGAGGGAGGGGCGGACCGGATGTCATATCACACGTGACGTCATGGCCCTCTCATAATACCTGCAGCAAATCTCTCCTGACGTGAAACATGTTACTTATACAAAACATATCTTTATCTACATTTACATTATAATAGTACATTTCCATCTCTCCGCACACACTGGGTATATATAATGTTATACTTAACTGCCTTCTTGGGTTGGGTCACTCCGTATATGTAAATATAGCGAGCCATGTATCTATCAGATGGTAGATCGTGGAAGAGCAAATAGAATAATATCATTTAATAATTATTGAATTATATTTCCAGACTCCTTCGAGGGATAGAAAGCTGTCTGAAATTGGAAATATTTATATTATATACATACATTGAAATAGATCGGTGAGCATACGAATGTAGATGAAGATAAAACGAAATCACAAACAACATTTACTCTGTTCTAATGCTGCTATAACTATTGGGCATAAGATTCGAATGGTCAATATTTAAACTATTCAAATTATATGATAATAATGATGAAATAGGATGAAAAACGTACTAGACAAGACGAAATTTATAAACGTTGGTTATGAAAATGAAACATATTTTGATATGATCAGGAGTGGCCTAAATATGTGAATGATTTCAAGAAACTAATGGAAGGAGCTGAAAAGAAATGAAATGGATAAGAGTGAGCAGCAATTGGATACTATAAAATAAATATATTGTAAATAAGTAAAAGATTAATACTTGAAACAATAAATAAAAAAAATCATACATTACATTACATTATGTAAGACGGACATCGATTCGTAATTGAGTTACTTTCAATTTTGATACCAAAAATTGAGAATTTCATATAACCAAGAAGATTGGATGCAGTAGGATTTATCATTGTATTCGGAAAGTATAACTGAAGTCATTGTAAAGTTAAATTGAACTCCACTACACACGCACTTCATGATTTCTCACATTATTCACTCATTTCTAGTGAATACTTCAGTAATGAAAATAGTATCAAGTGGCTCAAAACACTCAATGATCCATGAATGTGACATTTTGCTCAAAAGCTAAAGTTGAATATATTTTAGCAATTCCTCGGCATTTCTAAATTTTCTATACTATCCATTGTGAAATGTGATTATTTGTTAATCATTATCGAATTAATTGGTTCACCATCCACAGTTTGTTAAATTAAATTTGACCATGGTGAATCAACTCCTTTCAGATGTTAAGATCGCCCTTGTGGAGCTCCCTCCGAACGATTCTACCTTGGTATCTGAAAAATGAATGTCATCCATGTATCCAAGTTTTCGATGTGAATAAAAATGAAAACAAAATGTATATTATTGAGAATTCTGATATTTCCGTTCTATCTCAGTGTGAAACATGTTCATATTTAATCTCCTGATGGCGATTATTGTTTGCTTGACGATCCCACCAACAGCTAGGTTTTTTGGGGGTTGGGAGTATGAAGAAGTTTCAATGTAACCATGACATAATGAAAGGAGAGAAGTCTTTTAAAAAAAAACTACCTTCAACCCTTTGTTTCTCGGGTTCCTCTTCAGTTTCTCAAGCGGTGTCTCCGTTGACTGAGCTACGAAGGGCAACTATTCCTGTTGGCTTACATCAGTGAATGATCAAGTGTTGTACTACTTCGCATAGCAAGATGTCATGATGCGGATCGTGCTGAAACGTGGGTCGAATTGAAAGCTGCGATTATATTATTACTATAATGCATATAATTACAATGATGGAAATAAGCTGCTTTTCAAAGCTGAAGGACTATTCGGGAGCGCCGGTGAATTCTGATCGTTCTGAGAGCATGACTAAGATCTGGAAAACAGAATGTGAACTTGAGAATGGGCATGGAAGCCGAGTAAGGCAATCTACATTATAAAAATGAGAAATATTATCTCTGACAAATAACTATATTTTGAGCTAACTAATGCAGCACTACGAAATTGTTTAACTAGTCAAACGCGAAATATGCGTTGCAAGATGAGCGAGATATCCTAATAAGGTATAAAAGTCGTTGAAGTAGTTCTACCCTTGCTACTTTATCGACTCTGGTATTCTACACACCTTGATATCTGAATAAGCTATAAAAGTCGTTGAAGTAGTACTAATCTTGCCACCTTATTGACTCTGGTAATCTACACACCTTGACGCATATAAAAAATACTTCATTGTTGGTCAACTCTTGAATCTAGAAAGCAGTGAATCTCTACAACTTAATTCTGTAACAATTTGTATGATATATTTGATGAATATTATCAGTTATTCTTATTTTTTTCTTCAAAACGACTGATCAGAATTGCTTAAAAAATCGTAATAATGTGTAAAATCCATGTTTACACATTTAGAGAAAATTTCATCATATTTGGAGAGATTTCATTTTTCAACATTTTCTGCCCAGCCAAATCTTATGGGGTTTTTAGGAACTTTGAGATGATTTTTCTCAAAATCGGTCTGACCGATTCATTCCAAAAACTATACAGTTCTAAGTTGGACGAGTTTGCGTGTACAAAAAAGTTTCATGTTGATCAGTCAACCCTTGCGACCTGTGGAGTGCTTACAAACAAACAAAAAAACAAACAAAAAAAAACAAACACACACAGACAAAGCCCTATAAGAGTGGGATGAAGACTTCGCTACGCTCATCAATTAAGTAGATCCAAAAAAAATGTTCACGTTTTTACCGTGCATGGGCGAAATGATCACAACTCACAAGCACTCGAGGGCATATCTATATAAAAATCCACAAAAATATTTGTAAGAACTTGAAACTTATTGCCACAGTCAATGTTGTTACTATTGAGCACTTCCTCAGATAATTATTGCCGTGGGAATAATTAATGCTGTTTTACTTGGAAAAGGAATCATTATATGATTGTATGGGATTTTGAATATAAATATATGTATAGCAATGGAACGAGAAAACTTATGAAAATTCCAATTATATGAGAACGTGCACAATAATATGAATATTAACAACGGCAATTTGTTTTTACAGTAATTCTAGTGAAATTATTGTATGCATATTGAGAATTTCTGGTGATTTGTCTGTTCACAGAAAAGCAGGATTTGTTGGGAGCTATCAATTAATTGAACGGAGCTGCGTCATTTGTATGAAAAGATAGTTATTTTGTCAATATAAGTGGTATTTCTGATTTTTAGATAGCAAATGAGAGGAACACTACTTTTGGGGGATAACTTTGGAAAGGTATGAGACATAAAAATTCTAATACGAAGTGCGTATCTCTAAAATACGTTCAAAATGATTGAAATTACAGAATATAAAACAAATCACAGAATGATAAAATTACAAGGCACTACAAAATATGTTGATCATGGAATGGAATTGATAATGGTAAGAAGAAATCAACATGATTTTCAGTTCAGCTACCGGCCTTTGCAATGATATCACAGATTATGATATTTCGCCAAATCGAACGGATTTGTGTGCTAAATGTTCAGCGATTTATCATTTGTAGTTTGGTGATTTGATTTGAAAATCATGAGTGGAGTTCATCTTTCAATACACAATAGTGAAAAACGTCAAAGCAGGGTTGTGGATCAAACGAGAAGGGAGGTCTACGAAGGTATACTCTATATCAGTAGAGGAGCGGATCAAATATTTGACGTAAGTTACATAAGACTTGAATTCACGAGAGAAGAAAGTGGTATACCAAGTGAATAATTGTGAAAACTTCTGTAAGTATAAAAAAACACAATGCAGAGTTTGAACAAACATTTAACAGTTTTGAAAGAAGTTGTTGTGTATCTAATAATCTCGTCCTGAAACAGCATTGACCCTCTAAACATATTTCACAATTATACACATTTTGCGGTGACATCTGTATTTGCTATGTTGGTATAGACAACCTACAACTCTTGTGAATACAAGTATATTGAATTCACGTCAATTATTGTGAATACTTTTTATAAAAACTGAAACATTCTCTTTGTTCATTTATCCGCCAGGTCACCACCTCTAGTTCAAAGCCATGACAAAATATCCGTTCATTTCAGAAATCATGATTAATAATTTTAAGAACAAATAATTGTTTTTCTTTAAAGATTTGAACCGAAACTAACCAAAGTACCCTGGCAGCTAATAACCACAGCTTTTCAAGGCATTAAAGACGTCGGTTTTAGTGGTGGCTGATAGTAGGTGGGAGGTGAGGGGGGGTGGATGGTCGTGGTTAATTTAAGTGGTCGTTTAGGGTGAACGGTGACCTGACCCCCTAGAGTGGTTATTGTTAAGTACCAGGACAGCTGTTTAGTGTACACCTGCCCCCACCCACCCCCACCGCCACCCAAAACGGTGACGTTTGACCCCCATTAAGAACAGCGACCGCCCAAAAACACTGCGTTGAACAGATTGCTTTCAGGTCGTATTACGGACTGTCACAAATTAACCTCGACAGAGCTCAAAAGAGAGATTAAAATTTATGATATTTTTTCGTACGTCTTTATTTATGAACAAAAACTCTGCTTTTCACGAACACAGGTTGCCAGTAATGGAGAATATAATAAGTACATTCAATTTGGTATCGTATAGAATAGATATACATCAGACACAAAGTTCAAGTAATTTAAACTATGTAGGCCCTAATCATAATTGAATGCATTCCTTGAATACAATTGACGCATCAGATACATTGTGTATGGAACAAAAACATATTCTTACATTTTTTTATTACGGTATGAATTATTTCTGAAATTGATATTGATTCTTCGAAAGCAAGCAGTAGGCTTATGCAAAACTACAAATACTCACCTAAAACTACAACTGCAAACAGGTTTACCATTTATTCACGAAGTATTTCTTATGAACGGGTATTCAATCTTGACTTATAATATCATCATATATAGCCATAGCTTTATTCCAAGATTCTATATAGTTGTATGTATGGTGGTGTTAGATTTGAGCACACAATTTTGGAAAGAAGTATTTGTGAATCAAATCTTTGATCATCATTATATAGGCTCTTGCTAAGCCCTAGCCCAAGATACTATGGAGGAATAGTATGGTGGTACTAGATTTTGAGCACACTATTCAGCGAAAATACTAGACTTATACTTTGAAATATTATATACAGAAGGAAAAACACAGTCCTAATTAATGCACTTGATATTATCACAGCAAATAAATAGGTATAGTTATATACCTATATTCAATTTATGTTATTGTACAAATTTCCATTGAAGTGATATTGAAGATGATTTCTTACAATCAGACCACGCACTTGCACTTGCAGTATCGACTTGCCTTCACGGATTCCTATATATATATATATATATATATATATATATATATATATATATATATATATATATATATATATATATATATATATATATATATATATATATATATATATATATATATATATATATATATATATATATATATATATATATATATATATATATATATATATATATATATATATATATATATATATATACGTCAGTGAAACGAAAAAACGCGTTTCTTATCTGAACGATTTCTTTCAAACAGACGTTTTTTCTACTATGTAGCCTGTACTCTGTGATTAGAGTTTTGAGTTTCGATTAAAAAGTGATATTTAGATTTAATTCATAACCGTGGACTGAAGATATCTTTAGTCTATATTATAACTGATATTCGAGTTGACACAATAAACCATAGATCAGAAGTGTGTAGTTATGGTAATGGTACTACTAGTAGTAGTAGTAGTAGTAGTAGTAGTAGTAGTAGTAGTAGTAGTAGTAGTAGTAAAAAAAAAAAAAGGTCAATTATAGCGTTTAGCCGTAGTGGTTATTACAGTGAGGTCCGCGCGCCGGTATTAACAAGTCCAGTTAGCCGTTATCTGAGAGTTAGTGAAAGCAAATATCACAGGTAACTATAGTGATAACAATTCTTATCTGCCAGTTGGAGCTACTCCCACGTTGATAATACCGGACCTGAGAGAAAAAAGTTTGTAACCACAATTTGTAAATCAACGATTCATTCATATTTTTGAAACGATAGAATTTAGTCGGATAAACATCTGAATATTTATTCGGAAATATATTCTTTATTATTTTAATTGATATCTTGTCCTTATCCGAGACAATTCTCATGATAATATGATCCAACAATGGTTCGATAATTATGAATGCTGTATAATAATCATTTTACTTCATATGGGCTCATGTTTTATCATACATTATCGTGTAACTAAAAAGTAAAAACCCATTTTCAGATGTAGCATCACTAATTTGTGAAAAATAAAATGTGCAAAATAAAAAATCCATCTGCTATACGCGTCATAACGTAAACAAACACCGCATGTACCAGACTCGAACGAAACCAATCGAACCGTTTTATGACGTCACATAAAGCCTCGTAAAACACACATTTTCCACGTTATTATTTCCTAGTATCGTGGAATTTTTGACCCTCTCCCAACCCCCCAAACCCAAACCCCTACCACCTCACAGTGATTCGTTCACATAAGCGGCATTTCATTAATGGGTGGGCGTCCTGTGGGATATTTTGTCATCCCCCCCCTCTTTCCCAACGGTCACCATGACTACTACCAGTGTGGTGGGGAGAGTGGAGGGGGGAGGGGTTGAAATCTGAGTTGATCCACTTAGTCGATACGCAAGGGTTTCAGTAAATCGTGCTTGTAATAGCTAACAGCTGTGTGTTTGTGTTTGCTAGTGGAATTAAACTGCAGAAAAAACGGCCAGCCAATTTATTACTGTTGAAAAACTTGGAGAGAAGAATCAGCACGTACCTATATATATTCTTGTACATATTGTTGGGATGAATAAAATGTATAATGTTTCACTTGTGAATTTTTTACTTACATACATTTTATATCACACGATTATTTCAGGAGATATGATCTCAAACTGGGGAAATGATGTAGATTTGTCACATTGTGAATGAGCGATCTGAGAAATTTAATATAGTAAGGTACTAGAAAATGTCATATTTTCGAAATAATACGATCAAATTTGTTCATCACATATGTACTTGATTTTTTGTAGAGTGAAATTATGCTTTTCATCCTTTTAATATCATTTCTTCCTATTTGTATTTCATTTTAATTCTGTCTTAATTCTGTCGTGATTTGTTGTGATAATTATATTATCTCTATATCACTATTCGCATCAACAATCAAATGGGGTAGTAAGATCGTCCTTGTGGTGCCCCGTCCAAACGATCCTATTTTTCATCCATAGCATTAATTGGGAAACTATGATTTTGTATCAAGTTATGATGTTATTAGAAAAAAAAAAAAAAACTGCAGCTGTTTGTGATATATCTATATATCATATTCATATACTTTCAACTTCACGGCTGTGAAATATATATATATATATATATATATATATATATATATATATATATATATATATATATATAAATATATATATATATATATATATATATATATACAAATATATATATATATATATATATATATATATATATATATATATATATATATATATATATATATATATATGCCTTATTGCAATATTTTGTCACTTTTGATACTAAATTATCCACGTTTAATCAATAAAACATCTT